>JARBWK010000001.1:114572385-115113678 GCA_030556195.1 Anolis apletophallus | reverse complement strand
TGATTCAGCGGCAGGGATGTCCTCATTGCAAACAGAGGTAGATTCCCTAGCCGGTATGGTAATGCAACAGAAGATTGCATTAGATTATCTGCTCTCCAAGCAAGGAGGGTTGTGTGTTTGGTTAAACACAACTTGTTGTCACTATGTAAACATGTCAGGACAGATTTAGAGCGATGTGGAGAAGATTCAGAGTATGGCAAGCCAAGTGCAGAAGACATATACAGCTCCAAGTGATTTCTGGAGCTTTCTAACGAGTTGGCTGCCAAATTTCGGATGGTTAAGATCCGTTGTACTGCTAATAATAATGGTATTCTGTTCTGTAATGATTTTGCTATGTTGCTTACCCTTGATTTTGAAATGTTGTGCTTCTACAGTGAAAGAATCAACAAATATGATCAAAACTATGCAAGTTGTGACAAAATGTGATTGGAAAGTAAATTGGGCTGCCTAGTGAGGGGCCCACGAAGGTAATGTAAGTAACTTCATGCTGCGTTACTTACAAGAAAAAAAGAGTGAAATATAGCAGAGTTGGTACTTTGAGCAGGAGTACAGTCAGAGGAGAGTGATGCACAAGCAAGAGCTATAGAGTAGCTGGCTTTCTGTGCCAGAAATCACGCTGGCATGTATGCCGTAAATGCTGTGCCCTGATTGGTACGCTAAGCGTATGCAATGATTTGCCAAAGTACATCATGTGTCTTCAATGATAACAAAAGCCTTGATTGGCCAAAGCAGTACAGGGCATGGGTTTGTTTACCTCAATGCCAATAGGTCAAGAACTACGCAAGCGCAGAAGGGTCTGCCCCCTCTTTTGCTGGCAGGGAAGAGGCAGCTGCAAATGTTGCGATTTGGGTACAGGCTGACCAGAGCTACTGATACTGTTCTATGGGAAATGAATTTCTTGCTGCGCCACAATGCTAGACGAATAGAAGCTGATAATGATATGATGCTAATGAAAGTATTGTGTTTAATTGGATAATGAAATGTGTTCTGTGGGCACTGGCCAATGGGGGGTCATAAAGAAGGACGGGCCAAGGTCTGCCGCCATGAGGGGTATATAATGACTGCTCTTAGAATGTATGTTAGGATTTGCCCGGAGCAGCTTGTTCTGTGGGTGAACCCCCCCAGCTGGTGTCCATATTTTAATAAACTTGACTTCACTTTGAAAACAGTCAATTGTCCATTCTCTCGTTCCTGTGCCTGCGCGTCCACGTCGCCTTTGGTAAGAAGGTTTGCCACCCGGAGTTCTGGGACTCCTAATTTGCTGCTACAATTGGATGAGATTGGCAGCGGTCTTGTGAAGTGAGTGGAGGTACTTCAAGTCCCATCATCCATGGTCCACCCTCCTCCAAACTGCACCAGGATGTAGAGTGGGTCATGGGGGCTCGGTGTGCCAAGTTTGGTCCTGATCAGTCACTGGATGAGGGTCACAGCAGGCTTGGGAAGTGAGTGGAGGTACTTGAAATCCCATCATCCATGGTGCGCCCTCCTCTATGCTGCAGTTGGATGGAGTGTGGGTCATGGGGGCGCTGTGTGCCAAGTTTGGTCTTTATCAGTCTTGGTTCTGGGCCACAGTGGTCTGTGGGGAATGAAGGATTTGAAAGTACTACAAATCCCATAATCCATGGAGGTATATCAAATCCCAACATCCATGGTCCACCCTCCTCTAAACTGCAGTAGAATGTAGAGTGGGTCATAGGGGCTCTGTGTGCCAAGGTAGGTTACTGTCAATTCAGGCCATACACAATGTCCCATGAGCTGAGACCTAGTCAGGAAAATCAAGTTAATGAAGCCTTACTGTCTATTCAGGCCATACACAATATCCCATGAGCTGAGGCCTAGTTGGGAAAATCAAGTTAATGAAGCCTTACTGTCAATTCAGACCTTAAACAGCATCCCATTAAGTGAGGCCTAGTCAGGAAAATCAAGTTAATGAAGGCTTACTGTCAATTTTGGGCCTGGTCTGTGGTTTATAGGGGTTTCAATTGTCTGTGGGAAGTGTATTGGGTGAAAGTACTGCAAATTCCATCATTTGTGGCCCATCCTGCCCTAAAGTGCTCCAGGCTGTAAAGTGGGCCATTGGGCCTCTGTGTGCCAAGTGTGGCCCTGATTGGTGTGGGCCACAATGCTCTAAGGAAGTGAGTTAAAGTACTTCAAGTCCCATCATGCCTGCAAACTGCAGCAGAATGTAGAGTGGGTCTTGGGGGTTCTGTGTGGCAAGTTTGGTGTTGTTCTCTCATTGTTGGGGCGCGCAAAGTGTTTTGGCCTTAAACTGTCACCATGCCTGACTGCCTCAGGGCTTTGCCTCATCCCCCTCTGGCAGTTTAGAGAGTCGGAATGTTTGTGTTGGCTGGCCAATGATAGGCGTTATGCAAATACTCCCTCACTGGAACCAATCATGTTGTCAGAATGTAGAGGCCGGGAGCCAATCAGAATGCTGGCACATATCCACAAACAAACAAACCCACATACAAACATTCTTCTTTATTAATATAATAGAGAAGAGATATATAGAGATAGAGAAGAGATAGAGAGAGAGAGATAGAGAGATAGAGATAGAGTGATAGAGATAGAGATTTATTTCTTCGATTTCTGACCGCCAATCCCGGAGGCTCGGGGCGGTTTACATAAAAGCTAGAATAAAACATTATCTGATAAAACAAGGAAGTTTAAAAGTTCCCACATCACTCAAAGGCCTGCCTGAATAGGTGAGTTTTGCATGCTCTGCGGAAGGTGTCCAGATTATGCAGAGCCCGGGTCTCAGGCGGCAAGGTGTTCCACAACATGTTGAGATCTGAATATTTCTTCAGCTTGTTTTCATGGACTTCCAGATTTTCCATACTTGGCATATCTAGATGCTGCTACAGATACTTGTGCAAGTATTTGGTAGACCACAAACCAAGGTTTATGTGACTCTTAGATCTATTTGCTATCAAAATGGAGGATCAGAGCTAACAGTGACACAGGACAAGAGGGATAGATCCAAGAGACTGATTTTCCCCCCTCTTCCATTCCACCCACTCATCTTGACCTCACACCCTCCCTCATTTTCAATCTTTAGTTGTTACTTCCTCTGCCTTCATCTCCCTCCATGAGATGGGTCAGATGGTGAAGGAGACAGATTACACCAACCAACCTCTTAGTTCAGTCAGTTGATTGTGTGAATTGGTGTTTAACACATTCTTGAGTGAATAGTAGATGGATAGAATTCCTTGCCATATATATAAGGGGTGTTCTACATGGTTGTTTACATTATACTATTGTATCAAGCAGTTGTAAGCTGAAAACATGCAAGTACCTCCCATATCAATGAATATTAGAGCAATAGTTCTCAACCTGTGGTTACCCAGGTGTTTTGGCCTACAACCAGGGGCGGTCTAAGGTAATTTTAAATGGTAGGTGAACATTATTTTGGTGCCCCCCCCAAAAAACATTATTTTGCCGCCCCCCATGTAAAACAAATATACAATTATAATATCACAATACCATAGTAGTAGTATTGTATTGTATCAATGTATATACAATATATTATACCATACTCATACTATATTATATCATAATTATATTATACTACATTACAATATAATTATAATATATTGACATTATAATATAATGTAACATTCTATTATATTATTATTATAAAATAATAAAATTATTTATTTAAATAAAATTATCCTCTACTAAATATTTTCATTACTCCTATAAAACTCAAATAACCCAAAATAAAGTAAAATAAAATATTATATATTACTATTTTGTACAATACCACTATACTGCAATATTGTTTGTAATATTACATGTAATATAAAATATATCATTATTCTATTGTTATATTGTATTTGTATTATATTGTATGACAATATTAAGCAGAACTGTATAATAATCAACAAGAAATGCAATGTAAATGCATCAAAATCAGAATATATTACCTATCGCCCGACTCATAATTCATAGGAGTCTCCCATAAGTCCAAAATTAGGATCCCAATGTAAATGTAAATAGAAAAACAGCCAAAATGTTCAAATGAGGTTGAATACAGACAGCGCGGCCTGGGCAAACTTGGGCCCGCCCTCCCTCCTTCTAAGTGTTTTGGCCTCCAACTCCCACAACTCCTCATAGCCTCAGGCCCCTCAGGTCTAGACAGAAATAGAGCCGAAGAAAGGAAGGAGGGAGAGAAGAGGTCACAGAGGAGGAGGAGGAGGAAGAAAGCCCTTCATTCATTCCTTCACTTACACTTCCTTCACTGATTCTTTTATCCTTCCCTGCAAACGTGCGTGCGCGGCGGAGACAAAGGGAGAGGGGAAGCACTCCCTGCCTGCCCGATAGGGAGTGCTTTGCTTACAGGCTTCTGCGCAAGGGAGCTACTGGGCATGCGCGGAGGTTTTCGCGCATGTGCAGTTGCTCCTGCGCTCAACTTCACCTCCGGAGCAACTGCGCCTGCGTGAAAACCTCCGCGCGTGCCCAGAAGCGGCGTTGGAGTGCACAAGGCCGGGGTCAAAAAGCAGGCAGCTGCAGCACTCTGAGGAACATCGGCAGGGCCAGGATGGCGCCCCATGCAGCCAGGATGGCGCCCCCTTCCCAGATGGCGCCCTAGGCGGCTGCCTACTTGGCCTATCTTGTAGGACCGCCCCTGCCTACAACTCCCAGAAATCCCAGCTAGTTTACCAGCTGTTAGGATGTCTGGGAGTTGAAGGCCAAAACATCTGAGGACCCATAGGTTGAGAACTACTGTTTTAGTGGATCCTTCTATAAGCAAAGTGGTTCTCAGGGAGGGATACACTTAACATTTCCCTAAATAAGGTTTCCAGTTTTTGAGTCAATTCATAACTTTTGTGTTTATTGGGTTTTTTCGGGCTATATGGCCATGTTGTAGAGGCATTCTCTCCTGACATTTCGCCTGCATCTATGGCAAGCATCCACGAATGCTTGCCATAGATGCAGGCAAAATGTCAGGAGAGAATGCCTCTACAACATGGCCATATGGCCCGAAAAAACCTACAATAATGCAGTGATTCTGGCCATGAAAGCCTTCGACAATACATTTGTGTTTATTATCACTTTTTAGGATACTTTTAATGCTGTGGCAGAATGGTGTGGTAGACTTAAGAGAGAGGTTGTTGCAAAAGCAAACTACATGGGAGAATAAACTTTCATTTCAGCTTACTGTCTCTTCTAATCTGGACACATGGGCAGTGGTTGGGAGGAGGAGTTAAAAACTGTCAATCAATAGGGAATTCCTTTATCTAATCCAACAACTATTAGGGAAGAACTTAATTTTAGCTCCTCCCATTTTGAGATCCACAAATCTTATAAGGGACTTAGATCTTTTCCTAGGAATAAACATTTAGGAGACTCTGTGTTTTTAAACAGTCCTCAGGAGCCCCTGTCATCTTGCCCTGCTCTTCTCTGACTAATCTCCTTTGTAAGTGTTGGGTCAGAATCAACAATGGTTTTCCACTAAGGTCATTTACTTTCTCTGTTTACATTGCTAATTTTATCACTGCTTGGAGTGGCTAATGGCATTATTTATGTGCTCAGTCCGGGTGATGAATGTTAGTGCTAAATAAAGGCCTCCTGGCAGGGCAGGTGTGGGGGCTGATCGTGGCAGGTCGAGTGCTGTAGTACAGAGGAAATAAGGCTGGCTTTGGAAGGGGCTTGTGTTTACTACTTGAATAAGTTACTCGAGAGTAAGGAAGCTGCTCTGGTAACAGCAATTTATGGATATTAGGAAGAAGTTAATTACTGCATGATTGCCCATAAAGTGGTTATTTGTAAGTCATCATGACCAGGGTCAGATCAGAAACATTGCGGTGAGAAGGGACTACATATTTACAGTTCGGTTACACATATGCATTCTATATATGTGTTCATGTCTTGTGACATGTCTGGAAAATCCTTACTCCTTTTTGCTCTTTCTAGAAACTTATTGGAGGAGATTTGTGTTGTACTAGAGCTGGCTGTTTAAGTGGCGTCTGCTGTGACAATTTGCTTGTCTACATGGAGGAAGTTAGGCATATGGAGGCTGAAACAGAATATAGACAGTGTCCATTAAAGAGATATGTACAGTAAGTATTTTTGACAAAAGATTGCACTACGGAAAAAAAATAGGTCTTGGGGCACATGTTTTATATGCTGCTGGCAAAACATTATCCTAGTAGTGAAAGGAAATGGGGAAAAAAAAGTCTTATGAAGAAATCTGTATAAGCCAATGCTGTGGTAATATAGTAGTCTTCTTGCCATTCCAATCTACAGTTGTTCTCAATTTTCCTAGAAGTAGAGTTTCAATAACTGCTACAAGTATACACATACCTGTTATCATCTCAACCACTCTGTTTTTAAATGTCCCGTGATTTTCAACCTGCATTTTTCTTTAAATATGTTATCAGGAAGTTGATATTCAATTCTAGCTAAAGCTGAAAGGCATTTTCAATAATCATGTACGTTGATTACTTTATCACATATGCCTATTCGTTTTACACAGTCAATCAAAAGCCAGACACCCTGCCATTTTGAGCCATTGCTCATGAGATAAGGTGGACTCCTGTGCACTTTAATTAAATCTTCAGCTGACTTCAAATGTTCTGCTTCTTTCAGTCTTGCTCATTCCTCTACTCTGCTCTATGTTCAAATTCTTTTACCATTTAAAAGTACTTAATAAACCTGTCTTTGTTACTTCCTCTTTGATTGGGACTGCTGTTCTGGTAAAGTTAGATCCAGTGTGACAAAATAGTCAACGCTGGGTCTAGATATAAGAATGTAAGTTCTGACCCCTAGATCTACTACGAAGCTCCTGGATTACAGAAGAAAACATATATCCCAAGATTGTTACTTACGTCTCCAAATGTATCTCTCCCTATGAACCAGCTAGAGCAGTGATTTTCAACCTGTGGGTCCCTGGAGGTTTTCGCCTTCAACTCCCAGAAATCCTAACATCTGGTAAACTGGCTGGGATTTCTGGGAGTTGTAGGCCAAAACACCTGGGGACCCATAGGTTGAAAACCACTGAGCTAGAGTGTTAAGATCTGCTGGGAAGGCCCTGCTCTCGGTCCCACCCCCTTTGCAAGTGCGACTGGTGGGAACAAGAGACAGGGCCTTCCCAGTGGTGGTCCCTCAGCTGTGGGACTCTCTCAATTATATTAGATTGCCTCCTCACTACTGGTCTTCAGGAAAAAAGTTAAGTTCTGGCTCTGGAACCAGACATTCAGGGAATAGGGCAATAGTGCAATATGGAACAGATATGAAAGGAACAGCATGAAGGATGACCACAGGTATAGAGTTATGTTTTTAACAGTTTTATTGTATTTATATGTTTTATATGTTTATTATTTAATATGAAGTTTTTAACACTGTGTTTTATAATGTGGCACTGAATAATCCGTAAGCCGCTCTGAGTCCCCTTCGGGGTGAAAAGAGTCGGTATAAGTATAGGAAATAAATACATAAATAAATAATTGATAAGTATCTAGAACACTGTTCTGAGCTCGGTTGAGACACACTTAGGATACAAACAGAGTCGAATTGTTAAGACTAATATAAATTAATAAATTAACTTTATTTTCATTTATTTATTTATTTAGAACTTTATATCCCGTTCTTCTCTACCTCCGTGGAGGGACAGCTAACAACAGCAAAAATTAATCATGGCAGTAATTTCTCTACAGCCTGAATAATTGTCACTTTTAGAACTAAGGTAGTTAGTGGCCTAGAAGATCCATGGCAACTGGTCTTATGGCTAGAACTATGATTCTATAATGATGCTATAATCCAGCTGATGCTTATACTAGCCTGCAAGAAGGAAGGAAGACCCCAGTGATGGACTGGAAACCCCCAAATTAATGTGCCTAATTGGGCTATCTGGAAAGTACCACCAAGCATGATGTTTTGATTAAATAAATACTTGGTTGATTAAATGACGTAGTGTGGAATGCATATTTGTAAGGGTAATAAGTTCAATACATAAAGACTAATAGATCACGTTCTTATGTAACAGAGATATTGTGGCATGCTCCATGTGCATTACTGGCACACACAACTCTACACGGCACCTTTCATAGCACAATAGGTTATATTATACCAAATATGGAGCTGTATACCACATAGATACTTATCTGATTATGTAGAACTGTAGGTGGTGCATAATGCCACCTTAGACTTTGGGTTGGTGCTTATTTTTAAAAAAAATGGTTTGGGAGAGAGAAAGAAGAAAAGGGGAGAAGACACCAGAGTGCACAGTGTTGGGTGTCATATTGTATTCTTTGGGGGTCACTAACCTCTGTACTTGAAGTCTGACCATCTCTGAAATAACAGAAGCCAGGGACTGGGTGAGATCTATTTGGGTTTCTGCATCCTAGAATATTGATAAGCTTGTTTTAGTTTGTTTTCTTTTGCTCTAAATGTATAAAATATACTGTACAGAGAACTAGCCATGTGGCTTGTGTATATGATCCGAAGTGTTTGATTGCTTTAACTCAAGCTTGCTTAAATTTCTGAAGCTTAATTCTGACCAGAGGATCCAACAATGCAACTATGCTGTAGAATTAATGCATCTTTAACTTCTATGCGTGCGATGGGATCCTGTGATTTGTAGTTTAATTTGACATCAACACTCTGGCATAATTCCACAATATTGAACCATGGCTGATGAAGTGGTGTCAAGTTGCCTTACTTCTACATTGATGCACCCTCGAGTGTAGATGCGGGATAGCAAATGCCCCTTAGCCCCACTTTTGCAGTTCTCAAAGCCCACCCCCCCCCCCGCCCTAAGTATCTGTAATGTTTTATAGGTGGTTTACCCTACAAAAAACCTCAAACAAATCCAAATTGCCCATAATTGTGGTGGTTTTTATTCTTCCCTGTTCCTGCAGAAACCCTTCCAACTTCATAGAACTGTACAAACCAGCTTAATTGAAGAATGGAAATACTGTGGCATTGCTTCCACTGGGCTGCTGAGACATTGGAGCTGCCTACAGAGAGTTGTCAGAGAAATGGGTCCCTTCACTACACAGTGCTATGTTAGCTGATTACCAAATGAAATCCTAAAAGAATCCTAAAAGAATTGTCTTGTTTTACATTTGCCAAATATCTGAGTTTTAACTGAAATTGCCAAACTTTTTCTCTGAATGTTAACATTCACAACTCCATCGGATATTTGTGGGAAGAAGTCTGATTGCTGATCTGGTTCTTTAGAGCCTATATAAAATGCCTATGTTCAGGAAAACCTATTGTCAGAACTGGAGTGTAGAGCTCACAACTTGGTGGGGAATTGGGTTGTTGTAGGTTTTTCAGGCTGTATGGCCATGTTCTAGAAGCATTCTCTCCTGACGTTTCACCTGCATCTGTGGCAAGCATCCCTAGAACCTCTGAGGATGCTTGCCACAGATGGAGGTGAAACGTCAGGAGCGAATGCTTCTAGAACATGGCCATACAGCCTGAAAAACTTACAACAACCTGATGGGGAATTCTGCTTAATCTTTGCTGCATTTGCCAGGTTCTAGAATTGCCTCTGTTTCTGAGCCTATAGATCAGTGGTTCTCAACCTGTGGGTCCCCAGGTATTTTGGCCTATAACTCTCAGAAATCCCAGCCTGTTTACCAGCTATTAGGATTTCTGGGAGTTGAAGGCCAAAAGGTCTGGGGACCCACAGGTTGAGAACACTGCTATAGATTATTAAATATATGAATCTACCCATTACTGAGCTAGACATTGCTTCTTGAGATCTCTTACATACTAGATTTGCTGTAGATATCCACTCCAACCTTGTACATTTCACTTTTATGAAATCTATACTGTACTTACCAGGAGCCTTTCTACTGTCTACAGGTAGTTCTTGGCATCTGGCAGATCAGGAAGCAAATCCATTTTTAATAAATGGGAAAGGGACTTATTTTTGGTTCATCCCATGTTAGTCATTTATTCTGTGATCATAATTAATTGTTTCACAAAGTAGGTGCCAACCATTTAGCCACACAGTTTTTGGGGAGATTACCGTTTAAGATCTGCCAGTGTTTGTTACCTCTCTGAGTGCCTTCATGGCTGTCAGCAAAAAGTTGAAGGATTAGAGGTACAGCAGGTGTCGAAATTCCCCTCCATTAAAAAGATCCTGGGACCCGCAAAGTGTGTTGCAGACTCCTTGCTGCTTGTCTCGCTGTGCTCACCATCTGTATCATGTCAGATGTAGCTTTTTCAGTGCAAGTGGCTCATCAGGGAAGATCGAGGTGTGTTTAACAAAGAGCTTCATAGCCTGGGGCACACTAACCCGTGACGGAACATGCCAAGTTATGGAGATTCAGGACACTATTTTTAAATGTCCAGAACATTTCTCTTTCAAAACAAATATCTCCTACTCCTGGGGGGGAAAAACCACCAGGTTTTGTTCAGGAATCTTTGGAGTCTCTGTTGGCAGATTTCAGACAAGGTTGTTTGGGACAATCCCTGTTCCCCAGAAAGAACAAGAAGGGAGGGGGCATAGTCTCTAGGCAGAGAAAAGGCCAGGCTCTTGATCGTACTCATACCTTTGGTATGTGCCCTGAGCGTTACACATTAAGACCATCATCATCCATATCCAGTTCCCAAAGCTTTCTGATTTTATCCTTAATCATCTGAAGGAAGGGAGGTTAGAATCATTGTAATCCCTTAGATAAAGTGTTGGATTAAAATATCTGCTAAAAATGGTTGCTACATTTTAATTAATAGACAAAGCTACCTTCTTTATACTGTCAGATGATTGATCCATCTAGCCCCGTGTTGTATCCTACATCTGACAGCAGCTTTCCGGGTGTTGAGGGAAGAGTGCTTCTTTACTTTATGTGAAGATGGCAGAGCTTGAAGTGGGAAACTTCTGCAAACAAAATCCCTAAGTCTTGAATGACACCATGTCTGAGATGATAGATAGATAGATAGATAGATAGATGCTTTCAATGGCAGTGGCTAGCTTGTTCCATACTCCTCACACTGTGGAAATTGAGGGAAATGGAAAAATCTAGAAAGAATGCATGAAAACCCAGCAATTGGTTAAGCTTCCCATTTTCAGCTTGACTGTGAATAGCTGTGTGCCCATGTGACAATGAAAGGATCATTTCGTACCAGAACATTGAAGAGATTCTGGTGGTTCTGAACTTGAAGGAACTATAAACAGAAAGGGTTGTTTTGGTTTCCCTTTTAGCCTGTTAGAGTTAGTGGACCAAAGCTACTGTCGTCCTGAGGTGTGTGAGGTAAACCTCTTGTGTGAAAGAAGCCTCATCTGAGAAAGCTCCAGTATGAAGGCTGCTGTGTGTAAAACTACTATGTATTTATTTGTGTTATAGGAACCTTATTTTTGTAAATAGTGCAACTGTATTATTTTACTACAAAGAAAAGTCTCCTATGGAAGAGGTAACATTGGTCTGTGTGTTTTTGTGGTGGTTCACACTACTGCTACGTAAGTTACTCTGCTGTACATTTTTGAGGAAGGTCTTTTGTTATTAAGCCCACTCACCCAACAATATATGCGTGTAATGAGGTCAAAGAACAATTCCTAGTGAATTATTGTGAGATAGGGAACAGCTTCCTCCTTTCTATGTGCACAAACCCATCTGCCTTTGAACCTACAGTCGCCCAGCAGATAATCACAGATTCCAGAGACTGAACGTGAAGTTCTGAGCAAGTAGTGCATATATTTTATCACAGAGATAAGGACATGCTTTAGCCACTCCTCCTGATTCTGTTCTCTAGTAAGAGAAAAGTACTCCAGTGTTCTAAAAGTATTTTGTTCATTATATAGCTGTATTGAGAACAATATGGGTCCAGCATTATAGAGATCTTTTTTCTATCCCTTCCTTGAAAATGGTCAAGCCATTAAACCAGGGATGCAACGCTGAAACAAATAACAAAGATTATAATGAAAGGCATGGAAACATTCATCTTGTATATCTGAGGGTTGGTTTAACATAGTTAGGCAAGCTTATGTGAAGACCACCCTCAGCTCTGTATCTTCTACTCCTTCCATATGCTACACATGCTCGTCATGGCATTATATTACGAATTAGCAACTTCTTGATAGAAGCAGTCATGGGGGATGCAGGCAAGCAACAGGACTGCTAAGCAGCCACTGGGCATTCCATCCTTCATTTTCTCCGTCCATGTCCCAAGGTTCAGGCCATAATCTTTCTCTGATACATTTTGTGACATTTTTGTATCTCACTGTGACTGGTGCCCTCTCTTCTTTTCTGTCAACTGCCCCACATTTAACCTGTATTCGGACACTGTAGGTTAGGATGCCCACTCCAGCTTCTCTATAACTGAAACTGAATTTGTCAGAGCTCTGTTATCTTCAGGACATCAATGTTGTTGCTTTCTCCTAATTGCATTTATTCTAGACAACCCACTGTCCCTTGTTGTCATAGAGACGGGTAAATATGAGTATGTATTCCACATTTTATCAGTAAGTGTTTCGTGCTTTTATCATGATTGCTGATAAAAATGCTGGCTCTAAAAAATTTCTAGGAGACATGGCTGCACACAGGCAGTTTTTGTTCAGCGATGTCCACTTACTGATGATGCCATTTTTTTTCACTTTTCCCAGCATGCACAAGAAGCATGACTGTGTGCTTCTTTCCTGGAACTCCAGGAGGCCTCATGCTTCCTTGGTGATATAATTGCCATTTTGGTGTGGATGCCATTGGATCTCTGTTAGCTATTAGTGATGTGTAATTCAAGTGAGTCATCAGCCTTTGGCATAGTGGAAAGAAAACACAAAATCCAAATGACAACACAAATGCCATACTAGAGCAAGAAGTCATTTGGATTTGATTAACTCTAAAGAAACGTAACAGGAACATAAGTCATGATGAAGGGTTGAGATAGGGACTGGCACTTGGATGGCTTAACAAAGAATCAGGAATAATTATCCAGCATTTCATTCAATAAAATGCAGATTTCCACTTTGATTCCAACCTCCCTATATGGAGTAGAGCCCAGTTGAACATGGCAGATGTTTAAATATGCTCTTGTTTTGACCACAGTACACTGCACTTTTGGTTGAAGAGTAGTAATGAGCTGACCATGGTAGTAAAGAACTGATCATGGAACAACAGACCAGTTCAAGATTGGGAAAGGCATATGGCAGGGTTGTATACTCTCACCCAACCTATCATGCGATGTGTGGAACTTGATGAACGCAAGGCTGGGGTTAAACTTGCTGGAAGAAACATTAACAATCTTAGATATGCAGATGATGCCATTTTGATTGCCGAAAGCAAGGAGGAGCTGAGGAGCCTTCTAATCAAGGTGAAAGAAGAAAGTAGAAAAGCTGGGTTGCAGTTAAACATAAAACAAAGATTCTGGCAGCCGGGCTGATTGAGAACTGGAAAATAGAGGGAGAAAATGTGGAGGCAGTGACAGACTTTGTATTTCTAGGTGCAAAGATGACTGCAGACACAGACTACAGCCAGGAAATCAGAAGAAGTTTACTTCTTGGGAGGAGAGAAATGACCAATCTCGATAAAATAGTGAAGAGTAGAGACATCACACTGGCAACGTAGATCCACATAGTTAAAGCAATGGTATTCCCTGTACTAACCTACGGATGTGAGAGCTGGACCATAAGGAAGGCCGAGCGAAGGAAGATGCTTTTGAAATATGGTGTTGGAGGAAAATTCTGAGAGTGTCTAGGACCGCAAGAAGATCCAACCCATCCATACCTCAGGAAATAAAGCCCGACTGCTCATTGAAGGGAAGGATATTAGAGGCACTTTGGCCACATCATGAGAAGGCAGGAAAGCTTAGAGAAGACAATGATGGAAAGAAAAAGGAAGAGGGGCCGACCAAGGGCAAGATGGATGGATGGTATCCTTGAAGTGACTGCCTTGACTCTGAAGGAGCTACGGATGGTGACGGCCGACAGGGAGCTCTGGCATGGGATGGTCCATGAGGTCACGAAGAGTCGGAAACGACTGAACAAATAAACAACAACAATGAGCAAGAATCCACTTCATTGCGCTTGGCCCAAGCTTGGCAGGCAAAGAATGATCTGTGCTATAAAATTTGAAAAGATTCAGCATTCTTCAAAGATTTAGAAAGAGGGTTTATTCTTTCAGTATCCAGGTGAAGTTGTTTGTTCTTCTTGTGTTTCCAGCTTATTCTATACTGTACTTTTTTCTAAAAATCAGTGAGTTACAAGTTTTACCACTCTCTTTTCTTCCTGATATGTTGGTGTAATAGGCTGCTGTTGCAACTATTTTGATTTGTGCAGCACTCTTGGTATACATGGCATCTTATGACAGAACAGAAGCCAAAGAATAAGTTTCTGTCTTAACCTGCAATCTAAAACTCAAAGGTAAGACAGAGACTAAAGTGAAGAAGAAAAAGGAGACAACTGACGCACACAGTGGGGAATTTGCAGCCACCCAGATATTATTGGACTGCAACATTCACAAGACTTAGCAATTGGTGAGAGATGAAGAAGGTTACATACAGTTCATCAGGATCTTCTTCCCGTTCCCTATTTCTGGACTAAAGCAGCCTGTGACGGATGTGGCCTATTTTGTTATTGCTGTTAACTGCCATCAAATTGACTTTGATTTACCATACCTTAAATTTGTGCCACTCTATAGGATTATTATTTTGACCAAGACATCTCAGGAGGAGGTGGTACTCTTGCTATCTCTATAGCAAAGGTTTGGGATTTTAACACAGTTCTATACAGTAACAGGAAGAAAATAATGAAGATTTCCGCACATGTCTGTGTATTGACTCTGCCCCACGCTAGCATCTCCTAAGTTATATGGCAGTTTCCTCCCACTCCCAGTAGTGATTCTATTCATGTGCCCTTTTCACAGACAATTAAACCAAGATAAGTAGCTGTATCACCACATTATTGCCACAGTGAAAGCTATCCTGAATCCACATTTCCCTTTCAGTTGTCTCTGTTGGCCTCTGCTTTCTTGTAGGGCGATTACAGGGCAGTGGAGCCAAGGGTTTCTGCTGGAGAGGTTACAGAGTCACCTTCAATTGGGATCTGCACTTTGTTAAATGATTTGAAAGGAGAGCATTTCTGCTGTTTCCTCATGCAAAGGGCAGAAGAAAAATGACTCTATTATGGCTGTGTCTAGCATAGGCTTTGGCTGAATGCCAATGGGATTTACAACAGCAGGGTGAAAAGTCTAAAGGGAAAACAGTTCATCCTGCTTGTGGACAGATAGGATGGAGTCGTTGAGGAGCAGAGTGGAGGCTTGTCTGGACCTTGACAGTGAAAAGCTGTCACAGAAGTTTCCTCTTCCTGCTTCGAAACATGATGTCAGCTGGACCCACCTCATCTCGTCAGTAGAAATGAAATAGAGAGAAGCTGGAAAAAAGAGGTCGATAAAGAAAAGAGCCAGTGTTTGAATAAAAGAGTGGCTGACTTGGAAAACTTGTTTACAAGTGTCTATCTTCTGCTTTAGATAAATAGTTTTAAAAAGATAGATATGTAACTTATTGTGAAGTTGTTTAGCAAGCTGCCATCAACATGTTTGTGCATCTTCTCATAAGAGAAAATGACTGTCCATATAGAAGCAGATAATCAAGTCATACATCACCTGGTGAAGCAAACAGAAAACTTCCCATTGGGAGATCTGCAATGAGACCATGCAGCTAGAATAGAGTTTCTCAAATTGTGTTCCTCCAGAGCTGGCTGAGATTTCTGGTAGCAGAAGTCCAAAACACCTGGAGCACAGTTTGAGAAACACTGGTCTAGAATTAGGATCTCTTTCCAAGTTTCTGGGTGTAGTGGAAAAGGGCAGAACAGTGTGGTTGAGAAAGACTCATCTTTTTTTCCACCGCACAGTACAAGAAGCTCATTTAGAAAAGGTCCTAAGAATATAATCCATAATTTATGACCTTCCCATTCAAAATATGAGGGTGGGTCAATAAATCAGTGACTTTTTGAATTTCCCGCTTCTTAACTGAAAGGGCAACACAGGCATCTGTCAGTTGACTCCTGTCAAAATTTGAACCAGCTGCGTCATTTAGTTTGTGTTTGACAGCCATTGATAGCAGACTACCGCGCAATTTGAGGAGAAAATGGAAAAGAGTGAATTTAGTGTTCTCATTAAGCTTTTTTATGTGGAAAAAACCTATCACTCAAACCAAGGCTAAGCTTGATAAACACTATTTCAATGGTAAAAAAGTGATTTGCTGAATTTTGTTGTGGCCGTACAAGCACGGAAGATGCCGAACGTTCTGGATGCCCAGTTGAGATCTCGACACCCGAAACAATTGAGAACATTCACAATATGGTGTTGGCCGATCTGAGATTGAAAGTGCGAGAGATTGTGGAAGCCATAGGAATCTCACATGGCTCAGTGGTTTCAATTTTAAATGATCACTTGGGTATGAGAAAGCTTTCCGCAATATGGGTGCCGCGTTTGCTCACAATCGACCACAAATGCAATTGTGTGACAATTTCGCAGGAGTGTTTGGTGTTGTTCAACCACAATATGGATGGGTTTTTGTGCCCTTTCATAACCATGGACAAAACGTGGATCCATCACAACACACCAGAGACCAAACAGCAGTCAAAACAGTGGGTTTCTCAGGGTGAATTGGTGCCAAAGAAGGCCAAGGTGGGTTTGTCAGCCAATAAAGTCATGATGACTGTTTTTTGGGATGCACATGGTATAATCCACATTGACTACCTTCAAAAGGGTAAAACAATCAATGGTGAATATTATGCCAACTTATTGGGTTGATTTAATGAGGATTTGGGGGGGAAAGACCGCATTTGGCCAAGAAAAAAGTTCTTTTGCACCAGGACAATGCAAGCATGCACACATGTTTCCATGGCAACAATCCATGAATTGGGATACGAATTGCTCCCTCGTCCACCTTATTCTCCAGATTTAGCCCCGAGTGACTATTTCTTGTTTCCAAACCTGAAGAAATGGCCTGGCGGAAAGTGATTTGACTCCAACAATGAAATCATCTCACAGTCCATGGAGAGTCTGAAGGATCTCAAAATAAACTGGCTCCAGTACTCCCAATTAAAGATGAGATTCAAAGCGGATATGCAAATTGGGTGGGAAACATCACCGACGACAGGAGCGAAGGTACTGGCCCAGCAAAATAAAAAAGCGTAAGCAAGTTGTATAAAGTTCTATTAGCAAAAAGCCATGAGAAAATACCAATAAAAGAGTATATGAGGAAATGGGAAGACAACATAGGTCACCATATTAAAAGGGAGGAATGGGAAAAGAGCTGGCGCCAGTGGCAAAAATATACATGTGCACAAACATTAAAGAAAAATCAACTGAAGGTCCTTTATAGGTGGTACATAACCCCTGTACAATTGGCAAAAATGTATAAAAATGGGAATGATCGGTGCTGGAAGTGCCAAAAAGAAAGGGGTTCGTACTTCCACCAGTGGTGGTCATGTGGAAGTATCAAGAGGTATTGGATAATGGTACAGAAGCTGGTGGAGGGAATCTTACATGAAAAGATTGATTTAAAGCCAGAAATTTTCCTTTTAAATATTGTAGAACCGGGGATAGGTAGAGAAAAGGAAAGACTACTGTGGCACATTTCGACTGCTGCCAGAATAGTGCTGGCTAGAAAATGGAAAAAACCGGAAATGCCCGATGAGGATGAAATTCTGCAAAAATTATTAGAATTAGCTGAAATGGATAAGTTGACGTACCTTTTAAGAACGGGAACAATCAACCAATTCTGACCACTTGGACACCGCTGGTGAAATATATAAAAGACAAGAAAAAGATGGACTTGAAAGCCTTCTGGATATAGGTTATAGGATTAGAATGCTCTGGAAATCGGGCTCTATATACAATTATGTGAAGTGCGATGCCACCGGTGAAGTCAACCGTTTGTTTTTAACCTGTTTGTTCATGTATCTTTTGTGTAACCCTACCCAATCTTACCACCCCTCCCCTCACCCCCTTAACCCCTTTGACTTTCCTATCCCCATTCCACATTTGTATGTGTTTTATCCAATAAAAACCTTTATATAAAAAAAAAAAGAAATCATCTCACAAACAAATACCTATTTTTATGACCTCGACAAATCTTATTTTTTGGAAGGGATAAAAAATTGGAGAAACATTGGACAAAGTGTATAGAGCTCAAAAGAGACTACATTGAAAAATAAATTTATGTTTTATCCAAAAACCTGTGTTTCATTCAAAAAGTCGCAGACTTATTGACCCGCCCTCGTACTTAGGAGGAAAGTATCTTGCCTTTCATAATTGTAAGTGCTTGATAGTGGAAGTGGGTTTAAGCACCAATGCTAAACACAATGTATGTGGCTTAGTGTCATACCTCCTACCCCAGACCTTTGGGGAAAACAATTGCTATAAAAGTATGTTTCAGTGAATAGTATTTGATCTTAGACATTCAAACAGAAGCCCACCTTTGCAATAGTATTCTTATACGATCTCAAATCAGCCCACAGTTTTTCTTTGCAAAATTATAACAATTGCCTCCACTACCGTCCTGAACCCATATTGTTGCAAGGTACAGATGAAAAGGGAAATAAATTTATGGAAGACAAAGCTATGATCTATTCATAGTGGACATCCACTGTACAACTGATGCTTGTGAGTGAAATCAGAAAGAGGCCCTTATACTCATGCCATGCTGTAGTGCTCACGGTCATCTGGAAGAGCATGTTGGAGAAGATAGAAGCTTTGACTTACCTAGCTATAATTCTCCTTGAAAGGACCTCTGACTTGTCTGGATTCAATTTCAATTTGTTCGTTGCAGCCGCCAAGCACCGGTTCAAGACCTGAACAGCCTCCTTAGTAGTAGGTGGGAAAGAGTGATAGAGTTGAACATCATCTGCATAGAGATGACACCGAACTCCAAAACTCTACATCATCTGATCTCCCCTAATGGCTTCATGTAGATGTTAAAGAACATAGGAGACAGTACTGAGGACAATGGCCGTGAGGTTGAGCAGGTGTCACACAACAACACCAACTGGGAGTGACCCTCCAGGAAGGACTGGAAGCACTGTAAAACAGTACCTCCAAGGTTCATTCTTGTGAGGCGTCCCAGAAGGATACCATGGTCTACCGTATCGAAGGCCAATGAGAGGTCCAGCAGAACCAACAGGGACAGACTCTCCTTGTTCAGTTCCCAGCATAGATTATTCACTAAGGTGACCAAGGCTGTCTTGGTACCATGTCCCGACCTAAAGCCACACTGCGCCGGATCTAGATAATCTGTGTCTTCCAAGAATTCCTGGAGTTGCGAGGCCACCATACATTCCAGGACTTTGCCCAAAAAGGGGAGATTGGAAACTGACCGAAAGTTGATGAATTGAGTGGGATTCAGTGATGGTTTTTTCAACAGTGGTTTTATAACAGCTTTTTTAAAGCTGGCTGGAAATTTGCCTTCCCGTGGGGAGGCATTAACCACCACATTTACCCCCTCTGCCAAACCCCTTCCTCTGAAATATAGCCTTCAGCCCCCTGGATTTCCATCCATCACCCATCCAAGTACTAACCAGGTCTGATCTTACTTAGCTTCCAAGATCAAACAGGTTCTGATCGTTTCAGGGTATGTAGGTGCTTAATAAGTAAAAGCACATTAATAAGTATAATTGTGTATTAAATACCCTGAGTATAATTATTATTTGCAGGTGCATCTATTTATGCATGTTTCCACTTTTCCTCCTTGTCCATTTCACAAATGGACAGGTAAGGAAGGACTTTCTATTCTTCTCTATAGAGGAATGAGGTCTTATGGAGGTGGAATAAATTTTATTTGCAAAACTGCAGTTTTTTAGCACTGGCAAATAACAATTATAAATCACTCAACTTTTTTGTGTATTTCCTATAGTATTAAAGCATCTTTAAGTCAAACTATGACCTCTAAATAAATGAACTTTACCAAGTGGAGTTATATTTATAGTATTAATATGTGTGTGTATTTAAAGTATTAATATTTTGTAGAATTTGCCGGGAAGGGCTGCAAAAACAGAGAAGTTGATTTTCATTTCTGTGAGAGAAGAATTGTGATTGTGAGTGAGCAGGTTGTTTAGGTCTGAAAGTAACCTCCACAGGTGTGCTCCTTCAAGAGAGGAAGTTTGTACCGAAGCCAAACATGAATATGGCGGCAGACAGTTGGTTTCCTGTGATAAGAATAGCTTGGCTGGATACGATGAGTCTGAACAGGGCCCAAATTTTATGTAGATCCTGTGGAAGCTTTATAAAAATGGAGGGGAAATGGAAGACCCCTTTTTTTAAAAAAAATCCAAAACTTATTTTTATTGGCTAATTTTTTTATTGTGAGATAGAAACATTTCTGCTATACATCAGTTTTGGAACACGAATAATAAACTACTAAAATCTTGCAACCCAGAATGAAGGCTTGATGTATTCTACTTAGGAAATTATAGACATTTGAAATTGAATCGACAAAAATGGACAACAAGTCTTCATCCGAGGAGAGAGAGAGATTTTTTCAAATGCTGGTGGACTAACCTCAAGATTTACTCGGTATGGCCAAGAGCAAGAAATTATCAAAACTGCAGTTCATCAACACCTAGCATGCCACAGGCACAGACTGGAGAATCGATGAACATTCATAGGGAATTTTGTCATTCTAGGAACCTCATCAATTGAAACTCCTACATTTCTAATATATTTCAGGGTCAACATGTCACGGAGTCCTTCACATGATGTAAAACTGCTTCCGTTGCCTTCATCTCTGAAATGCAGTAGAAGTGTGTGTGTGTGTGTTTGGGGGGGGGGGGGGCAGGAGATAGGGAGAAACAGTCTTCTGAGCTCCTGATGCACCTGGAAATGAGATGAAGTGATTAAAACATGTGGG
Source organism: Anolis apletophallus (assembly GCA_030556195.1). Classification (NCBI taxonomy): domain Eukaryota; kingdom Metazoa; phylum Chordata; class Lepidosauria; order Squamata; family Anolidae; genus Anolis; species Anolis apletophallus. The sequence goes on along the minus strand of JARBWK010000001.1, from coordinate 115,092,882 downwards.
AAGGGATCTGTCAGATTCTGGGCATTCCTATGGACCGTCTTCTATGCTCCACTTCTTTTACAAAATCCTTCTTCATGAGCCTGGAAGAGTATTTTTTTAATTAATGTAATCCTAAGGAAAAGCACTATTGTAAGATATAACCACTTTGCTTTTGTTGCATTTTCTCCTTCATAGCAATCTAGACTTTCAAAATTGTGCTATTGCTATTTATTTACTTACTGTATTTATACCCCGTCCTTCTCACCCTGAAGGACATTCAGAGCAGCCTTGCAATAGGCAATAATTCAATGCCACATAAAACAAACATATAATAAAATAGACATATACATTAAAAACATAAAATTAAAAACATGTAAACATTAAAACCAATTATTAAAAACTACACAATCCGAAATCATAGTCCGATAGCTATTTCAGTCATATTTGCACTTATTCCAACTTCACTTATTGCACTGTTCGAAGGTTTGGTCCCACATCTATGTTTTTAATTTTATTTAATTGTGAAGGTCAGGAGGGAGGGAAGTACGGTAATCTGATTTAACTGGGGAAGGAATTCCACAGCTGAGGGGTCACCACTGAGAAGGCCCTGTCCCTCGTCCTCACTAATTGCACCTGCAAAGGAGGTGGGACCGAGATAAGGGCCTCTCCAGAAGATCTTAAGCTCTGAGATGTTTCATAGAGGGAGATACAATCAGACAGGTAAGTTGGGCCAGAACTGTTTAGGGCTTTAGAGGCTAAAGCCAGCACTGAATTGTGCTCCGTAGCAGACTGGCAGCCAGCAAAGCTGACATAACAGGGGAGTTGTATGCTCCCTGTATGCCACTCCAGTAAGGAATCTGGCCACCACCCATTGGACCGCTTTAAGTTTCTAAACCAGGGGTGGGCTATTACCGGCCCCCCAGGTGTTTTGTACTTCAACTCCCAGAAATCCTAACAGCTGGTAAACGGCCTACGATTTCTGGGAGTTGAAGTCCAAAACACCTGGAGGGCCGGTAATTGCCCACCCCTGTTCTAAACAGTCTTCAAAGGCCACCCCACATATTGCGACTTTTAAAGGTTTTTGTTCCTTTTTTTAGCTTACTATAGGAAGTTCTAGTGCCTGTGAATATTCAGGAACAATTTATAGTAACCTTAAAAATTTGCCTTACATTTGAACATGCCTTTATAAGTACTCATATCACATTGGTGCACAAACTTATGATTTAAACTATAAAAGCAGTGTTAAAAGACATGGGAGGAAGAGATTGTGGTAAAGGGCTTTACAATAACCCTGGTATAATGGAGGGAAAGAAAGTATGGATGGAAGGGATCATGGCAAAGTGGTTTATAATAACCCTGGTATAATGGAGAGAAGGCAGGCATGGGAAAGACCCGATCATTTTTTTTAAAGTATGCAGAGTGGGCAGGACTGCACTTGCTCATGTGCAGGACAGAATGGGAGAAGGCCAGGAAACATAAAGCATCTGATGGGATTTGTATTTTAAAATGGAAGGGATGTTACACGTTGTTAAGAAGCCGATTCCCCCCCCCCTTTTTTTACAGTGTGTCTGATGAACTCCCATCTAATTTGTTATTAGTTCATCCCAGCAGAGATTTTCCCAAGGAGATGTTGAAACAAGGTCTTTAATTCTAACCTAGATATGTAGACGGGTGAAGAAATTTTTTTCTTCTAATATGCATTAAGATTTTTTATATAAACTAACAAATTTAGCAATTTGCTATGCTGTTTTACTAAGGAGTAATAGAATCATAGCTTGGAGAGCTATGTCTTTAAAGAAACATTACATTGTATTGTGCCCATGCTACTTTATTGTTGTTGTTGCTGCTGCTGTTATCAATTATTATGTTAATCTTTATAGTACTTATTACATTTATTATTTTTAAATTCTTTTTGGAGAATAAAATACCTTTACTCCCTGATGGAGCAGTGGGTTAAACTGCTGAGATGCTGAGCTTGCTGACCGAAAGGTTGGTGGTTTAAATCTGGGGAGTGGGATGAGCTCCCGCTGTTAGCCCCAACTTCTGCCCACCTAGCAGTTTGAAAACATGTAAATGTGAGTAGATTAATAGGTACTGCTCTGGTGGGAAGGTAACGGCACTCCATGCAGTCATGCTGGCCACATGACCTTGGAGGTGTCTACATACAATGGCTTAGAAATGGAGATGAGCACCACCCCCCAGAGTCAGACATGACTAGGTTTAATGTCAGGGGAAAATCTTTATCTTTACCTTACTCCTATAATAAATGGGCTATTGGGGGGGGGGGCAATAAATTTTTAGTTTTGCAAAAATAACAAGAAAAAAGTCATGAAAAAAATCAATGGTGTTTTTATTCATTGTACTAGCTTGGGGACCCGGCCCTGCCCGGGTCATTTGAGAAGTGCAGCAGGATGTAGAGTGGGTCATGGGGGCTCTGTGTGCCAAGTTTAGTCTTGATCCATCATTATTGGGAGTTGCAGTGGCATCATGAAATTACTGAAGGTAGTGCAAGTCCCATCATCTCTGTGTGTCCCGTCCCCCCCAAAGTGTAGTAGGATGTAGATTGGGTCATGGGGGCTCTGTGTGCTAAGTTTGGTCTGTATTGGTGAATGGATGAGGGATGCATTGTTTTTCGGAAGTGAGTGAAGGTACTTCAAGTCCCATCATCCGTGGTCCATCTCACAGTAAACTGCACCAGGCTGTAGAGTGGGTCATGAGGGCTCTGTGTGCCAGATTTGGTGTTGATCAGTCATTGGATTAGGTTTGTAGCAGGATTGGGAAGTGAGGGAAGGTACTGCAAGTCCCATCATCCATGTTCTGTCCCCCTCCAAACTTCAGTAGGCTGTAGAGTGGGTCACTGGGGCTCTGTGTGCCAAGTGTGGACTTTCTCGGTGTTTGTTGGGGGCCACAGTGGTCTGTGGGAACAGAGGGGTGTAAAAGTACTACAAATCCCATCATCCATTGTCAGTCCTCCCCCAAACCTCACCAGGATGTGAAGGCAGTCATGGGGGTTATGTATGCCAAGTTTGGTCTCGATCAGTGATTGGATGAGGGTTGCAGCGGACTTGGGAAATGAGTAGAGGCACTTCAATTCCCATCATCCATGGCCCACCCTCCTCCGAACTGCACCAGGACGAGAGTGGGTCATGGGGGCTGTGTGTGCTGAGTGTGGTCTGTATTGGTCCTTTTTGGTGGCCTCAGTGGTCTGTGGGAACCAAAGTCTTGGAAAGTACTACAAATCCCATAATACGTGGGTCATGTCATTGCGGGGTTATGTGTACCAAGTTTGGTGCAGGTCCATCACCCGCGCTGGTCGCTGTGGCCTGTGAAAGTGGCTGCCACATATCCGCCCTGGCCTGTGACTTTTGGGGCCTGTAATGTTATGGCCTGCTATTGGTAACTTTAAACGGCCGAATGGCAGGCAGCCGTTTTCTAAAAGCTGAGGGGGAGGAGAATACAGGAATCCATTTTGTTTTCACAGAGCCAAGTGGGGAGGGAATGTTGATGGTGCTTTTTTTCCCCTCAGTGGGAAGAAATCCTGTTGTTTGAATGTAGAGGCCTGGATTCTGGGTTGCTGGCTTTTTTCCCCTCAGTGGGAAGAAATCCTGTTGTTTGAATGTAGAGGCCTGAATTCTGGGATGCTGGCTTTTTTCCCCTCAGTGGGAAGAAATCCTGTTGTTTGAATGTAGAGACCTGGATTCTGGGATGCTGGCTTTTTTCCCCTCAGTGGGAAGAAATCCTGTTGTTTGAATGTAGAGGCCTGGATTCTGGGATGCTGGCTAATCAGTGGCTAGCAATGCCCTCTGTCTGGTGCCTTAGAATTTTGGAGTGGCGAGGCTGTCCAATCAAAGGACTTTATGCAAATAGCTGCCACATATCCATCCTTCCACCCTCCGCATACACACATACACACAAACATTCCGTTTTATAAAGGTATACAGAATACAGATACAGATTGTTTAGAAAGGGAATGACAACATGCACTCACTATTCTCAAAGGTATCATATTACACATATAGCATATTTGTTACTGAGAGAATTAATTGTGGTGTCAAAACTTGGATTGTCTCAGAGAATCATATGTAGAAATTGCATACTATCAGCATGGAAGGAGAGGACTGCAGTCAGATGGAAGTGAGAAGGAAATGCATGTCCCCCTTTTTGGCCAGAATCCTCTGTATGCGTGCCTAGTGACTAAATTGCAGTCCTTATGCAAAGTGCAGGAGTCCCTGCAGAGAAATTACTTCATTAGTTGAAAGCATGAGTAATAACCAAGCTGGTATTTTAACTGTTTGAATGAGAGATAAGCAGCTAAGGCTGGGTTCTTAGAGGGCTCCTCTTTATCTCTTTTATGGATGTCACAACTGAAGAATGGAGAATATAAAAATATTTTATTAGGGCTTTGTTCCTGCAGTACTTTAAACATGTATTAAAGTCAATGACCTCAGGATACCATAGCACTGTATCCTCAGCAGATTAAGAGTTACGGGAGTGGGGGTGATTTGTGTGGAAAAATGGATTGCAAGCAACTAAGAAGCTAATTGTAGCGTGACAATTCCCCATATCGGCCCCACTGAATAGCCAAAGTCTGTCTCTCACACTTATATATAAGAATTCTGGAATTTGCAGGGCTAGTAGAGTAATATCATCATAGCCGTCTCTTCCTGGAAATTAAGCACAAAGAACATGGGGAACCTGTTATCTTTTTCTGGGGCTCCATTCATCTGTCCCATTCGCTAATATCTGCAATATTTTACAAGCTGCCACATAAAGTTATTCCTCTGTTGGCAAAATGTTTATGACTTCTATGCTGGTACTCTCAGAGAGATGATTCATTTTGACCAAAGGCAAAGGAAATAAGCGAATCTTTGGGCTAAACATTGTAAGAGTGAAAGTGATTACCATAGCGTGGTGAGCCAGGGTGGTGTAATGATTTCAACGTTGGACTGACACTACTGACACCACTTTAACTGCCATAGCTCGTGAACCTGATTTGCTAAAGATTGCTGGTGCCTCACAAACTACAATTTCCAAGATTCCATAGGATTGAGCAATGACAGTTACAGTGATGTCAAACTGCACTAATTCTACAGTGTAGATGCACCCCAAGTCATGTTTCCTAATTTGACCTGCAAAAACAAATCTACTTTTTCTTTGCATATTGGAGAATGATAAAGTAATCTTATCTGGAGAAGTCCCAATATTGCTAAATCCTAGTCGTGATTTTATAAAATTAAAATAGCAAATGTAACAGCAAACCTTCCTTAAAAGCTTTGAGTTTGAGCTCCTGAACCCAGCAGAAGAATAACATCAATGGTATGGAAGCTGGCATCACCATCAGAGCTGAGTTTCTCTGATAGCCTTATTCATACCAACATTGTCATAGATTGTGTTTGTAAAAACAAGTTGGGTTATAAGGAGCTCATTAGCTTGAGACATCTGAGTCAGAACGCTTCTGCCTCTGAGCCATTACCTCACTTCTACAAGCTCACCCAGGCGTGCTGCCAAGTTGGATTTGTCTAAACACAAAATGGGTAGCAAATCATCCCTACTTGTTTCAGTAAGCCTCTGGATGCTGAGCAAATGGCCTATGATAATGAATGCATAGGAAGAGTAAATGCTTGGTCATGGAGGGAAGAGAAGAGGTCAAGGATATACTTGAATATTCCTTAGGGTTTCAGCTTTTAGAATTTGAGAAAGAGGACCTAATTTAATTCCAAGGCCATATGGAGCTGACCTGGTAGAATCTCTTGGCCTAGTTACACTTGGTGGGCATATTAAGCTTGTGTGCCTACTCTTCTAGATGGGTCTTCTTGTAGAATATATAATATAATTATGGGTGTACTCCTAGGAGTGTGAGTGGTCAAACAGAGGAGACAGTACTCCTAGGAGACCACAGTGGCACAATGGGTTAAACCCTTCTGCTGGCAGACCTGAAGACTGATAGATCAGAGGTTCAAATCCTAGGAGAGCATGGATGAGCTCCCTCTGTCAGCTCCAGCTCCCCATGTGGGGACATGAGAGAGGCCTCCCACAAGGATGGTAAACTATCAAAACATCTGGGCGTCCCCTGGGCAACGTCCTTGAGGAAAGCCAATAATCTCACACCAGAAGTGATATGCAGTTTCTCAAGTCGCTCCTGATACAAAAAAGGGTGTACTATATAAGATAGATAATGGAAAACCCCAGAGCTTGGATACTTACGTGGCAATTTGGTTGATCCAGATCAATGTATTGCCCAATTGTGAATTTCAGTTTCTTCTTCTTTAATTAATACAGAAAATTAGTTACCTTATAAAGCAGATTTTTTTTACATATGCTAATTTTAAAATATTCAAGAGTTCATTGTACTTAACCTTTGATACCTCTTTTTTCTTGTACGGATTTTGGAGTGTGAATGGTCAAACAGAAAAGACAGAGACTAGAAGGAGAAGAGACAAGCAAGCAACTGAGGACTACCCAATTGGCTGGTTTAAAACAGCTTGGTTTAAACCAAATGTCTTTTAAAAGTACTGCTAGTTTTTTCTTAATTGGTTAGTTATTTTTATAACTGTTTTTCAGCCCTCTTAATGGAATAGCAACGATTGTTTAAATTTCAGTTTATTGGCAGCTGTTCATTGCTAGACCAGTATCTGATGTCAGTGGCTTCTAAACTAGAATTTTTATTCAAAGTGTTTAATGCCTGTCCTAACATTTAACTTCTTTTTATGTTTATCTTAAAAGTATTTTTCTATTTTGAATTACAATTTGTTCAGATTTAATTATAGGTAATAAGGAGGATTAATGCTGAACGTTAACTTATTATAAATTGTATTCAGAAGTCTAATTGGGCTTCTTTCAGTGTCAAAAATTGTCTTACATATACTTTTAATGTGAAGGATTTTGTGCAGTAAGTCTTCTGGCAGATTTTTCTGACTATTTGGACCATCAACGAAGTTCTGGAAGTTCATTATGTTTTTGCATGTTTTACACAGACACATACTTTATACTTCTGCCTTGTCCACCTCTGCCGACAAAAGTCAAACACACAATCCACCTAATAAAATAATTAATTTTTAGTTACATGGAAAAACAAATTCCAAAAACAAAGTTACTTTTTGTTTTCGGTTAATCTCACTGCAGTAGGATCTACAATGGCATATGATGCAGTTCCGTAATGCAGATTAGCTACATTGAACTGAATTATATGACAGTGTAGATCGAACCTTAATAACTGGGCTCATTAATCCCAGAAACCCAGGCTACAGCCCTGGCTATTTTGGGGGGGATAGTGGGGGCCATGAAAGATTTAAATTGTTTATTATAAATTAGGTACAAGATAATATTAATTAGAAGAATTTCAATAAAATACATAAAATTAAACCTTTTCTAATCGACACTACAATGGTAATATCACGTGCAGCAAACGCAACTGTGTAGGATGTATGGTATCTCCTTCACTATATATTTATATCTTAGCATGGGATTCAATTTTAAATATAAGCAGTGCTAGAAAAAAAACTAAACTTTCACATAATGCTCTTAGACAATTGGAAGCTTTTATGAACCAATGATATATATGGGCATGAATGGCATAGAGAAGTTTTCTTTATGATGGTGCTGGTATGATCGTATGTATTGTGCGTTCATAGGGAGATGCTGCAGAACTGTCTTGCATTGTATACTCCCTCCATCCCAATTTTCATAAACAGTTGTGATAGTACCACAACTGGCCTTGGACTGCAAGTGAATCTCTAGCTCTGTTCAAAATCCAAATCTTATGCCAGCTCTTTTTCCTTGTTTCAGTTAGTCCATGTACCAAGGTGACTGTAATTTATTATTTATTTATTTACTTACTTTATTTCTATTCTGCCCTTCTCACCCTGCAGGGGACTCAGGGCGGATTACAATGTACACATTACATTTAGACAAACAATCACACAAGACAGACAGAGGCAATTTAACATCTAGCCACCAGGGGGAGCAGTCACACTCCTTCATTTCTCAGCGTGTTTCCTGGAGATCTTTTTATGGCCTCGTAAATCAGTTAAATTTAGCCTCCCCTTAATTTCCTACTTGACAGATGCAACTGTCTTTCGGGTTGCAAAGGTCGACAACAGGCTACACAATAGGTCGAGTGCCCATCTTGACCCTGGCAGGCCTCGAACTCATGACCTTCTGGTCAGTAGAGATCTTATGCAGCTGACACCCAGCCAGCTGCGCCACATTCCCGGTGCGACAGAAAGGCCCTTTTTTAAAAATAATTCTGCAATAACAGTTTTGACAGAGGAACACAGTATGTTTCTGGAGGTGACAAAAAGCATATCTCTGATGTGGTACAACCTCCAGAGTTTAAAATGAAACATCTTTATTCTTTCAGGAGCTTATTAGGTGCATAAATTCATATCCCCAGAGGTGCATAAATGAACAGCTCTGGGAGGGGAAGAAAAAAGGAGAGGGGGAGGTGAGCCTACTATCATATTTGTGTCCTGACCTTGGTTGAGCTCATCCTATTCAACAGAGCACCCCTCTAGACTAAACTATACTACTCATAAAGATAGAGCAATGCAGGGCTGAAATGTGTCGCCAGCATTTTTCAGTCAGGTTTGCAATACTAAGTTGTCTGACAGGATATGAGAGTTTGGTTGTATTTATACTGTGAACATTTCTTATATAATTAAAGTCCTAAGGAGCAAAAGAAAAGGAATAGTGAACGAGAATGCAGCAGGCGATGAAGTCGTTTTTGTAAACTTTGCCACTTGTCGACTCCTTTTCACTTAAAGATCAAGTCATTATTTAAAAGCAGAGAAATGCAGCACAATCCCATGCCAGTTTACTCAAAAACTAATTGTTTTGGGTTCACTGGAATTTACTCCCTGGAAAGTGTGTGTAGGGTTGAAGCTTTCACCCAACCTTACATTACCCCGTTGTGATGAAATTAGTCCCATCTTTTGAAGTTTTCCTTGTAAACAAATTTAGTCAGTAAGAAAGGAAAGTACTTCCACTATGAAGCTTAAATGACCAAAGCTATTTTTCTTATTTTGTGCATGGATTAGTTTAGAAAACAAACCAGCCATCTTTAGCAACAATGGTTTACTGACTAAATAACTAATCTGAGTAAATAAACCTTCCTCTTTTATCATTAACGATGAGTCTGACTGAAATAATGCACCATACTTTGAAGTTTTGTAGATTTTAGTGAGGCAATCAAACAAAAGATCACCTCTTTCATTGAAATCAATTAGACCTAAGAATTTTCTTATACCATAACCATCTGTATGTTACTCAGAATTAAAGTTTTTAAGTTAAACAAGAGTTTTATTTATTTATTTATTTATTTATTTATTTATTTATTTATTTACAGTATTTGTATTCTGCCCTTCTCACCCCACAGGGGACTCAGAGCGGATTATAATGAACATATGCGCAGCAAACATTCAATGCCATAGACACACAACACACATAGACAGACAATCAGGGGCTATTTAACATTCCAACTTTTTCTGGCCACCAGGGCTCTAAGTCTCTCTCTCTCTCTCTCTCTCTCTCTCTCTCTCTCTCTCTCTCTCTGAGAGTCAGCATTGTGTAGTGTTTGTGCATTTGACTATGGACACATCTACACTGAAGCATTATTCCAAAAGGAGGCAAATCAGCTCTGTTTGGCTAAATGATACATGGAGTTATCATATTAATTTGAATTAATGTGGGCCAAAGCTGCTTAACATGCCCTTGAGCTGAAGTCACAAATTGCTCTGAATTTTCCCCGGGAACCCAGAGCAAATTTGACGTTAAGCCCATGTAAACAGTTGGGCTGGTTCCAAGTTGGAACAATTCACAACCATTTACCTGGCCATTCTGTATTCCTTGAGCTCAGGCAGTCTTGGATTTTGGGGTGGTACACACCATCCCATTCCCATTCTCATAATCGCAGCAGCCAGCAGGTACAACATGGCTACTCATTACCAACACTTGTTGCCTGGAGTGACATCAGCCAGAATGCAATTGTGATCAGCGAAGGCAAGGGGAAAGGAGGGGCAATTCCTTCTCATCCCTCTTCCCAATGTCACCTCAGGTGATGACCAGCTGACATTAGCCAAGTTGAGCCCACTGACTGCCATGACAATGAGAACAATGTGGTGGTGCTGCTGCCAAACTGGGTGAAGCACCACTGGATAGTCAGGAATCCCTCCTGCCTCTGCAGCAGCTGGGGGACTGGCAGTCAAATCCATCTCTGAGGCAAACAGTTTCAAACAGTAACTGATATGATGTGGTCCTTGGAAGTTTTGATTTCTTGAATGGGTCCAGTATACACAAGGGTAGCTATGACACATATTGAGCATTGGGTTCCTCGGTATTCTGAAATTATTTTAAAAGTGATGTGAAAAATTGGTTACGTGGAATATTTAGCATGAAGATGTGACATATGGTCTGATATTATTATATTACAGTACTGACTAATCAGAATTTATGACAGATGTATTTCCGAAATTTAATTCACAGATAGGCAGTACACAAGTAATGGTACAGTGGCTTGAATGGTGTGTCTACATGTGAAAATTGGAAGTGATTAGTTTCCCTTAAAAAGGTGTTCTAAGTGTTTGCGGAAAGATGGGATACAACTGTAACAAGTGAATTTCAGGAAGGCGGGAGGGGGGAGGCTGTTATGATGTCACCTTGCACCCACTGCCCTCATGATGCCACTGACCACTACAAATCTCCTCTCTCTCTCTCTCTCTCTCTCTCTCTCTCTCTCTCTCTCTCTCTCTCTCTCTGTGTCATTAAAAGTTCATGCTAGTTCATATTCTGGCTAATTTCATACAAGTGACCTATTGTCTGAATTTAAAACCCTGCCCATGGGCTTGTGCTTATTTTTTTCACTTGTTCCTCTTTCAACTGCTCCTCCTCTTGGCATTGTATGGGCACAAAAGAGGAGATGGGAAAGCTGAAAACCATCACAGTATCTAGAGTACTGGTTCTCAACCTGTGGGTCCCCAGATGTTTTGGCCTTCCACTGCCCGAAATCCTAACAGCTGGTAAACTGGCTGGGATTTCTGGGAGTTGTAGGCCAAAACACCTGGGGATCCACAGGTTGAGAACCGCTGCTTTACAAAGACAGTACCGATTGCCAGGAACCTTGAACAAGAAGATAGCGTTGCATTCACATCCTGCTTTTCATAGGCATCTGGTTGGTCATTGTCAAAACACAGAATGCTGGACAAAAAAGGCCTTTGACCTGATCTGGAAGGTTTCTTCTTTGTGTTCTTATGTTCAAAGTGAGAGAGTAACAAGATGCAACTAAAGAACTTGGAAGTAATTCTGTTCTCCACAACCATTATTTGGGGGCCTTTTTGTGGCATCTGCAGATAGTCCATTCTAATAGCAAGTTGGGTGGGATGTGGAGCTGTCCACTGCAACCATTCCATGAAAGGATGCAATTCCCCAGGAGCTGTTATGAAGCTGTTATTGTGAACATATTTCCGCCACAGGTCTTGCTCCTTATTGAGAAAAGCCAATACCCTTCAGTCTGTCAAATGGCACTTAACTTCTGCCGTTATTCTGGATGAACGAACATTTGTGTTATATTTTCCAATAGCAAAAACTGGGGTCACCAGGGTGTCTGCTGTTTCTAGCCAAATCCAGATGGGGTTTTCCTATAAACAAGTGCACACAGAATATTTATACAGGCAGTGGCACCTGACGCCTTAGCACTCAGGACATTCTATTGAGTAGCCACTCATACTATAAGTCACGGCCGTGCATTAAGTAAATATTTTAATATAGCCATGTCACTGTTTATTATGGAATGGCGTGGGCCCAAATGCTTGCCTAATGCTTGGTTAAAAAGTCAGTTTACACCATCCTTTACAGTGAATCAAAGAATGCATAAACGGCACTCTTTTGTTACTCAGAGCTATGTTTACTTTACTTTTCTGTAAACCTTTCGAAACACTTGCTTATAAGAGCTGATAGAACCCAGATTTTCCCCTGTTCCAAAGGTGTCCTTGATGTCAGAAAGGTACCACACAGAGTAATCAATGGAGTTTCCACTGAATAAGCACCAGCCTTTTCCTTTGCCCCTCCACAGCTTTGTTTAGAAAACAGAGCAAAGGGAAAGAATGAAGACGAGCTGAAGCCCAAGAGTTTAGAAAGAGCGTGAGCTATGAATGGGCCTTGCTACTGAAGACTCCTGGGCAGAGCGCTGATAATGAAGGTAGTGCTATCCAGAGTGCCAGAAAGTCCCACGGCTTCAAACAGAACCCCTTCCTGAAAGAGACAGCAGCCTGGCCATGGCTTATAGTAATGACTTGGTATCACAGATAACAAGGGAGACTTTGTATGGTTTGCATCATGCAACAAAAACGGAAAAGGCATTGATTATAAACATCTTCCTTCTTGCAGGACATTTGGTATTAAGTTCTGAACAAAATGTAAATTATTTTAAGTTGGAGTGCATATACACTGCTGAATTAATGCAGTTTGACACCACTTTAACTCCATAGCTCAATACTATGGAATTATGGGGTGATAATAATAATACTTTATTTTTAACCCACTCTCTCTTCCTGAAGGGACACAGGGTGGCTCAGGAGAATAGTTTTATAAGGTCAATGGCCTTATCTGCCCAATAATGTTGTTTTGCCAAACTAAAACTCTCATGATACTATAGCATTGAGCCATGGCAGTTAAAGTGGTGTCAAACCATATTAATTTGACAGTGTAGATGTATGAAGCAATTTACAGATTGCACTCCCAGGATTCTTTACAACTGGTGTTATATTCCTGTGTTATCTATATATATATTTGTCTTAGGTCCGTGCAATGTCGTATATAGACAACGAAACTACACATCCCAAAACCACCAAACTCGGCAGCCTTGAAACTCCCTCCCCGGCCGCTCTGCTGCCAGCGCAAATGTTTCAAACGTTCACAAATGGCAGACAAAGCACAGTGGCCCGATCCCACACACTTCACCACAGAACCGCATGCCCCACTCAAACCCTGCCAGCAACACACCTCCCTACCCACGATCACTAACCAGCACAAACACACGACCCCAACAAACAAACAAACAACGCACTATACCCCCCTTCCCACGCACATGGCCAGCACAACGCGGCAACCCCATCCCACAAACTTCGCCACATAAGCCCACGGCGCAATCAAAATCTGCCCGCAACACAGCGCCCCTCCCTTCCAACGATCCCTAACCAACAGCGCCCTGCCACGAACCCACAAACTTTCCTGCCCACAACACCCCTTCCCATCACCCCAAAACAACCAAGAAACAACATGCCCCCTTCCCACGCACGTGGCTGCTGCAGCGCCTCTGGCCGCAACACAGCGCCCCTCCCTTCCCACCATCCCTAACCAACAGCGCCCTGCCCCGAACCCACAAACTTCCCTGCCCACAACACAATCTTCCTCCCTTCCCACCATCCCTTCCCAAAAGAAACACAATACGCCCTCACCCCTTCCAAACACCCCAAAACAACAAACAAACAACATACCTTGCCCCCCTTCCCACGCACGTGGCTGCCGCAGCGCCTTTGCCCGAACACACAAACTTCCCTGCCCACAACACAATCTTCCTCCCTTCCCACCATCCCTTCCCCAAAGAAACACAATACGCCCTCACCCCTTCCCAACACCCCAAAACAACAACAAAAACCCACAAACTTCCCTTACCTTTTACACTAAACACATCCCTCACACGCTCACCTTCTTCCCTCCAGCCATTCCAAACTACATTTCCCAAAACCCTTTGCAACAAAACACAGCAAAGAACATGCGCACTACCAAAAATTCAAAAAAAAGCCCGCAAAGCAGCCTAACCCCTCCCCACGGCCCCCAAAAAACACCAAAAAAACCCACCCTCGCCCTCTTCCACGGAGGAGGCGGAGAAGGCAGAGGAGGAAACAGGAACCACCAGCCCCGCATGTCGCTGCCACCTCCTCCTCCTGGCCAGCCTCCGCCTCCGCCCTCCTCCACTTTGTACTCCTTGCCGGAAGGGGGGGGAAGGAAGGAAATGAGGGGAAGAAAACAGAGACAGAGAGAGAAAAAGAGAGACAGAAAGAAAAACATACACAAACATATACACATATACACACAAACATCAGCACACACCACACACATACACACACAAATACATGAAAACATCCACACATACATATGTACATGCACATATACATAAGAACACACACATACACATTATACACATATACACACACATCACCACACACATATACATAAAGACATGCACACATACACACATATATACATGCACATACACATAAGAACACACACATAAGAACACACACATACACACATATACACACAAACATCACCACACACACACACACACACTCATATACATAAAAACATGCACACATACAGACTAGGCATGAGAAAAAAGTTATGAAAATTAAATGATTCGTAAGAAATTCGTAAGAAATGCTACTTTTGAGTATTTCCGCATCTGGAACGCCAACCAGGAAGTGGACTTTCTTTATAGAACGGGGCCAGGATTTTCTTAAGTATCGTTATTAGGTCGTAAGGGGGCACCCTCCTTCTCTCTCACCACCCTCCCGCCTCCCTTGCCAATAAGTATTATGGCAAGGCAAGCCCTAAACTCGCTCCTTCTTTCGGCTGGAAGCCTGGAAAAATGTAAACAGAGGTTTACTCAGAAGTAAATCTGAATAAAGTAAAAGAGAGGTTTACTCATGTCACAAAGGAGGGCACTTTGGATGAAGTGCCCTCCTTGTGGATTTACTTCTGAGTAGTTACATTTTTCCAGGCTTCCCTGCCCCTCCTGCCTGCCAGGATCTAAAGCATCAAAGAGTATTGGGGTAGTTGCACACAACATGTATAAGTAATCCAACTGGTCATATACCTACATTCCATGCACATGCAATAATACAGCAGTAATAACAATGGGTATAAGAAGAGGTAAAATTCAAACCGAGTAGTATTCTGACTGTGGTCCCTCCTCAAGCGGTGCAAATGGCTCTTCTCTATGAGCCCGGGAGGCAGCCTTTCCGGAAAAGCCAAAAGCCCGGGCACAGCCTTTGCTTGCTGCAGAATCCCGGGCTCATAGAGAAGAGCCCGTTTGCACCGCTTGAGGAGGGAGCATAGTCAGAATACTTCGGTTTGAATTTTACCTTTTCTTATACCCATTGTTATTACTGCTGTATTATTGCATGTGCATGGAATGTAGGTATATGACCAGTTGGATTACTTATAATATTTAGGCACTTACTCTATAAGTTAGCATTCATTCTATTATGCATTAGGTTGGTTTCTCACAGGATCTAAAGCGTGCCAAGCCTTGATGCGCTTTAGACCCTGGCAGGGCAAGAGGAGTGGACGGGCCCTCCCTGCCCCTTCTGCCTGCCAGGATCTAAAGCCTTGAAGAGGCTTCATGATCGGGCCAACTTCAGCCCTCCAGGTGTTTTGGACTTCAACTCCCACCATTCCTCGCAGCCTCAGGCCTCTTCCTTTTCCTCTCAGCCTGGGCAAACTTGGGCCCTCGCTCCCTCAGGATCGGGGTGAGAGAGGGCAGCGAGGAGCGAAGGGGGGGGTTCCTCCTTTTTTTTTGCTGCTTCCAAGAATAGAATCCCTCCCTCCCTCCTTCCTATTTGGAGAGTCCCATCTAGAATTCAGTGTGATTTATTCAAGTTTTGGCCTACAACTCCCAGAAATCCCAGCCAATTTACCAGCTGTTAGGATTTCTGGGAGTTGTAGGCCAAAACCATCTGGAATGTGCATGCGCTGGCATACGAACTACTAACGAATTTCATTAATAATTACGTTACATTTTAGAAATTTTTGGAAAATTTTTTGTAAGTCTTTCTATTACTAATAAAAAAAATCCCCCCCCCCCATTAGATTTTCGATTCCCTATTTTTGGGTTCTAAACCATGCCTGATACAGACGTATATACATGCACATACACATAAGAACACACACATACACAACATACACATACACACATATACACACAAACATCACCACACACACACACACTCATATACATAAAACATGCACACATACACACATATATACATGCACATACACATAAGAACACACACATACACAACATACACATACACACATATACACACAAACATCACCACACACACACACACTCATATACATAAAAACATGCACATACACACATATATACATGCACATACACATAAGAACACACACATACACAACATACATATACACACAAAGATCACCACACACACACACACACTCATATACATAAAAACATGCACACATACAGACATGCACATATACATAAGAACACACACATACACACACACATATATATATACATGAAGACACGCACACAAACACACATATATACCAGCACATAAAACACAAACATACACAAAATACACATACACATATACACACAAACATCACCACACATATACACACACACACCATGTAGGTAGAAAGGGTAAGCCACAGACGATGGCACAGCAACGCGTGCAGGGGACAGCTAGTAATAGAGAAATTAGGTGACTGACCAATATGTGGTTTGGCGGAAAGGAATTCAACCATCTGAAGGCCAGCTTTCAAAAAGTATCTGCTTATTAGACTATATATATATATATATATATATATATATATATATATACTGTATATATACACACACTGTGTGTACATACACACACACACAGGTTTTCAATCATTTTTGCATTTAGGGACTTCGGGGTAATTAGGTATATTTCGGTAAAATTCATTTTCAATGCAAAGAAACCAAAACATACTAGCACATCTATGATGTAGCTTTCAAAAGGGCAAGACCCAAACAATAACAGGGATGTAAAGAATATTCACAGATTTGGTTTGTCTTCAATGAGAAAGACAAATATATAACAATACCTTGTCACAGCAACAATCAATAGTCACAAGATTTTTCCTTCCTGTGTGAGAATGAAAAGGTCAGCATTTCTAATGATCAGCAATAGAAGCAAAACAAAACAGTTTTATACAGCTGTGTATAAAAGGGATTTTTGATGTGTAAAGTGCTTTTTAGGAATGATAACATTTGTAATTACAGTATATCTCCCTTATCTACAGAGTTGATCTCCATTGTTTCATCTACCCAAGCTGGAGCCACGATGGCACAATGGGTTAAACCCTTGTGCTGCCTGAACTGCTGACCTGAAGGTCAGTGGTTTGAATCTGTGAGATGGGGCGAGCTCCCATCTGTCAGCTCCAGCTTCCATGCAGGGACATGACAGAAGCCTCCCACAGGATGGTAACACATCTGGGCATCCCCTGGGCAACGACTCTGTAGATGGCCAATTATCTCACACCAGAAGCTACTTCCAGTTCTTCAAGTCACTTCTGACACAATAAAAAAAATCCACCCATGCTCCAAAATTATTTCACCGCAGAGTGTATGTAAGACCCTCTAGGTCAGGGGTGCTCAGAATGGTGATCGGGATCACCAGGGTGATCTTCAGGCCTCATCCTGGTGATCTTCAGGCCCCTGAGCAGGTTTTTTGCTGTTGGTCCTCTTCACGCGCCCCTGCACGCTGCAAAGAAGTCCTCCGTCGTTGCTCCTCCCCGCACCCTGCTCGCGCGCTGCCTCCAAAAGCTCCAGAGTCCAAGAGGCAGAATGGGCCCCCTCTTTTGGATTCCTCCTCCTTCCTCCATCCTTCTCCAGCCACTCAGAGTCGTAGGAGACCAAAGGGGCGGGCCTGGATGACACGATGCATGGCTGGCCCCGCGCGCATGCGCAGAAGCGCCCATTCTGCCCCTCGGACTTCTTGTGAGCTCTTGAGGCGGCACGCATGCTGGCGGCGTGGAAATCGGAGCACCGACGGAGGAGGAGACGGACGCTTTGGGGTCATTTCCTTACCGCATCTCACAGGTCAGTCCTTTTACTTTGGGGTGGGTGCTTGATTGTTCTGTGGCATGTCTCTGTTTATTTTTAATGTTTAAAAATGGCCTTTTAGCTCCAAAGCCTCTCTGCTTGCTTTGTTCCTTGAGAAATATATGTTGGGGAATATGGAAATGTGGGAGAAATGGGGTGGTTGGATGTATTTTTGCATGCCCCTTTGTTTACCTTGCTGAGTATTAAATGGCCTTGCAGTTCAAAGGCCTCTCTTCTTACTTTCTGGCTGATAATATGTGTGGTAATATGGCAGTGTGGGAGAAATGGGGTGGTTGGATGTATTTTTATGCTCTGTTTTATATTGTTGTTATTAAATTGAAATGTTGATGTTTTATAACTTCATTTTGTGTAAACTGCCCCGAGCCTGCTGCAAGGAGCGGTACATAAAAATGAATAATAAATATAAATAAATAAATAAGAAAATAGTTATACGTTTTACATTTCTGGGTAGGTGATCTTTGGGACTTGGTTTTTTAATCAGTAGCTCCCATGCTGAAAAAGTGTGAGCACCCCTGCTCTAGGTCCTCTAGTGTGATGCTATAGCATGCGTCCACCCTAAGTATAGTCAAAATATAGGGTTTGTGATTATTCACAATTTTCTGAACTCTCTCCCGGACGATGTCCGAGCCGCCACGGAGCTCATTCCGTTTCGCAGGGCCTGTAAGACCGCCCTGTTCAAACTGGCCTTCGGCTAGGCTAGCAAGCCGAACGTACTCATCTTCTTAATCAGCACCCTGGCTCAGGGAATGCCTCAGCATGTACATAATTTTAATCTCGGGACCTAAGTTGTATTTTATGTTTGTATTTTATTGTACGGCGACATGGATGTGACATGCCTGCCGAGTTTTTACGATGTTATCCGCCCCGAGCCTGCAGAGAGGAGCGGAATACAAGATGGAACAAATAAATAAATAAATAAGGTATCCACATGCCTTCTTGGATTATATTCCCACCACCATGGATATGTGGGGTTATACTGTACTCCTTTCTTACATAAAGTTTCATGATTTGGACCCTGCCTCTCAGATATACTGCAAGTGTAGTTTTTCTTATCATTGCATCTCTGTGCTTGGCAGAGCTGCAAGTAATAACATTTCTCTCTAATCATAGTGGGAGAAATGGTCATCTTGGTGTTTCAGAAAGACACCAGCTGGAAGTGTATTTCCAAACTTAATTTCAGCCAGCTCAAAAAAGTAACTCCCTCAACCTGTTTTGATTAGTGGTATTTAGTATTTGGACATGTAAACAAAGGAAAGAAATGTTCTAACACAGGTGGAGTACATCTTCCCCTTGCCCAGTTGTTCTGCTGCTCTTGTTGTGTGTCTTCAAGTCATTTCTGACTTACAGTGAACCTAAGCGTCTTCTGGGTCTGTGAGTGTGTGCTCAGGGTCACATGGAGACCAGGAATTCAAACCCTGGTCTCCAGAGTGGTAGTCCAACACTCATACCACTACACTACTCTCAACATGTGCATTTAGAATTTGTACAAAGGGGTTTGTGTATGCCTATTAGGACTTCATCATATGGGAAAATTTACCTGTCATAGGATGCATGGAACACAGTTCAGGGACGGAGCCTGCCAGATTCCATCAAATGATGTAGAGCCACATCTGGCAGGGCTCCATCCTCAAACTATGGTAAAAGTATCATAGGATGGAGCAACAAGGCAAGCACAGGAGGAAGCCAAACAGCGATGCTTTTCCCCGTGAGATGAGGAAGGCAGTGCTACCTGCGATATGTGATGTGAGGTGACAGATTCTTCTGCTGCCTGCCGGATTTGCCACTCTGCCTGGCTAATTTCCCCACTGTTGCACACATTTAGCAATTTCATGTGATGAGGTCCTTAGTCCCATTGATCTACAGTTCCTTCAGGGAGATAGGGTGGGTTAAAAATAATAACCCACTCTTATTATTATAGTGGGAGTGATATATGAATAAATGCAAATAGAATTGTGCCACTCACCAGTTATAACACACTTTTCTTGATATAGTCCTTTGCCCATGCATTTCTCATAATAGAAACTTTGTCCAGCATCTGTGATTTCCCAGCATATACAACCCTAGGAGGAAAGTGTGAGTTAAGTTCAAAGCCCCCTGTGAATCACGGTTGAGACATAGAATTATGAAGCGGGGAAGGGACATGGAAGCTGTTTGAGTGAAGGCATGTTGACTGGAAAGCAAAATCAAGCAACAGGTTTGACAGCTTGAAAGAGAAAGCAGCACAGCTGTTTGTGTGGTTAATGAGAGTCTGGTGCATGTAGCAGTGGCAGTAACATACACATTTGGAGCTTGGATGGCAGTTTCGGTAGCAAAGAAATGTTCCAATTAAGTTAGCTATCCTTTTATGCTGGGATGTGCGTACCCACAAGGGTAGGCTTTGCCCTAGCTTCTCCCTTCAAACATCTGCTTCTGCTTATGCAGCTGAAGCTGCAGGTCTGTGTGCAATTTTAAAACATCAGTTCTGCAGCTGATATGAATCAGAAAAAATTACTCCTCTGTGGGTTTCTAAGGTAACTGGCATTTCTCTCCTTATTGTACTCTGATATTAACAATAACAGTAATAATACTTAGCAATGTATCTAGAAATCTTGTATTAGAAACATTTTATGGAATTAGAGAGGACCCTGGAGATCCTCTTATCCATTGTCTTTCAGGAGAGCAAGGTGAATTGTGCTTAAATGAACTGTGACAGATGCCTTGGACTATTTGTAGAACTTGGACGTCTCCATTGCCCCGAGCAAACTCTTGGGAATTGTTTAAAGTGCCTTCTATTTAGAAAAAAAAACCCTTATAAGTTAACCCAATATTTTTCTTCTTTCAGATTTCTCTTTTTTTAATTACATTTTGCTTGGAGGCACAAAGTGATTTTTTAAAAATTATGATACATTCAAATAAAAATTATACTTTGTACCTCTGTCTCTTGAAATTGTGCTGACAGTCTTCCCAGAGCCCGGCTTTGCAATTCATCATCATAAAAATGCTACCTTTGTTTTGTTTTATTTTTTGCTCCTTCTTCGTATGGCAAAGTTGTTTATTCGAGAGCTGGTGCCATTTGATTAATACTGAACCATTTATTTGCTTTTTAGCAGTTCTGATTATTTCTTCAAAAACAGCTGTCATTGGACTGAAAAAAGTATTTCCTATTGATCACAGGGCAAATCCTTTCCCGTCCTTCTATTGAGTGTAAAGCATCCAAACTGACAGAGCTATTACTCATTGTGTAGCTACTGGGAAGAGAGTTGAATGAAGATTTTGCTCCACCAATAGGAATTCTGTCAACTTAATCAAATTTTCCTTCTAACCCAAATTTCTTGCATTGCAGAGAGAAACGGAAAACTAGTTCCACCTAGAACTCTTTGATTCATGTGTTCATATTCCCATGATAAATTTGCCTGTCCCTTTTTTTTGAATGCTTAAATCATATTTTATAAATGTACAACTAAAGGATTGAGTTATTGTAATGCTAGAAATTTGGAGACTGATTGAAAACTTCATGGGGAGGAACAATCTCTCCCCCCCCCCCACACACACATGCTACGCTACTTATTACTTTGTATGTGTGTGCAGGTGCCTTCACGTGCCTGTGATTGCTATTATGTTTTGAACAGCAGAAGTCTAAAGGATGTATTTATCATTTCGCAGATTGCTTAATGGTCCTTTTTTCTTATGCATGCACTGTAGCTATGGCACTGTCTTCAGTAAAGTGCGTTCCCTATAAACACTACCATATACCATGCTGATCTCTAATCACGTGAAAAACACCCAAAAACAAGGAAATGTCTATCTCTATACATATTGAAAGCTTTATATGGAAGGGTTTGCAAGGAGTGAGTGCTTTGAATAAGAAAACAACTAGGCTGAGTTCTTGATATCAAAACTCAAAGGAACAAGAAAGGCATCTGCCTAGATCCTGACTAGGACTCGAAGAGCTGACAATATTGGATTTGGAGAATGAAATATTCTGACTAGAAATAGATCTGCTTCCTGACTTACTTTGCTGCTATTGTGAGCAGGCATAGTTTCTTTATATTTTTAGTTATAGATTACCTAGTCCCCTGTTTGATCTCAAAAGGACTTACACAATTATCAACACATATAGATTAAAATTCAAAGAATTTAAAAGTTAACACATAATTGAACTATCATCTGGTTAAAACAGGCAACCTCAAACTGCGGCCCTCCAGCTCTTTGAACCTCCAACTCCCAGATGCCCTAACCAGCTTGTTCAATGGTCAGGAATTCTGGGAGTTGGAGATTGAAACAGCTGGAGGGTGTTGCAATTTGAGGATTAAAGGCACACTCCAGCACCACCACCTTCATTCTCCCTTACAAGAAGGAATGGAGCCACCTTAAAACAGTGACTGTGAGTCCCATCCTAATAAGGTAGTCCCAAAGAATGCCACGGTTTCAAAAGCCAACAAGAGGTATGGTGGAACCTACAGGGATACCTCTATTCTCATTCAATGATGACATACTTCATCTATTAAGGCAACCTAGATGGTCTCTGTCCCATAGCCAGACCTGAAGACAGATTGAAATAGATTTAGATAATCCATCCCAGTCTCTTGCCAAAAATGGAATGTTTTGAGATTGGCCTCTAATTAACTAGGGATTTTTAACCTCCTTGAAGCATGCTGGAGCGCTGCCTTTTTCAGCAAGGCGCTGAGCACTCTCTCCACCCACAATGCCATTCCCCCCTAGTTTTTTTTAAAGAGCCCGGAAGGACAAGGATATAACAAGCATATGCTTCACACTGATTGTATCCTTGACCCTGGCCATTTCCACATACAAGGAGTTAACCAAGGCCATCTTCACACGGCCCACAGGGGCCATGCTGTTGCACTGGCAGTTGCCAGAAAAAGGGAAAATGTGCAGGGTGCCTTGTGGTACCCCGCGCACCCTCCCTCCTTCCTCAACAAAATTGCCTGCAACAGGGAACTTCCCAGGAGCCACCAGGAATCTATTCATATTCATCAGTTTCCTAGGGCAGACCATCTTTATTGGTTCACTACCCCTGCAGAGGTCCTGAGTCCTGGAAAGTCTACATTATTATTTTGTCTATTGCCATGGGTTGGTTCTTCCAGTCCTCAATCACTTTACCCAACATGGAAAATGCGGTTCGAGTGTGCTCAACAGGATAAATGTGACCAATTACCACAGATCTATGGTCATCACGGGAGAAATAAAGTCCTGAATGGCTCCCACAAAACAGTCTCAGCATGGATATTAATATGTCCCAGCACTACAAGCTGAGTGTAATAAACTGGATATCATCTTGGCTAGTTCAGGAAGAAAGACCCTAGAGCAGCAAGGTGGGCAGTATACCAACAGAACCCATATTATATCCCAGCCACTTACTTTCAGGTACACACACTCAAGGCCAGAAAAATGTGGGATAGGGCATCAGGATTGAATCCTGGTGATTCCCTGAAACCCCACTTCCCTGCATCCCAGGTATTGTTTGCTGATGCACAGAGAACCTGCTGGACAGAGCTGAGAGAGGGGGGGGGGATTAATCCAACAATCACCTACCCACTTTGCCCAACCAGCCAATACAAACCAGGTTGGCATGCTTGTCCGGAAACAAATCCTTGATAACAGAGGTTTTGCCATTCACTGACCTTGCATTTGTCAAATCCAGAGGCTGATACCAAGCCTATCCAAGTTAACAGATTTAGTGAGAAGTTGGGGGTTGGGGCAAATAATCTAAGTTGTTGTGGTAGTAATAAAATGGGTTAGAATTAAGATATTTCCCCATAAAAGGCCTTGTTTGGGGAGGGTTACCTTAAACCAGTGGTTCCTAACCTAGTATTTTGGCTTACAACTCCAGGTGTTTTGGCCTACAATCCCCAGAAGTCCCAGCCAGTTTACCAGCTGTTAGGATTTCTGGGAGTTGAAGGTCAAAACATCTGGGGACCCACAGGTTGAGAACCGCTGCCTTAAAGCAATTATTTTGGCAACTAAGGCAGAAAATTCAACAAACCTCCCAGTCAGTAACAGGTACAACAGTAATTTAACTAATGAATTTCATGCCTTTTCATGGTACAGCTGTCCAATTTAGGGATGGACTTGTTCAGTGCTTCAGGGGTTCCTGAATACAGCTCCTTGCATCCATCACAACTGGCTATACTGCCTAAGACTGATGGAATTTACAACCCAACAACATTGGGAGGGCCACCCAATTTCCACATTCCCTTGGCCAAATGATAAGTGGCTCTGATGACAGACAGCTTCTAAAGAACAAAATGTGCTGGATACTTAAATACATGAAGAAAGCGTCAGATTAAACATTATGACTGGATTGGGAATGCCTTTCTTCTTCCTCTCTCTCTCTCTCTCTCTCTCTCTCTCTCTCTCTCTCTCTCTCTCCAATGTGTGTGTGCTAAGAGGAGGGGGCATTATTTTAGAGCCACTTCTTTTCCAGGAAGCCTCGTGTCTTTGTTATCCCCTTTGCATCTCTTTATCTGGACATCTTTTAGCCACCCAGCGCAGCCTCTTGAGGGATGCACCATCTGCATGTTGAGGATGTAATTAGGCTTTTGCGGTGTTCTTCATTCCATGTTTGCTGTACGTGGATTAGTGTAAGATTAGTGGAGTGTAAATCCTTAATCCCCTGGGTATCTGGCCTCTGAAATATATTGTTCTCTATTTCCCCCAGGGCAGCACTGTTCCATCTTGTAATTGTAAAGTATTTATCTGGGTCACATTAAAAAGCATTTGATATCATTTTAAATTTGGCATCTCTGGCCTGCTTTTGTTTTAGACCAGTGTATAATTCGGTTAATTTTAATGGTCATTTAAAAAGCTATGCCACAAAAAGGAAGATTATTTTTTATTTCAGTATTTGTAAGTAGTTTTTTGGAATGCCAGTAGGCAGCAGGAGGGAAGGGCAATTAACTAGCGGGTGCTTTAAAATTCTTTGCACATTAGCCTTACTGCGGATGTGTTTTGTGGAATGATTTCTATCTTTCTTCCCTTCTTCACAGACATGGACCTGCAACCCATTCCCAAGCTTTTATGTACAGTAACATTTTTAGAATGAATGACTTCAGTCTAAGGATGCATCTACTCTGTAGAATTAATGCAGTTTAACAACACTTTAACTACTATGGCTCAATGCTATGGCTCAATGGGAATTGTAGTTTCCCAGTTTTTAGCCTTTTCTTCCAAAGAATGCTGGTATCTCACCAAACTACAACTCTCATCAGCTTCTAACATGTGCCGAACCCTCATGCAATAGTTTCCAATACTCTTTTCTCACATCCATTAGGATGGGATAGAATGAAAGGAATCAAGGACCTTGGCTACCAAAGAGAAAAGCTCATTCAGCAAAGCCCACTGACCCAAATGTACACTATTTGTTGGATCTCGTTTGGGATTGGGAACATTTAAAGTGCTAGCTGCTTTGAACTAAAGCTCTAAAAAAAACCTCTCATTGTTTTCTCTGTTGAAAACCCAATGGGGATCATGGGGAGAGGTTTCCCACTTGGGTCTGCTAGTCTGTTAAAAAGAAATAATAACATGTCATAGAAACATAGAGTTGGAACTGACTACTAGGCCCATCTAGTTCTATCCCTGCCACGCCATAATACACAATCAGAACATTCCTGACGAACACTAGGAGAATGAAATCAAAAAGGAAAAAATATAATAAGTTAGTTTGTTGTCTGGCAGATATCCATGGAGACCCTCACTTAGGAGTTGTATGTTGCAACGGCGTTCCAAGACTGGAATCTCAGTTTTGCTTCCTGAAACAAAGAACAATATAGTTTCTTCTCCTTTCATGTACATAATCCTTTTTTAACCAGTGATGATAGAACAGTGTCCTCCTCCAATATCTTGCTGATGTCTCCTAGCTTTGTGTTGTCAAAGGCTTTCATGGATGGAATCACTGGGTTAGTGTGAGTTTTCTGGGCTGTATGGCCATGTTCCAGAAGCATTCTCTTCTGACATTTTGACCAGAACTGTGGCAGGCATCCCCAGAGGTTGTGAGGTCTGTTGGTAACTAGGCAAGTGGAGCCTGTGGTGTTTTGGAAGTCCTCACTTAAGGAGACACAGCAAGTAGATGTCTTCTTTTAGGAGTCTGTATTGCTTTTTTCAATTAATGCCAAGTGGCCAAAAATTTACAAAGGAGGAGGATAAAAGGTTCAATTCTGTTAAACCTAAATGTAAAAATGTAACTTAGAAAGAGCCAACATGATGACAATAACTAAGTAAAACACATTGCCTGTATACATACGAAGACCAAAAAAGCTTCCTTGGAACTGGTCTGTGGAGTATCCCACTTTATCAACCGCACAGTAACACATTGTTTTCATTGAACATTAAAACATTGAAATGATTTACAAAGTCACTGAGGCAAAGAAGCAAACATGTCCATGCGCTCATGTACCTTGGGGGCTGAATCATTATTGGCTGTCATTAGAAGTCTGCTTTTATTTATAATGGTGTGCTGAGCACTAAGACTTTAGAAATGCTCCTTGCCCTGACTATGAAGCAAAGAAGACACTTCCAACTAGCGTAGCCAACAGTAAAGACTGATGGAAGTTTCAGTTCTGTTCCTATCATTCTGAAGAAGTTTGCCCTATCTTGTTTGGGTGAAGCTTGTATGAAGGATTGCTACCTTTTGTACACCCTTGTTTGTGCATTCAGGGCAGTATCCAAGAGCCTACTCCATGGACTCTTCCTTTTTGTGGCAAAAACATTGAATAAATAAATTAGTATAAAACTGATAAAATAATTTTAGATGAAACCGGGCAAAGGTGACCTCATTGTCTGAGACTTGAAACAGTTCTTCCTCTGTGCATGAGGCAGGGCATTGTGGGCAAGCATAGAGATGAAGAGTTG
Source organism: Anolis apletophallus (assembly GCA_030556195.1). NCBI lineage: Eukaryota > Metazoa > Chordata > Lepidosauria > Squamata > Anolidae > Anolis > Anolis apletophallus. Next base: position 115,066,160 of record JARBWK010000001.1, on the reverse strand, counting down.
TTTATTCTGCTCCACAGTCGCACAAGGTGGAGGATTCTTCTAGGTAGTGCCATTTTGCCAGGTTATTCTTTTGATCTGCCAACTTCGCTTCTGAGTCTGTTCAGGGACTTCCACATTGCCCATTCTTGGTTTTCCCCCGAAGGAAGAATTTCCTGGGGGGAGGGGGCATCCAACTGGGATTTCCTGGTTTATCTGCCCAGAGGGATACTCTTGCTGTTGGTGGGGGAATATTAAGAGGAGTGGTGGTTCTCATGAAACTTTTCTTTGATTTAAGTCTACTGGGAGGAAGCTGGTAGCCATGCAAAGAATGGCTTTCACAGTGTTCAACCTTATTTCTCTCAAAATTGGCAGCAATTTCCTGTCACACTTTGGGGGGGGGGGGATACCAGCTAGCTTATAAGTGTAGGTTTGAAACATCCTGTGATTATTCTACATGTTTCATTCAGTGCTATATTCACCTGCTTTGCATGGGCAGACTTGTTCCAAACAGGGCAGGCATACTCAGCAGTTGAATAAGACAAGACCAGGGCTAATGTTCTTATTAATTTTGGGTCTGCATCCCATGCGCTATCAGTAAGATTCTACAGTATGTTATTGCATATGCTTGGTGTTCATACTGTGTTTCCTAAATGTGAAATCAATATATTTAGGATGGGAACAGCGTTCAAACTCTTCCAGGTAACTTTCAATTTCCTTTTGGCTTCACGGTTACATAGGTGGAAAGCACATATGTGGCAGAATTAAGCTTCAAGTTTTTATCTTTGTAGTAGATGGAGAAATCTTTCAGGGCATTAATAAGTTGGATTTCAACTGTTTCAAAGTCTTTTGCTTGTGTTGTTAGGCCAAGGACATCAGCATATTTAAAGCTCTTTGTGAGTGGTGGCTGTGGCTGATCATTAGTAAAGATGTTAAACAAGGTCGCTGCAAGAACGCTGCCTTGGGGTAAACCATTCTTTTGCCTCCTCCATCTACTACCCAAAAGCATTGCTTTACAACATGGGCTCTTCTTAAAAATGCTAAAATGATGATTACCAGGGCCAGGATTTTTTTAGTGATGTTCTGCCTCCTCCCACCCCCAATAAAACCAAATCTCCTGGAAATCAATGTGACTTCTCATTAATCATTTTTTCATTCCTATTCAGGTACATCTATTTCAGCCTCCCATATTAATTGCTGTGGTATAGATTAATATTTACACATTGTTCTTAAGGATGTGTGTATATAGTGGCCTTGCCTATCTGTAGGGGTACAAATATGAAAAATGTAAACTATCACATTTCATATTAAATGGTGACAATGTAAATTCACATACTTCACCATATCTACATCCATATTGTTGCTATTTACTTATATGGGGCACTATGTTTTGCAGGTGCTGGAAATCACGGATCTAAATCCTGCAGATCTGGAGATTGAAGATTTAGATTTTTTAAAACTTGGATACCAGCAAGGAATATCATACCTTGAATAGCAGTTTAGAAATCATTTAATATGTAGTTTTAATAAATAAACAAATACTTTACAATATATGGGCTTGCTCATTAAAGGAAACTCCAGCTGAGTAAAATACTGAGATTGAATACATCTGAGTAACAGTGGGCTACAGCTTTTCTATCTTTTTGCTATGATTTTTGCTTCTAATATAATGGGCATGCCCTGATTGAGCTAAAAACAGTCATTTTCCTCCATGTGCTATAGAACAAAGAACACAAAGACAGTTAGTTTAGAAGTGTACTTAACCTGTTGTAAGCATATGTACAAGACAGAAAAAGTGTTCTTAGAAAAGGACTAAGTCCCATAGGGAAAGCTATCCACTTAACAGAAAGATTGGTCACTCTATTTCCAGACTTTCTGGTGCTTTCTGAATCTTTTCCATTATTTTATTAATCAGGTTTGTCATTGTGGCTTTTGTTTCTTCCTTTCCTCCTGGCCCGGTGTAGGCTTGATTTGCATTAATTTTCCGTTTCAAGTCCCTGCCATGTTTTTCTTCGTTTCTTTTCCTTTCTTTTAAAAAATACTTTTGTTGTAGTAAAACAAAAAGCCCAATAAAACAAGTGAGCAGCAAAGCAGAGAAGTAACCAGAAAAGAACTGTTAAGCTCTGAGGATGCCTCTTTGGGTTCCAAAGGTGAGACGCACTAGATGGTTGAACACTAATTGTCTTATTCCAATGGGCGAAGGTAAAGAAGGACTCTGGAGACAAAATGTGGCTTATGGTTGGTGCGCACAGAGAGATTTATATATATTGCGAGCAGAGTACAGTTTTCTGGGTTACAGTGACCAAGACGGCTAACTTGTGATCTGAGTTATTGACTGGTTATCTGAGTTACTGTTGGACTGCTATTCACAATAACTCTAACGATTGTTATGTGATGTCAGCTTCCCTAATACTGTAGGTTCAGGGCCCAGAGTGTCAAGCTTCCAGAAGGCCAGATGAGACACAGACAGGTTGAAAGTAAAATCGAAGGCTTTATTCTCAATAGCCAGAGAGAATGTCAGTGGAGACAGCACTCCAGAGAACTGACATACCACAATAGCAAATTAATAGGCATAGCTAATGCATTTTGGCAGCTATTCAAGATTATTGTGCTAGCTTCTCATTGGTTCAGAAAGTGTCTGGCTAGGATCTGCACCCTGGCAAGTCCAGAGTGCTGTCTGATATCATCAGTAAAGGGTGTTACAGTAATCCAATCTCGAGATAACTGTGGCCTGGATCACCATAGCTAGGTCGTTCCTAGACAGATAGGGGGCCAGCCACCTAGCCTGCCACAGAGAAAGAAGGTGCTTTTTCTAACGATGGAGACCTGGGCCTCCATCATCAGCAGAGGGTCCAAAAGGACTCCCAGGCTCTTTACCAATGATGATGGTCGTAGTGTCTCACCATCCAGGGTTGGCAACTGAATATCCCCACTACCCGGTCGACCCAGCCATAGGATCTCTATCTTCACCGGATTCACTCTCAATCTGCTGGCACGCAACCATCTAGTGACGGCCTCAAGGCACTGATGAAAATAATCGGGTACAGAGTCCGGCCAGCCTTCCATCCTTAGAACAAGCTGAGTGTCATCAGCATACTGATAACACTCTAGCCCGAATCCTCAAACCAGCTGAGCAAGTGGTCGTATGTTAAAGAGCAGAGGTGAGAGAATGGCCTCCTGGAGAACCCCACAAAGTAGAGGGGACCTTTCAGAGACCAAACTTCCCCTCTCCACTCGCTGTCTGTGATTGTGGAGAAAGGAGGGTTGTTCCCCTGACTCCAGCGATGGCAAGGCAGTGGGTCAAAAGATTGTAGTCGACTGTGTCAAATGCTGCTGTGAGATCTAATAACACAAGCAGTGCTGACCTGCCCTGGTCAAGCTGGCATCGAAGATGATCCGTGATAGAGAGCAGCACAGTCTCCATCATGGTTATCAATCCATCCCTGATAAGGGCATGATCAGAAAGGAGGTGGTGGGGTAAGTGATAATGGGCTGAAATGGGTCTTGATATATCAGCTCTGGTTAATACCATGGTTGCCAGACCATAAAGACAAAATGTTGCTTAGGAAGTTGGCCATTTCAATTGAAGCCCCATGGAGAAGTCCAGTTTGGTGACAGGATGAGGAAACATTCCCCAGAATAACTCAGATCATACCAGGGCGAGACAGGAAGAGACCCAGAGGTTCTTGCACAAACCTATTGTATGCCCCCTGAGTTTTCCCGATGCTTTGTGAGGGGATAATGAAAATTATGAGATTACATCTTGCAGCTTGAAGTGTGGTGGGGCAACATTCTAGGGACATTCCTGAAAGGCTATTTGAGGACAAGTGGAAAGGTCAATATGGGCTCGCAGTATGTCCTGGTGAAGTCCCATCTCATAATTCATAATTTTGGATTCTAATTTTTATAACACTATCATAACTGGTGGGGAGAAATGTTACAGCTGCAGCTACAGCTGAACAACACATGGAGGAATCATTAGGAAAATACAGTGCTTGGTAAGGTAGAAAGCAGAGTAGGAAAAGAGAAAGGCCACATTAGAGGAGTATTAGGTGAATCAAGGAAACCATGAACCTGAATTTGCAAGACCAGAGCTGGGCATTTGATAACAGGGTGTCTTGGAGGTCTCTTTTACATAGGATCACAATGAGGCAAAGTTCACTTGATGGTAATTTACAATTGCAGTTCAAACTTGTAACACAGCAGGGCCATAGCCGGGGGGGGGGGGGGGGCGAGTTCAACCCTGCCCTGAAATGTGTCAGGTTAAAAAATATATCTGGTTTACTCGTACATTGGTTAACCAGTTAAAATTCATGAATAAACCAGGTTGAGAGGAATTAGAAACTTTAACCCCCCTCCCCCTGGTTCCGGCCCTGTAACACAGACGTTCCTTTCAAAAAAAAAAGTGGAAGATTGATTGTGCCATTTAGATGTTCTTGGTTCCTTTCACATTTAACTTCCTGGCATTTCTGGTTGCAACTGGTAATATGGTATGTAAATGTATACATGAGTTTGTTTTTTAAAAAGTCATTAGTCCCTGGGAACTAATGTCAGATCGCCTGTGCATTCTGCAAGACAGAGGCCTACCTCATTACAGAAACATATTCTGAGAATGGCAATTTCCCAAAGTATTCCCTCACTCCCACTGAGATCTATTATTATGGTGCCCAGCCTTCCTTTTTTCTGCCTGACAGTTACCACCGTGTTGGTTTCTCTTGTATATAAGAACATGAGGGCATGGAGTTGGATACTATGCTATCGCCAGTTTAGGGATGTATTTCTTTGCTAATCTCATTTTTGAAGAAAGCACTGAATAATTTTAGCAATGTTTTTGCCACAGTGTGACAATGCAGTTTTCAATGAGTATGTGCAGTTCAGAATTTATCCTCCACACAATGTACACAGAAGTTGGGTTTTTTTCCTGCAAGAAATGCTGTAATTGGAGGACTGTTTTGTGAAATTTGCACATTTTCACAATGTGGAAAACAGTATTATCTGCACAGGGGGGGAAACCACATTTTCTACAAAGAAAACAATATTTTTGTGAGGAAAATGCGGTTTTTTTGTCTAAAAATTGCCAGATATGGATCTTGCATAGAATAACTCAAACCATGAAGTCTGACATCATTTTACATTTCTTGCCATCATGGTGTCCAGACACTTGAGAAATGATTCTTCTGAACGTGTTTTAAATGTTCTTTGTATTTATATGTCATTGTTGTAGTAAGACACAAATACGGTATTTTCTGTAAACTTTTAATTTAATGACTGGATCATGAAGGAAAATGGGGAAAGGACCATGGAAGTGGAGACCTAAATAAAATACAGACATTCCTCAGTTAACAAAGTCTCTGATGAAGAAGCTTCTTGTTACAAAATCTTTTTATTTCAGCTTAAACTCTCTTTTCTTTCTCCTCCTCCTCTTAGCTGGAAGATTATTATTAACAATGGCACTGGGGAAATGGTGAGAGCTAGAAAAATGCAGATGTTCAGTATCAACCTGCAGCAGCGTGTATGCAGTAAACCAAACAATAAAGTTTAAACAGAGAAAGAATGCAATTCTACTCCCGTTGATCCTAATATAGGTGAAGTGTCTGCCTACAACAAGCAAAGTAAACAGCTGTTGCCTGCACAATCCCTTATTGAACATATTTGAAGAGCAAAACAAAGAGAAATTTGGAAACAATTTGCCTTGCCAGGTGCCCTCTGCAGGTTTTCAAAGAACAGAGATCCAGCCTCCAAGATGGAAATTATAAAAAAAATTGTGGTTTATGAAGAAAAAAACATTCCTGGTCAGTAGAATATTCAAAAATACATATTTTTTAACTGCTTGTTTCCGTTCCCTTGTGAATGGAGTTAGTTTGGATAAAATATTTACTGAAAACTGACCTGCACATTTTATTTGTTTTGTTTTGTTTTTGGTGACAAATGAACCTATCCCTATTCATTCCATGCTATTTCTGGTTTTAGTACCAAAATTCCTGGAGTAATTACCAGGAACACATCTACTTGGCTTAGTGAGGGATACTTGTAATATATTCTAAATTAACAGGTTAATAAGCAACTTTTCAGAAACTGATTTTAAAAATTTAAAGAATTTAAATAATTTTTTTAAGCAGAACGGATTTAGTAGACCAAATGGGAAATATAACAGTCCAGATACAAGGAATCCAAGACCCTATATTGGAAAACCCTTAGGATAGTACATAAAATAAAAGATAAACAAATGTACGATTCTGTTTGATATTTTGTTTCATGACAGATATACAGGTTGCATTTTTCATTTAATTTTAGTTGTTAAGTCATAATTTGTTTTTATATATTGGGTTGTCCATTTTCATTATTATGAGCGTATTGTTATTATGTTCAGGCATTGAATGTCTGCCTTTTATGTTTGGAATCTGCCCTAAGTCCCTCTGGGGAGATAGTGCGGAATATAAATAAAGTTTATTTTTTGAAACACAAGATGAGTCTACGGCAGACACTTCCCAAGTGTCTAGGACTGTGTGATGTATTGGCAAATAATGCGTGCAAATTCCAGTAAGGTAGCCTTCTGCAACTGGCAGATGGTAATTTTGTCAGCACTGATTGTGTTTAAGTGCAGGCCAAGGTCTTTAGGCACTGCACCCAGTGTGCCGATCACCACTGGGACCACCTTGCCAGAGTCTTTGCAGTTCAGTCTTTAAATCCTCATATTGTGTCAATTTTTCCAGTTGTTCTCTTCAATCCTGCTGTCACTTGGGACTGCAACATCAAAAATACATACTTCGTTTTTTTAACACGATCGTGAGGTCAGGAGTATTATGCTCCAAAACTCTGTCAGTCTGAATCCAGAACTCCCAGAGTAGCTTGACGTGTTCATTCTCTGTAATTTTTTCAGTTTTGTGATCCCACCTGTTCTTTGTCTCAGGCAGATGGTATTTGTGGCACAAGTTCCAATGAATCATCTGAGCTACAGTGTTATGCCTCTGCTTGTAGTCTGCCTGCGCGATCTTCTTGCAGCAGCTGAGGATGTGATCTATTGTTTCATCTGCTTCCTTGCACATTCCACATTTGGGATCTGTCATCAACTTTTCAATTCTGGCTTTGATGGCATTTGTATTAGAACCATTGTTCTTGGGCTGCCAGAATCAGGCCCTCCATTTCCTTTTTCAAAGTTCCATTTCTGAGCCACATCCATGTTTTTTCTTTGTCAATTTGGCCCTCAATTTTAGAACTGTCCATGGAGAGCCTTCTTTCGCCAGTTTTCTCTTCTGCTCTGGATTGTGTTTTTATGGTATTCACTCTTTATCTTTTGCACTTGAAGCAGTTTACTACTATTGACTTCCCTCAATGTTGGTTCTTGACTACCTTTCACGTAATCTGCCAGTGTATGTTTCTCTTCTTCTACCATTTGTTTCACTTGCAGAAGCCTTCTGCCTCCTGATTTTCTGGGCAGGTAAAGTCTGTCGACATCACTACGCGGGTGTAATGAGTAGTGGATTGTCATAGGTTTTCTTGTTTTTCTGTCCAGATCATCCAGCTTTGCTTGTGTCCAGATTATTATTATCATTATTATTATTATCTTCTAGTAGTCAGAGTGGAGTCTTTGTGCTCCTTTCACTTTGGTCTCCTTTATAGCTAGCCAACACAATATAAATGCTGAAATTGAATGCATTGTCATAATTGTCTTAGTTCGTTTTCTTCCAAATAAAAAAGAACAAATTAATTCTAATATCAGGTTGCCATTTTAGATGCAGAGTTTTTTGCAGCTCTGGGTGCATTTAGACAGCCCAGCATCTTATGGTTGCTTGATGGGTAAACGGTTTGAGATACAGCTAACTATACTGTAGCTTTTATCTCCTCCATGGTGTCAAGAGGATGGTAAAAGTCAGTGTTGACCAGAGCCAACTGTGTTTGGATGTGAATGCCTCTGCTCTTTGTGTTTATAAAAAACCGACACGTAACAATATGAAGAATTGATTTTTCTGTATGAGTAATCCAGGACTAGCATATTTCTAGAGTCCTGAAATAACCTAGTTTTGACTTCTACACAGAGAGCAATTTAGCACTGGGAATGTGGTGCGGCTGGCTAAGTGTCAGGTGCATAAGATCTCTCTGACCAATAGGTCATGAGTTCGAGGCCTGCCCGGGTTGAGGTGGGTGCTCGACCTTCAAGTGTAGCCTGCTGCCGACCTTTGCAGCCTGAAAGACAGTTGCATCTGTCAAGTAGGAGATAAAGGTACCACATTAAGTGGGGAGGCCAATTTGGACTGAATTATGAGGCCATTAAAGAACTCCAGGAATGCTGAGGAATGCGGGAGGAACAACAAGGGATGCTGGAAACACTGAGAGATGAGGAGTGCATCAGCTCCCCCTGGTGGCCAGAGTTTGCCTCTGTTAGTCTATATGTGTGTATGTGGAAAACGGCAGGGATTGTCTGCTAAGTATGTGTACCTGTAATCCGCTCTGAGTCCCCTTCAGGGTGAGAAGAGTGGAATATAAATAAAGTGTATTATTATTATTATGGTCTGAAAAATATTGAATCAAGAACATTCTCTCTCTCTCTCTCTCTCTCTCTCTCTCTCTCTCTCTATATATATATATATATATATATAATTTATATATTTGAAGCTTACAGGAGCTGCATTTCCTTGTTGTAACAGCATTGTATCTTGTCATGACACTTTTACAAGAAGTATTTGGTAACTGTTTTAGTGATGGAGCAGGTATGGCAGTTTGAACAAGTACTGAATGCCAAGGTGAAGCCATTTAGCTAGCAGAAAGGGCCACAACTGGTCCAGCTCTAATCAGTCAGACACATTTCTTTAGCTGTCTTTTTCCCCACGCTGCTGGAGAAATCATCACAAGCCGCTTGTTCTTTGGCAACACTTGGAGAGGTGGGTAGGCCACCTCTCTCGGGCACAGAAAGAATCTGCAACTCTATGGGAAAATGGACTCTAACCTTCACATGAAACAGTCCTGTGGAGCAGAGTGGTCTGCTACAAGGAGGAAGTGCTTGGGAGCTTAATGGACGCAAACTTCCAAGACAGATTATGAAGTACCGAGGATAAACAGATAACCCGTACATTCCACAACTGCTCTAGAAAGATTTGCCACAAGGGGTGCCATTATTTTGAAAAGAGACTGAACTCTAGATATTGATTTGTTTTCTGCCTTATCATGTCCAGCTGGTCATCTTTTGGAGCCTTGTTGTCTGTGGGGAAATTGCATCTGGGCTTGCCTGTATTTCAAGAGAATCTGGAAGCATCCTTACTGACTGCTACATTGTAAACAGCAGCGCGCACACCCAAAAAGTATAAATACCCAAGTGTTTTATCAGCAACATTCTTGCAAGCAGAATCTCAGGAATACAAACATGCCGCAATAAACATGCAAGGAATGTGATAAGTCACATCAATATGGTGTGCTCTCTTTTTCTCTTTCCCTCCTGGTTTTTCTCTTCCAGTTTTTAAAGTTTTATGGCAGACCATGATTGCTTAACAGCAACTCACCAGGCAATAGCAGGAGACTTATTTACTTCCACATCTTGAAAGCCTGCTAAGACAAATAGGAAAAAATGGAGACAAGCGGGTGAAGCAGCCTTCTCGATTTACCCTGTAGTTGTTTCCACCAGGCAAAAAGAGAAAGATAAGAGATAGATATAAGAAAGCATATGCACAGTCCAGCCAAAATAAATCGCCCAAGTCCCACTAATTTTAGAGAGTAATGTTTAACTACATGCGTTACATTTCCTGTAAAATTAGTTGTTGGACTTAACTTTGGCTGTGCCTCATGAATGTAAATGGTTTCTGTTAAAAAGCCAAGCATTGATTTGGCTCCTCTGGGGCTGTTCTGACAGCAGCAAACTAGTCTCACACTGGGCATGTTGTGTTCATAACAAGTAACATAATCTTTTGGTAGACCAAATCTTGCAGCACAGTCATGTGTGTGTCTGCTTAGTTCAAAGGAAGCTACATCAAGGTAAGTATACAGTCAACCTCCATAACCATGGATTCTAACATTTATGGCAGCGATGTCGAACTCATTTTCATTGAGAGCCACATCAGCCTTAAGATTACCCTCAAAGGACTGCTGAATCCATGGACAGAGAATGGATACAGAAGGTAACCCCCCCCCCTCTCTATATAAACATACATACACACATAGTGGTTGGTGCTCTTTAGTTTTTACCTAATTTGGGTTCCCGGATGTTATTGAACAACTCCCCTCACTTTTGATTATCTGCCATACAGCTTTGGGATAATGGGAATTGCAACCCAACAGTACTTGTGGCTCTGAGATTGGGGAACGGTTAAAGGACCTTTCAAAGTCAGACATCATATCTAAAAGTCTTGTATCTAAATTCAAACTTCATTTCCTGACTAAACAGAACAAACCGCAGCCTTCCAGATGTCACTGTATCACAATTCCCACCAGGTCTAATCATGATGTTGAATGATGAGGAAGACAGGAGTTGTTGTCCCGCATCTGGTGGGCCTCATAAAATTATCCTACCCATTTGACACATGTGATTTATGACTTTTTAAAACCATCCAAAACAAACCTTGATTTTTGTCACTTTATATACAAGATACCATTTTACTACACCATTCTATGTAATGGAAGTGGAGCATCCACTAATTATGCATAGAAGTTCCTGAAACCAAACTCCAATGGATACCATGAGTGTTAGGTTTTCTAAAGATGAGGTTAAAGTGGTAAATCTAGATTTTGCTTTAAATGATATAGAGCAGACTTCTTCAACCTTCAGCTATCCAGGTGTTTGGGCCTGCAACTCCCAGAAGCCCTAACCAGCTTGTACAATGGTCAGAAATTCTGGGAGCTAAACTCCAAAACACCTGGAGGGCCATAGGTTGAAGAGGCCTGACTTTTTTTCTCACTGAATCACCTTCCATATCATCTCAAGCCAGATCCAGACTCTGACCTAATCACTTTTCTTCCCCTGCAACATTTTTGTTATACTGTATATTTGCAACCAGGTTTCAAAAGCTAACATTACTAACTTTGTGCCTTTGTTTGGCCTAGTAGCCGTTTAAATGTTCCTCTTAAAGCAGAGGATTCAAATAAAAAACAGTTCCTTTTAAAGGAGGACAAAAGATTATACTAAATGAACTCATGAGAAATAATATTCTCTCCATTTCTCTGCACCTGATTCTCAGTCTTTCAACCTGGTACAGGTGCCAGAGAAAGAGAAAAAAAGGGAAAGTCAAACATCATGCATCTTTCTGTGTTTCTCTTCCTTCACCACCACCTCTTCTCCTTTTTTCTGCTTTCTCTTTCACGCACATGCATGTACTCATGATCACAGCCAGAGCACTATCTTAGGAGTAAATGTCATAAGTCTTTTATTAAAATGCCAAATAAATAATTAAAAAATCCTCCTTGAAAAAAAGAGTTTTAATTGAGAAACCCGCACCCCAGATTCCACGTTCCCAGAAGAGGTTTTCCTGAGTGGATTTGGAGATGTATACTACATTTCCAACAACTCTTGAGATAGTCAAGGAATAGGGTGTCTAGGCTAGCTTTTCCATTCTGAAATTTGAAATATTCCTGATTATGTTACAAACATCTGGACAATTTTGTAAGATGTACCACTTGTAAATATTCCTGGTTTGTTTCTGGAGGAAGTGAGTATTTAGACTTTAAATCTACAAACAGAACTGTATTGTCTTCCTCTACCCTTAAGTCTTTTCAACGAAATGCCATAACTGGACTATATTTTCCAAAGACCATATTTTCCAAATGAGCCTGCAGTGCATACTTCATGATTGCAGCTACATTTGTTGATTTTTTTAATGCATGCATTTATCAGTATTGTTGCCTCACCACTTTCATATTGCTCGGGAAGTTTCCACTGCAAGAACTGACAAACAGAGAAAGTTTCAGCAAAGAAAAGCAAAAGCAGGAATTCCAAGAATTGACATTAATAAAGTCTGCCTCAATCTGATCCATCCCAGAGACTGGTCAGTTATTACCTCCCTGTGTCTACATGCTTGTAGTAGCCAAAAAAAGTAAGAAGGGAAGAAAGAAAGAAAGAAAGAAAGAAAGAAAAGAAAAGAAAAGAAAAGAAAAAAGTTGTGTCATAAAACAATGCGCTACTATGAATTGTTTCTTGGAAATAGGCACTACTAAGTTCAGTTGCATTTGCTTATAACTAAAGAATCAGAGGGGGGTGCATTTGGAAATGTGAAATGTTCGAATTTGGATTCGAACTGTGTACAGGCAAATTGCATGTTGAATCAATTTTAGGCAATATATTCATAATTTTATCTTTTTAAATTAAAAAATCAATTGTACAATGCACTTGTATCTGATACACAACATGCTTTGTTCCTCTTCACTTCAACATTGCTTGAGTACATTGCTTCAACATTGCTCCTCGACCGCCTGGCTGCCTCTGGGATCCAAGACAAGGCTTTGACCTGGCTGGAATCGTTCCTGCGAGGCCGCTCGCAGCGGGTCGAGTGGCAGGGTCAAGTCTCTAGGAAAAGCGAATTGATTGTGGAGTCCCCCCAGGGTGCCATCCTATCTCCCACCCTCTTCAACATCTACGTCCAGCCTAAAAGGCGCCTTTTTTCCATCTCCCGTAGGGCCCGACGGCTGGCCCCCCTACCTACCATCTGAGGCGCTGAGAACCGTGGTACATGCCACCGTTGTCTCGCGTCTTGATTATTGCAACGCCCTATATGTGGGCCTCCCCCTCTCCACAACCAAGAGGCTGAAACTCATCCACAACGCAGCGGCCAGACTCATCTCTGGGTCATCCGTGAGGGACCACATTTCTCCTATTTTAAAAGATCTCCACTGGCTGCCCTTAGAGTTCAGAGTGCTCTACAAACTTCTGGTGCTCACCTTTAAAGCTCGGCACAATATTGGGCCAGCCTACTTGAGTGACCGGCTGACGGTCCAACGCAGCGTGAGGCCAGCACGTGCCATAAATGGCGATCGCATGACCATCCCTGGGGTGCGAGAGGCTCGGCTGATGGAAACCCAGCGGAGAGCCTTTTCCGTGGCGGCCCCCAGGATCTGGAACTCATTGCCACCTGCCCTCAGAGCCACTCTGACCATAACTAGATTCCGGTCAGACCTAAAGACCTGGCTCTTCCGCCTAGCGTTTGGGGCCTGATCGGTACCTCTGAATGTCTGAGCCTTTCCTCAGACATGTATCTGTTTTAAACTGCTGTACATTGCTGTTTTTAGGGTTTTTAAATGATGTAAGTCGCCCGGAGCACCACTGGTGGAGGGCGACTCACAAATATTAAAGTATTATTATTATTATTATTATTATTACTAACAACAGGAGACGAGACAACAGCCAGGGCATAGGACAAGGCAGCCTTTGAACCATGTGGTATTTCTCCTTAACTATTTGGTGATACAATTTAAGTCTCATTAAAATCTAGTTATTGTAAAAAGGAATTAATCACAAGAATCTTTGGAACTTGGAAATTCCAAACTCTGGCCAACCTAAGTTAGACCAAACATAAAGTGATTTATTTTTAAAACGCACAATTGCCCATTCTGTCCTCCCTCCTTCTCATGGCTTGGAAATAGATAAACCTGACCAGCAGTAGTAGAGCTAATAAGTTTCTCATCTGTTGTGAGAAAAGCTTCCTAAATAATAATAATCATTTCTAAAATCATTTATACCCCCATCTTTATGTGTACAATCAATATATTTTATAGTAATCTTTATTGAGAATTTTCATAAAAACACAAAATAGTATATATAAAATATTTGGATAGCTAAAGAGAAGAGGAAGGAGAAGGAGGAGGGGAGAGAGAGAGAGAGAGAGGAGAGAGAGAGAGAGAGAGAGAAGGGGCAAAGAAAAAAGGAGAGGCAAGGAAAAAATGAAAAAATGAAAAAGAAAAAAATAGGAAAATTTAGAAAGAAAGAGAAATGTGCTAGCTTGTTGACTTCCTGGATATTGTCTATGTGGCTTATTCCTTTTCCTTCTTCTATCGCCCCTTCCTCTCTTATATCAAAATATTTCTATTTTTGTGTTTCAAATATTATGTCACTTTTGTCCAATCAGTTTCTTTTATCAGGGTTCCCTTATTTTTCGATATTAAATATGTCAATCTGTCCATGTTTCTAATATCAGCAATTTTCCTAATCCAATCATTTTCTTCTGGGATCTTTTCCTTTTTCCAAACTTTTATGTAGCAAATTCTTGCCACCATATTTAAAAGGAATAGGATTTTGTCAATGTATTTGTCTAAATTTTGGTTTGTTATACAAAGCAGAAATATCTCTGGTGCCAGAGGGATTCTTATACTTACATTTCTTTGATTTTTTGCATGACCACCACATGTGTACAATCAATATCTGAGTGCATAAAACATAGAGGACAAAATCAGAAGTCAACATTTTTTTAAAACCACACAATGGGGAGAACTAGAGAATTCAGCTCATAATATACAGTGTATCCTCTACTTAAGAGTGTCCCAACATAAAAGTGCTTTCAGTTCAGAGCTGTCACTTGGCCCACATTTTGCTTTGACATAAGAGCAACATTTTGAGTTAAGACCTAGCACCAGAGGGAGCACTAGCGTGAGAGTATGGGGCTTTAGGGCCTCTGTGCCTTGTGCTCTTGTCCACTTTGCTCTTGTCCTCTTTGAGAAACTTTGGGTTAGTTGATTTTGTGTGGGTTTTATTCCTGGTATGTTTGGCTTCATGAAGAGAGAGAGAGAGGGAGACTGGAATGAATGGAATTTGGAACAATTGGACTACGAGATCAGGCTATTTTTTTATCTAGGAGACGTAATGATGTTTTTATTATTATCATGGTTTTAATTGATATGCTAATGTTTTAAATTGTTTTTTTTAAAAATTATATGTTGTTGTTGGCATTGAATTGTTGACCTGTGAACCACCCCAAGTTGCCTTCGGGCTGAGAGGGAATGTACTAAATAAATAAATAAGTCCAGCATGAAGAAAATGATACTTATGCCCCTTCACTTTGTCATAACTTTGTGTTACTACCATTTTAAAGTTGATATTTTTTAATTGTTCCATATGAATGTGCATTTATATATTATTTATTTATAAAGTACATTCTTTTAAAATTTAGAAACACGTAACAAAATGAGAGGGGGCAGAATGAATTAATAGCATTTCAATGGGAAATTTGCTTAGAGATAAGAGTATTTTGAGTTAAGAGCTCAGTCACAGAACAAATTGAACTCTTGTCTAGATACTATTCTATATGCATGTGTGCGTACCCAAATATATACAGTGTATAGATATAAAGAGATATAAATTAAATTGGCATATTTTAAAAAACAATGTGTAGCACAGCAGTTCTCGTTTGTGCCTGGAGAACTGGGGCTAGGACCCGGGGTCCCATTAGCATTAGGCCCTGTAGCTGCAGAACCAGATTCAGAGGATGAGTTGGAAGATTGGGGAGAAGGACAGTTTCCCTTCAGTGGGCCTCCTTCGCCCACGGAGAGTTTGGCATGGGAAGAATTGATGTTTGGCCCTGACGTAGATTCAGATAACCAGGTGCAACGGGAGGGCAGCGATTGTGGGAGTTATGAGCACCCGGGCGAGAAAAGTTCACAGGAGCTCCTGAGTCAAAACATGGAAGCAAGCGGCTGGGAAGATCCCAGGGAGGGAAGCTCATGCAGATAGTGACCCAAGTGGTGAGAGGCAAGGCCGAACCTTTGATAGGAGAAGTAGCATTGAGTCCCGCAGAAGGGGATGGTACCACAGCCTAGACAGGCCGAGGTCCGTCAGCAGAGATTGAGGCTACTAAGCCTAGAGCCGCCGGGGACCTCGGCCTAAGGATTAAGTATAGGAGTCGTGGGAACGAATCCTCAGTGCTTCGGCCACGTCTTATTTGAATAGGCGTGAAGCGAAGTGGGTCCACGGAGCTAAGTGAGCTAGTGGTCAACAAGTCCTGCCTTGCATCTGCCTTGCCTTGTTTCCTGATCCGCAGTGTTGCGCCGGAGCCTTGCTTTGTTTCCTGATCCGCAGTGTTGCGCTGAGCCTTGCCAAGCCTTGCCAAGCCCTTGATTTTGCCACGTTTGTTTTGGACATTATTGCTTCAAGCCTTTTGGATTACTTGCTATTCTTTTGGACAATCTCTTTTGAACTGTTTTTATACTCAATAAAGTAGTTAGCCTTCAGTCCGTCTCTGTGTGTGTGATTAAGGGACCGGTCAAGTCCGTGCATTGTGACACAATTACACAAAACTACACACATGTATATATACATGGACCAATGCAATATTACCTAACATTTACACAATACTTATATTCAACTTCATTCTTCCCTTCTCTCACCCCTCCCATTATGGTGACTCCTCGTCTTTTGGGTTGGAGACTTCATATACAGTCCTGTTCTTCCCTCCTATTACATTGTTGTTCTTTGTATTTTCTTTTACATGTACAGCACATATTACCATCTTGTTTGACCTCTCTCACACACATACACTCTGTCTTAATGAGACCTTTAGTTTGAGATAACCTGAGCTTGAAATGTTTTTTTTTAAAAAAAAAATTGTAACAGTTGTATTTCAGTGGGTTGCTGTGAGTTTTCCGGACTGCATGGCCATGTTCCAAAAACATTCTGGAATACTTGTGTATTTCAAAAACAGAAGTGTTTTGTTGCTCTGATTGTTAACTAAATCATTCTGTTTTACTTTTTTAAAATCCCAACTAAACGCAACATCCCACTTGTCTTCATTACCTACTTTCACAAAAGAATACAAAGCACAGCATGAGCCAGCACTTGAACCTTGTGATATTCCTCCTTCATTACTTAATGTGCCCACAAAGCCAATTTACTATGAAAGTAAACAAAAGGTGTGTCGCCAAAAGAGTAAAGATATATCTCCAATTTGGGAGAAAAAAAGAATTAATTCCAAATAGTAATTAGTTGCTTCCAAATGTCTAGACAGCCTTGCTTTTTATTTTGAAGGTCTGCACATGGCTAAGGTTGTATGTGTCGCTTTAGAATATTTCCTTCCTTGACCATGTCAGTTTGTCTGTGCAGTGATGGGGTTGCTCTTCTTACCTTTCCACTCTTAATTGGGGCTGTGGTAGAGGAACACATTTTCTTTTCTTTTCAGTGCTTTAAATATTTATTGCTCCTCTGTACGTCTTGGTATTAAGCAGAATCAGAAACCCCGCCGCAGAGTTGTCTGAAACTTTTACTCGACAGATTTCATCTTGCTTGGAAGAGTCCATGTAAAGCTACCATTGTAATGAGACTTTATGGGCCTTGATATTTATAGGCAGAGAAGAGACAGGACACGTCCTGTTCTGTGTATAGTCTTGCAATTTATATGTTGGCAGCAGCGTATGATGGGAGATGGGTTCTGAGGCTCACAAGTATGCTTAAGCTTTGTAAATATCTTAAGTTCAAGTTGAAGTGAGGGAACAGTGTGGAATGTTTAGAGGCCAAATCTGACATGGGGGGAAAGGGGGGCAGGAAGGGAGGGAGGGGACCCAACAGGCCAGGGCTACTTGAGTGTATTGTGAAAGCAGGCAGTCTCTGGGGGCATAATGTGACCCATAGGGCTTTCAGTGAAGGATGCTGCTGCCGTTAGTGAAAATTAAAATGTTGCACATGCTCCAGTGTTCAGAATGAGCATTCAGAAAGTCTTCAGGAGCAAAACCAATGCTGGTGGTCTCTGAGCTCTGACACTGCCTTGCTGGCTCTCGTCCGCTATTTCTCACAAACATAAATAATCATAATCCATATAAAACTGTCATATCGGTACAGCACAGACGTCACCAAAGCCCTTAGCCTAATTCATCAAAGATTTAATGTCCAGATGCACAAAGTTACTTTTTTTATAATTCTTTTTGGTAAGCAGATGCAGTTTCCTGGATTGTCCTGTCATCACCGACAACTTTCCATTGGAAAGATGCATCACATCAAGAGCTCCAAAATGCTAAGAAAGATGAATATTTGAAAACCAAGAATAAACAGTTATTGCTAGTGCTTTGTTGCTTATTAATTACAAAACACAGAGAGGATTTTGGATGTTATGGATACAGCTGTGGAAGAAATGCAATACTCCATGCAAAAATTATAGTTGGGGAATCTTAACCATGTTGAGGACTGGTTTTGACAAGTTGTTCAGCAGAGCCACAGAGGGAAATTAAAAGTTTTTCTGCACAAAACCAGTTAGCTGTGCCACATATGACTAGTGAAAATGAGTCTGTGTTCCTCTTTTGGACATGCCCAGTGTTATCCCTTTTAACATACACCAACATGTACTACCTTTGGCCCAAGTTTGTAACACTGAGTGGTTCTAACAATTTTTCCTTAAAGACCACACAGTTGCTTTTATGTATTTTGAGTTTCTTTCCTACCAGTGACATACCAAGTGACGTGACTTTTCTTCTTACAGCTTTTTCTCAATCCTTGGGAACCACTGAACTTTCAAAGCAGAGGAAAGGAAGCTTGACAGAGTCCCTTCCAGCCTGGCGATGTATGGTGTGATTCAACAGGAGCTTTTGGACCAGAAAAATGCATCCCATGGGAATTGCAGAAGTGTTGCACGAGGGCAGCGTTTCCAATGAAGTGAGGAATGTCACTATCCAGGCATGTGTCCAGGCCTCTGCATTTGCTGAGAAGAAAAATGGTGAGTCCTGTTCTTAACAAATTAGAGTGAAGGAGGGAGAGGGAGAGAATGTATAACATTGTAAATTGCATAAATACAAAAATAAGATGTTACTTTTGGGTGTACTAAGGCAGTGTTTCCCAACCTTTTTTGAGCCGTGGCACACTTTTAACATTAAAAAAATCCGGGGGCACACCACCAACCAAAATGACACAAAATGACACACTAACACAGTAAAGAACGGCTAGGGGAAGGTGAGCTGCTGGGAGCAGCTGCTGGGAGTGCCGAAGCCAGGGGAGGAGCCAGGCCACACCATGCCCCGCCCCCTCCCCCTGGCTTCAGTTCTCCTACAGCTTTGCCAGCCTTGAGGGGGCAGTGCCACCGCTGGCTTGGCACTGCCCCTCAAGGCTGGTGAAGCTGTGGGAGCGCTGAAGCTGGGGGAGGGGGCGGAGCCAGGCCGCGCCATGCCCTGCCCCCTCCCCTGGCTTCAGTTCTCCCACAGCTTCGCCAGCATTGAGGGGGCAAGCCAGCATTGTGTTGGCTCTGCCATCGCTGGCTTGGCACTGCCCCTCAAGGCTGGCAAAGCTGTGGGAGTGCTGAAGCCGGGGGAAGGGGGTGGAGCCAGGCTGCGTCATGCCCCCCTCCCCCCGGTTTCAGCTCTCTCACAGAGGAGGAGCATGAGCGGTGGACGGGCTTCAGTAGGCGGGGCTCCTCCGCGCGGCTTCAACAAGCAAGGGGCGAGAGTCATGGCAGGAGTCATGGCAGATTGGAGGCTGGTTGGGGAAACGGCCGAAGGAGGCGGTGCCCCTGTCCCTTCTTCTTTTTCTTCACCGCCGCCCGTCCCTTCTCCTCCTCTCCCAAGCAGCAGGAGTTCGGCAGGAGGAGGGGGGAAGGAAGGGGGGCAGACAGCTTTTCTCGCAGCACACCTGATGATCACTCACGGCACACTAGTGTGCCACGGCACACTGGTTGAGAAACACTGTACTAAGGTAACTCAGATGTTATTTCACCCTTTGGATGATGCCATTCTGTGAGGATGTAATTTGTGAACATGGAAGCCCTGTACATCCTGTGTTGGTGATTCAGAGAACAGGAGAGTGCCACCAGAATGCATTCTGGTCTTCAGTCATAACTGTGAGATTTCCTGAGCATATAAAGAACAATGAAACAGGAAGAGAGTCCAAAGAATGAAGGAATTGGACAAAACCATACTCTATCAGCTTCTGGCTGACTTCTATTCGCAGCAGGATGCCCATAAGGACAGAAACCATAGATGTAGGGCTATATCCAGCTGTTACTATCAAATACCCATTAAATAAATAAAGCTTTTATATATGTTGATTCCTTTGATTTAATGGGTTTGCACTATTTGACAATAACAATTTAGGCCATAGATGTTTATTGATATAAAACCGTCTTGACTGACTATTGTCTGGAGAGAAAGACAGATCTGAAATAATGGGTAAGGATCTTATAACATTGCCTTCTTGCCATCTTGGATTTGGTACAAGGGTTAGATATATCAGATGGATCTGGATTTGGCAGTCCCTTTTGAACATCAGCTGGTGTTGTGTGCCTCCTGCGGTTAAGAAAATGGTTGTTTTTAATTAATATTTTTATTGAGAATTTCTATTTTTAAAATCTAATCTTTTTGTTTTGCTAGTTTAATCTGATTTTGCAATGCTTTGTTTACTTGCAAGCAAAAATGGTTCTATATTCATAAAATCTTAAACACCAAGTATGTGTTCAGTATGTATAAATGTATGGCAGTTTAAGTGTGCACCAGAACTCAGATCTTCCCTATACCACATTAAAGGAAGTAAATGTGTCTCTGACTTCTTTAAGAAATCGGTTTCTGCAGCACATAGAAGAATTGTTCAATATATTTCAACAAACCTTTTGTTCAAAACTAATGAAATATACAGGTTAAATGAAACCATAAGGTCAGGCAAGCCTTGCATAAGTAAACAAACATACCATGAACCTTTCCAGAGACCAGTTGAAGGCTTCTTCCAAAATATATCCAGGGTTGATTTTCTTTTGTTAGTTTCCATTTTTCTTGTGATTTCTCTTTTATTTGCAAATGCATAAATGCATGCCTCTTTTTTTAAAAATGCTGATATAATAGCAGACTTTATTCACCTTCATTTTTTCTTTGTTTTGCTGTTCATTCTCAGTAAGTTTTCTGGAGACAGCTGTTGTTGACTTTGCCTGTTGTAGGTAGGCATGAAGAGCTACAGTAGATTTCCATTATTTTCCTAGCGCAAGCTTTATTACATTGTTTACTACAGTTTCCAACTGTTTCTAACTATCCTTCCAGCTCTAATGCTGCTTTAAAAAGTTTCCACATAGACAGGAACATGGAGTAAGGATAAAATGATCTTGTAAAAAGATGTTTCTTTGTCAGAATCTTTATTACATGAGATATTCTAGTTCTCTACTTGAAAATAAGCTGGAGCAGAAGCCTTTAGGTATGTTAGGGTTGTTTGTGCCCTTGATAAAAAGGCACCCATTACAATGGAGGATTAGGGTATATAAATGTGTTCTGCACATCTGCAACAGTGATTTTTTTCCACTCCTGCCTCTGTACCAGGAAATATGGATTGGGTAATTACAAGAAAATGAATTGAATAAGTATTTCTGTCAGCATGTGAACTGAACAATATTTTAATCCATCTCTTATGCATGGGAGGAATGAAATAATTTATTGGGGACATATTTATAGTGGGAAATTCAGGTTCACATCCAGACTTTGTGTGAGAATAAGTCTCATTGATCCATAATAGGATTTATTTCTGAACAGATAGTTTTAAAAGTGGATCTTTTATGCTTCAGCAGTAGCATAATTGCTGCTTCTTTCAGGGTCATATCAAACCTGCCCAAAAATATTTGGACTTCAAATATTAAGAACTTACTGAGAGTCAAACAATCTCCAAGGCTGTTCCAGTCAAGAAGTTCTAAATATTTACTCTTCGTTGGAAATTTTAGGCAAGGTTTGGATGTCTTACTTCTCAGGGATGCATTGGCTATGGTTCCTCTTGCTTGCAGGTACTTGTGAGGCAACACCTTACGTATCCTACCTGCCCTTTGCTTCTCTGATTGCAGGATAGGATGTGAGTGGATAAGTGCAGATAATATGACTATTATTCTGCATGCCTGAATGTTGCTGGTGTCAATAGTTTCTTCCATGTGATCTCCATTTTGAAACATTAATACTGTATGTACCAAACATGATTCACACCTTTCTAAGTGTGTGGATGAGCCCTGTGGTGACCACCATCTGAACCTGAGCAAGCTGCAGGTTGGTATGAGACTAAATTGCCTATTGAACAACTTGGCTGAAGGGAAAGATACAAATGTGGTGAAATACATCCTCCAATGACAGATTTCGTAACACACTTGAGTGAGAGACAGGGAATTGTAAGTGTCCATCTGGTTTGAGTTTAATGTAATGTGCAGAAAAGGTTGCATGTTTTCAAGGACCTTGTGCCTAAGCAGTAGATTGTACCACAGTTTATTACACAAATGGAGCTTTTTATTGCTCAGCTTTGTTGAGCTGCCAGTTGGAATAAAGAACACAACGTACCGCATGGTCCCTATCAGCAAAAATTAGAAAGCGTTCAGTTCTGCTTAAACTATGAAGCATCAGGGAAACTTGCAATTTAATCCAGAGATTTGGATTTATGCTGGACTTGCTGGTGTCTTTAGATTAATAAATGCTTTAGAAAAGTCTTATAAGTTGATTGATTGGAAAATGGCAAAAGTGTGTGCATCCAGAAGAACAACTAGCCATTCCCAGTGGGTGCAGAGGATTTTGACCAATTTGGCCTCAGCAAGTGCTTATTTCCTAGGTAAGCTGCCACCGTTACATACATGTGTTTCAATTTAGACCTATATTGCAGTGCTTATTAAATGATTATCTTGTCCCGAGATCATTTTAGCCTTTGTTCCACATAATCAGATAGTAGGTGTGCATACAGGGGGATTTTTCCATATTCGTTCTGGAGTTCAGAGCAAATAAATATTGCAAACAATGTATTGAACTCAGGTGACAGCTAATCCCCTGATGAGATACTGTCCTGCAGCCTTGAACTTTGCAGCCAGGACTTTAATGCCACTTAAATCAGAATGTAAGAACAAAAAGAATTCCAGGAATGTGGTGATATAAACCGTATTTTTAGAGCTGTGAATGACTTGCAAGAGCGAGAAACAGCATGGTGACTAAAGATAGCACAAGTCAGTTTTTCCATGATTTATCACTAGAACTTTCACCCGAAGGAAAAGTCATTTAATGTTGCGATAGCAGCACACTCAGGCTGGCAAGATTTCAAGTCAAGTCATTCATTGCATATTTTGTCACGGAAGAAATTTCCATAACACATGCTACAAATTCAAACTGCATTTCATTTGCATACAAGTACCATGCCAGAGCAGAATCTAGAAACATCTATTAAGCAAAAACAGAAGTGGTTTGTAAATCTTCAGTGGCCATTTAGTCTCCATAAAGCCTATGGAGCAGTCCAGTTCTCTTCACAAATATAACCCCACAACTCAAATAAATGATCAACTTGAATCCTGTAATTGAGTGCTCTGATTCTGAGGTAGATGTCTGATGGTCCTCTTCAGAGGGCAAAAGAGACCTTTGCTCTGAAGCAACCATCAGATCAAGTAGTAGGAAAGGGTGTCTCTGATATACAACAAAGTCTCGCTTATCCAACCTTCGCTCATCCAACGTTCTGTATTATCCACCACAGACTGCCTCCTGCCTGGATACACAACTGTTTCAATACATTGCGATGTTTTGGTGCTAAATTCGTAAATACAACAATTACTATAATGTTACCGTGTATTGAACTGCTTTTTCTGTCGATTTGTTGTAAAACATGATGTTTTGGTGCTTAATTTATATAATCATAATGCAATTTGACGTTTAAATAGGCTTTTCCTTAATCCTTCCTTATTACCCATCATTTTCACTTATCCAACATTTTGCCAGCCCATTTATGTTGGATAAGTGAGACTCTATTGTACCTACTGTACTTGCGCAAACTCACAATCATTCTGTATTGTGTCGTATACACCTAGCATGTAGATGTAAACAGAATTTTGAGGATGTTACAGGTGAATGCTGGCTCTGAATTGAAGAACCAAGTATGGTGCATTGCTCGGTCTGAATGTAAGGAGAACCATATGCATCTCTTTACCTATGAAGCTCAGTTGGTGACTTTGATTCATTCTCACTATCACAGCCTAGCCTTCTTCACTGGGCGAGGACAACTTTGTAGAAAGGGAGCAAATATACTTTGTGCCTCAGCCTTCTTGGGGGAATTGTGATTAAAAATAAGTATTTTGGCAGAAATGTTTTCAGTCTTTTATGATTAAATATGAAAATATTATCTTTGATTAAAATTTTAGCATTGAACTTGGATATATCCTTCCTTCCTGAGTTCTAAACAGTGAAGTCAGGAGTCTGATTTTTTTTTTGGACTGCCACTCTCAGAATCCCTTAATCAGTATAGCCAGTGTCAGAGGGGATTTTGGGAGCGGTAGTCCAAAAATAAGGTTTCTAAGTTCTGGAAATATTCTTACACACTATGTTCTGATCATTGATTACTACAGGTTTATTTCAAAAGCTTGTTGAAAGTTCTAGAGCTTTGTTGAATTATTGTTGAATTCAGAATTTGTGTTTTGTTTTGTTTTGCTTGGTGCCCTCTTTTCTCTTTCTCTATTTTCAGTCTTGCCTTCATGGATTGATTTGGAGCAGTTGAACATGTACTGGCCAAGTTGCCTTGCCTAGACTTCTGCACACCTCCTTGTACAACTTTTAGCACTCAACAACTAGACCTTGATTCTCCAGCCCTTTCTTTGTAGGCATGCCTGTGGTTAAACAAGCAAAGAATGGAAGTAATTATGTTGTGTATGGTCTTGTTTGTTTTTCATTTTTTCCTTAGTTTAGATGACAACCAGCTTGTGTTTGTCCCTACAGACAACACATGCTCTTTCCCCAAATATACTTTTAGGTCTCTTTCCAGAAGGCGGGCTCCCTCCAGTCGCTTGTTTTAGAGAACGATTCCAGCATTAATAGATCTGACATGTCTTGTGGTCCGTTACTCTGTCCTGATCTCCTGGACATTGATGAATTCCTGGCTCTCTGTGTCACACAGAATTGGGTTGTTCCTGATTGGGAGGTTCAACTTACAGAAAGCATCTTGAAAGAATGTAGAAAAATCAAACAAAGATAATATTTAGTGAGATAGGAAGACAAACAGCATCTTCCGCTGCTCCAGTGACAATATTTCAGGTCTCATTGGCAATGAGAAGAAGGAAAGGGGAAGCAGGTTCTCAGCAATTTTCAAAGGACTCTTTTTAGGCCCTTTCTACATTGCCATATAATCCGGATTATCAAAGCAGACAATCCACATAATTGAGTTTACACTGCCAGATAATCCAGTTCAAAGCAGATAATCTAGATTTTATTTGGCAGTGTAGAAGGGGCCTTAGAAACATTAAGATCATGTTCCGTCAACCCTGCTTTAGAGGTCAAGAATATCTTTTGTTCTCTTTTTTAAAAATCCCATTTTCCCTTAATGCATGCAGAAATCTTAATTTGGAGCCTGTTCTTTCCTGTCCTTCAAATGCCTCTCCAAAACACAGTTTTACCCAGTTTTAAATAACGTTTTTCTATGTGCAAAAGTTGTGCATATGCTTCTCTCAATACTCATATCTTCCTTTCGTCCTTGCAAGTCCCCCAAATAACCTTTTCCAGGGTTTGCACTTGCTGCTATTTAACTGGATGTGACAGATTATATCAAGGTGGTTCAGGTGTATGTTTTCTTGGGCCTATCAACAACAATGTATCAAAAGGCTTCCTTTGGCACAGATCTTCTTTCTCTAAACACTCCCCTCACTTTCTTTTCAAAGCACAATCTAAACATCAAATGCTTCAGCTTGAGCTTTCATATCATCTTGAATGTCTTTGTCCAGTTCAGTCAATGTCCACAATTATGCAGTGTTGGTTACTTAAGTGGAAAGCCTCATATGATGATTTTCAAGTATTCCCAAGTATCTATGGCTGGATCTACACTGCCAAATAATGCATTTTGAATTGCATTATATGGCTGGCGTAGACCCATATAATGCAGTTCAAATGGCATTATTTGTCAGTGTAGATCCAGCCTAAATCCCAAGTGCATTTTTGATAAAGTACCCCTAGGGCTGCTTTGTTGGTCTCTTTAACTCCTGCATACAATATTGTATGTTCCTCTTCAAACAGTGTTTAAGGTTTCTGTGTGCATCTGAACTCTGAATTTGGCCAGGAAAGCATTTTGGGTTTTTAAAAAAGCTTCGGAGACTGACTTTTGCTGTAGTTTGAGAGACCCAAGGCCACACCTGGGCATCCACACCTCCAGTACAATGGGGAATATGAGCCACAGCATCACTTCCAGCTCAAAATATTGGACCCAGGCACTGACAAGTGTGTTGTCACTATGCCAAAGATAGAAAAAAATAGTAATGGTAAAGGTTTTCCCCTGACATTAAGTCCAATCGTGTCCGACTCTGGAGTGTGGTGCTCATCTCCATTTCTAAGCCGAAGAGCCGGTGTGGTCCGTAGACACCTTCAAGGTCATGTGGCTGGCATGACTGCAAGGAGTGCCATTACCTGCCCCCCAGAGTGGTACCTATTGATCTACTCACATTTGTGTGTTTTCAAACTGCTAGGTTGGCAGAAGCTAGGGCTGACAGCGGAAGCTCATGCCGCTCCCCAGAATCAAACCTATGACCTTTCGGTCAAAAAGCTCAGCAGCTCATATAGACCAATTACCTTTTGTAATATAGATTATAAAGTCTTCACAAAACCTTTTGCAAACAAGTTGAGAGACATAACTCCAAATTTAATAGGGGAAGATCAATATGGCTTTATCAAAAACAGAAGATTAGCAGACCCAATAAGAAATATACTTAATGTAATTAACCAAGCCACATGGGAAAAAGAAAAACTTTTGTTACTAAAATTGGACGTTTATAAAGCATTCGACATGGTCAACCACGGTCAAGTCTGTGAAGACTTTAACTTGGGGAGAGAGTGTTGTGAAGTAATTAAGGAACTTTACGAAGATAACCAAATGCAAATACTGATTGATGGAACCAAAATAAAAAATATTAAGATTAAAAGTGGGATGAAGCAAAGTTGCCCCCTCTCCCCCATCTTTTTTGCTCTGGCGATAGAGCCCTTGGAAAATTTAATTAGAAACAATGTCAAAATTAAAGGCAAAAACATTGCGACAGAGGTAATGAAAATTAATTTATTTGCAGATGACACCATGGTGTTATTGGGGTCAACAGAAGAATCTATAAAAGAAGTTATCGATATTATACAGAAATTTGAGAACTTATCAGGGCTGGCTATCAATATACAAAAATTGGAAATAAAAGAAATTCAGACCATCACGGGGATAAAATTAGGGGAGAAGAAGCTAAAATATCTAGGTGTTTATATTCCCAAAAACATAAATAACATAACTCAATCTAACTATAATAATTTATGGAAAAAAGTATACAATCAAATGCGTGATTGGAAAAAATGAAATTATTTTGATACCTGTTAGTTAACAAGATTGAGAGAATTAGATTTTGACGATTCGAGAAGATGGGCCAGAATTGAAAAAACAATTAATAGATGGCACCACTGTTCCTGTTTAAAAGGATAGATTGACAATAAAACTTTAACAAAAATTAAAGGGGGACCAATGATCTTATCCCTGGAATGCTGGAAAAAATGGCAAAGCAAACTCCAAATAAATAATGTAGACATACTCCCAGTAGGGTTTCTTGATAATAAAAAAGAACAGATATTTTGCAAAGTTATAACAAATTTGAAACAGAATGGAATGAATTTGATAAAAGACCTCTTAAACCGAGATGGAACAATTAAGGATTGGGAGATGATAAAGGACAAATTTGGTCAATGCAATTGGCTTCTTTGGAATGGATTGAAACAAAGAATCATTAAGTGGAGGAAAAGGGAAGGCCCAGAAACAGATTTAGATAAATTTTAAAGTGAAAAATAGAAAAGGAGAAAGGCCTAATGGGGTTTATATACAAGAAATTAGTTGGAATACAATACAATTTGAAACAAGCTTTGATAGAAATATGGAAAGAGGACCCAAATAATAATGGTACAGACAATGAACACTGGATTGATTCAGTCAAAAATATTAAGCATATAAAGATTAGAGAAACATAAAGGAAAATACTGACTAAATGCTACAGAACCCCAGTTAAAATAGCCCACATAACAAAAACTAGCACAAAACTATGTTGGCACATATGTGGGAAAATTGGCTCCTATTACCACATGTGGTGGGAATGTGACAGAGTACAAGATTTTAAGAATAATGTAAAGAGGGAAATGGAAGAATTAATAAGGTATAAATTGGCTTTGAACAAAAATGAATTTTTCACACAGAAATTAAACAAAAATGAAAATATCAGTTTTGGGGGAAATTATAAAATACATGATAGTAGCTGCCCAAGTAACTGTGGCCTTGGGGTGGAAAGACCATAGAAAGTGGGAAGTTAAAAATGGTATGACTATTTAGCAGATTATATGCTTCAGGATTACATCTATGAAAGAAGAGCAAAATACACAACAAACTGATTTAAGAAGACGTGGGTTCAGAAAGGAGAAAGACTGATAGAGAAAATTGAAGGGAAAAAAGCTATAAAGAGCTGAACCATTCTCTTTTCACGATTGTTCAATTAAATTAATATCTGAATAATAATAAGTACTGTTCCCTGAGGGTAGGGGTGGGGGGAGGAGGTGAGGGGTGTAAAATCGTTAGACACAAGGGAGAGGTAAAGATGGGATTGATGAGATCACTATGAAAACAATATGTGACATTTATACATTATGTATTTCAACATTTAAAAATGGTGATGGATTGTGGTGTTATTTTACCGGTGTCGGCAATGAAAATACTTTTTTTAAAAAGCAGCTCAGTGCTTTAACCCACTGCGCTACCAGGGGCTTCTAAAAATACAGATTAATAAATAAGGGGATGAAAGACCTCTATCCAAACTAACTGGAAATTTAAAATTTAATATTCTCAAACCAATGGCCTTACAAATGGGGTTCTAAGAGAAAATGGTTTCTGGAAAACTTCAGCTTCATGTTCAGCTAGTGCTTGGCAGGAATAATAAAATACAATGTCAAACATGGCAGCTTTGCAACAGGTATACCAGGCATAGGCACACTTCGACCCTCCAGGTGTTTTGGACTTCAACTCTCACAATTCCTAACAGCTGGTAAACTGTCTGGGATTTCTGGAGGGTTGAAGTTTGCTCATGCCTGATTTATGCTCATTGTAGTCAAAACTGAAGAAAGGGCTGGGTTATGTACCATAAAGAAAGCTTTAGGCCAGCCCAAATCATGTATACACATTTTCAAGTCTATTAATCCATTTGGACATACACCAAACAGCAATCTTTGCTAATAAAGCACATGTTTTCAGTTTTATGTGGCAAATAAGTGCAATATTGGAGACATTTTACCCAGCAGAGAAAAGACTTTATAAAGTGTTCATTGTTGTCTGTGAGAATGAACAAAAATTACATCTCTAGTTAATATTAATTATTGCTTACAAATTCAAACACAGTGCTGAATTGCAGCTGAGTAAAGATGATAGCTAAATTATCTGTCTGTTGGTAATCCTAAGGAAAACTAAGGCCTATGCAGGTAACACTCAAACATAGTTAAGAATCATGTGTGAAGCAGTTCATTCACCTACACAAGATATCAAGTTGTGACTTCTGGCTTTATAGTAGTGCAAGCCCATTTTTAACCTCCCCCAAATGTGGTAATCAACCAGAGGAATTATACAAAATAACTGTTTGCTGTATTCTTATAATTGTATGTATGTATCATAAACTGGATGTAACTGTTGACCTTCATGCTGTGGCCTTGAAAACACTAGCAGAGGACTGGGTCCTTTAGCTCCTCAGCCCAGAGGTTCATGCTGGAGCTGAGAAGGGTTATGATTAGCGGCATATTGACAACCATGACATCCTATCTGACAGGGGATTTGCCACAGTTACATCAATCCTTTCTGCTGACACCTCCCACCCCCGCACCCCACACTCCCAACCCATTCCTTTTGGAAGTACAACTAATGCTACCTCCCTCCACTATGCCTTGCACAGCCTGTTCTGTAAGCAATGCCTGCAAGCCGCCAAGCCTGCTTTCAAAAAAGCTTGTGGTTACTAACAAGGATGTTAATAGAGCAGGAAGAATCATAATAATAGTGCAAACATGACAGAATCCTTCCTGATGGACACATGCATCCCATAAACATCATTGTCACCACAGGGCTCTCGCCAGAATTCCTGAAGGTGTTTTCAAGCAAACTGCAGCCCTCTTGTAGAGGTTATTAGGGAGTGGAGAATAACACCCATCTGTTTGCAATTGAAGACCTGTTTGTAAGAGCACAAAAAGGAAGCTATGAGGTCACTTCTTCCTCCTGTTGGAATCAAAGTACCAGAATCCTCTTTATGCAAGTAGCCTTATACGTTGGGAGTTTGGCTCAAAGTAATATTTTCTGCCCCAGGAGGTTTCCCCTATTGCTCCCATTGTATACATACAGGAACCTCTTTATGACTTGAGTAGGGAAGATTCTTTGTGCATTCTTAATTCACAGTCCCAGCACTGAATTTTGACAGTGAGCACCAACTCTGTTGCTGCTGCTACTGCTACTCATACTACTATTATAACTACTTTATGGCTCACTTTTATATCAACTCATTCCTAGAGTTCAGCACTGAGGAGTTTAGGTAAGATGAAAGTGTTTTGGTTCATGAGAGAGCTATTAGAGGGAGATGCAGAATTCTGTTTCCATGCCTACTTAACACTACAAATGAATGGTGAAGGAGCTGCTGCAATCACCTGCAACAGCTGTGGTAGGTTTGCATCCCTATCAGAGGATGCGGGTAGCTATACCTGCAGCAAGTGCAAGTTGACTGCCTTCTTGGAAGAGAAGGTCAAGCAACCTGAGATCCATGTAGTGATTCTTAGTGTATTAGGGAGTATGAGGTTTCACTGGATAGAGTACAGCAGACTGTTCTCAAGGAACAATAGCAAGGGGATGTTTCTACATTTTCAAATACAGGAGACAGACATTTGGAGGACTTTGACACATTGAAGGGGAAGGGTCGGGAATCATTCTATGAGTTTGGAGCTACATAATTGAGTTGAAGTTATCTTTTTATCAGTAATGTTTAGGAGTAGGAACAAGAGGAACAACAGTATCAATCCTCAGAGAACCTTGGAAAAGTTAACACATGGAATGGCCTCTGCCAATTTCCAGAGGAGATGTGTGGTGTTGGTAAATGACTCCCTACTGGGAGAACAAAAGCAATGCTTTGTGGGCCTGGCAAGAAAATTTGAGGGGTGTGCTGACTCTCTGGAGACAAAAGAAACTGTGATGTAATAGAGAGACTAAGAAGGCTCACTAAAGGTTAATCCTTCCTTTTGGTCCATATGATTTGTAATTGATTGACTGGCCAAACCCAAAGGGTGCTTACTAGTGGCTCCCCTACATCCTGGAGGGACGTGACCAGTTGGTGCTACAGGGTTCTCTCCTGGGCTTAGTACTACTCAACATGACTTGAATGATGGAATATTGGGTATGCTTATCCAATTTCCAATTACACTAAATAAATAGGGGTAGCTAATGCCCCAGATGACAGGAAATTCAAAATGACTTTAAAAGTTTGGAGAACTAGGTCAAAACTAATGAAATGATTTTCAACAGGAAAAAATGTAAGGTACTGCAATTATGCAGAAGAAATGAAATGCACAGATATAGATTGGGTGGCACCTGGCTAGACAACAGTTCATGTGAAAGGGATATAGGAATTTATCAGACAGTAAGCAGATCATGAATAAACTGTATGATATGGCAGATAAAAAAGCCAAAACAATCCCAGGCTATATCAATAGGATCATAGTGTCTAAATTGATGGAAGTAAGAGACCCATCCTATTCTGTTGTAGTTAGACCCCCACCTGGAATACTCTGGACCCATTCACATGGGACCTCCCCCCAAATTTTCCTGTTTATATGCATGGTAAGGGGAGGGCCTGCCGTGTGCCATCACATGATGCACAGCTGGCCTTGCCCACATTCCTCCCACATTCCTTCCTCCACTATAGGGAGGAAAGTGCTCAAGCACCCTCTCCCATCCCCACCGTGTGATGAGGGGAGGAAGCAGGGTGTGCGGGGTTCCACGAGCTGCCCTGCCCGCCTTCCCTTTTGACGGCAATTGCTGGAGCAATGGCATGGCCTGAAAGATCTGTCTGAAGAGGTCCTATGTCTAGACTGGGCACCACAATTTAAGAAGGATATTGACAAACTAGAACAAGTCCAGGGGATGGTGACCAAAATGGTGAAAGGCTTGGAAACCATGCAATTGGAGGAGGAGCTAAGAGAGCTGGGTATGTTTAGTGTGGAGAAGAAAAGGCTAAGAGGTGACATAATAGCCATGTTTAAATATTAGAAAAGATGTCATATTGAAGAGAGGGCATATTTGTTTTCTGTTGTTCTAGAGACTGACATGAGGTTGAATTCAACATCAGAAAAAAAGAGATTCCACACAAATATTAGAAAGAACCTTCTGATACTAAGAGTTGTTTAAACAAGCCTTTCAGAACAACTAGTTCTAGCTCAGTCCCAGATATTTGAGTCCCCCCAGGGGTGGGAAAGGCGGTATATAAATAATAAATCCTATAAATAAATCTTCTATCTATCTATCTATCTTTCTATCCACATAATAAAAGTGAAAAATCTGTATGTATGTATGTATGTATGTATGTATGTATGTGGCAGAGTTGTCCACTTAGACAGACAGCCTCCAGCCTCCACAAACAGGCTATAGTTCCAAGTACTGAGAAGCCTCCAAGGCACTCCCTTCATGGACAATGCAGGTTATAGTGAGTGCCATGAATGTGTGCCCCAAACCCTTCCTATGTCCTCCACTCACACTACGACCCACCATCCAAGAAATGCTTTCATTCAGCTACAATTTTATCCTGGATGTTAGGTGTTTCCTCCACCACAGGCAGGCATCCCAGGATTCCTTTCTCTTTTCATTTGCATTACCCCACCCACTACCTCTCCCTTAACCCTTTCCTACCCTTTCCTGTGGCACATAGCAGAGAAGAATTTATCAGCAACTGAACAGACTGGATGGGTTTGGGGGACTGATTCAACACAGTGGGGTTGTACTTCACCTTGCATCAAGGCATACCCCCTTCAATAATAGATCTGGATCATATTTGGCATGTACAGCCCCAATGACCAGGTTTAGGGGGAATTGACATTGATTTCTAGGAGTTGTAGTTCACCTGCATTCAAAGAGCACTGAACCCAGCCAAGGCTCTGGGAATTGAGGTTCATCCACATTGTTATGTATTTTCTAATGGGAGCACTAATAAAAACTGATTCAAAGACTGGCTTTTTTCTAATAAATAATGTTACCAATTAACTACAGGATATTATCTAACACCCCAAAACAAACAATCCTTTTTTCAAATATCCCAGGCACTGCCACGTACCCTAATTAGTACATATAATACAAGTCAGTGTATGTGGGTATGTATGTGTGTATGTGTCAGCTTTCTGATTGGCTCCCACTTCCACAGGCCACTGTTACCCACACGAATGACAGACCTGGACCAAACTTGGCACACATAACCCCCATGACCCACTTTACGTCCTGGTGCCATTTAGGGGAGGATGGACCACAAATGATGGTATTTCCAGTACTTTAATTTGCTTCGGCTCCCATAGACCACTGTAAAACCCAGCAATGACAGATCTGGGCCAAAGTTGGCACACAGAGCCCCCATGATCCACTCTACATCCTGGTGTGGATTTGGGGATAACGGACAATACGTGATGGGATTTCCAGTACCTTAACTCACTTCCAGAGACAACTATGAACCACACAAATGACTGATTAAGTCCACACTTGGCACACAGAATTCCCATGACCCACTCTACATCCTGGTGTGGTTTGGGGGAGGATAGAAATCAACAATGGGACATAAATATGTTGAGTATTAGTTCACTGGTATCCACTGAACCCTGCTGACATTGGATCTAGACTGATTTGGATCACAGGCAACCAATGCCTTTCTCAAATAACCCGGGCACCGCCGGGTCCCCAAGCTAGTAAATAAATATTGTTGAATATGCCCATATCATTATCTACCAATTACCCAGGTCACATC
Source organism: Anolis apletophallus (assembly GCA_030556195.1). Taxonomy (NCBI): domain Eukaryota; kingdom Metazoa; phylum Chordata; class Lepidosauria; order Squamata; family Anolidae; genus Anolis; species Anolis apletophallus. The sequence continues at coordinate 115,032,318 of JARBWK010000001.1, read as the reverse complement.
CTGCTATTAGGCCCCGGAAATAAACAGCCATAGAATTTATCTATTATTGTTGTTGCCTGCTATAGCATTGCACCTAATTTCCTGGGCCCTCTAGAAATTGCACTAGCCTCGGCCCGGCCTTTTTAAATTGCCTTGAACATGAAGGATAATTTTAAATATATATGTGCTATTGTGATTTTTATGCTTTTATGCTTTTTATTGTTTTGTTAATTTTACGTTTATGTTGTTTACTCTGTATGTATTGATGATGTCACTTGGAAACTCTGAGTCCCCTTGGGGAGATAGAGCGGTATATAAATAAAGTTTTGTTGTTGTTGTTTGGCAGAAGAATATGCTGCCTCAAAGTGTGGTGGAGTCTCCTCCTTTGGGGTTTTTAAAGCAGATACTGAAGGGCTATATGTAAAGGAGTGCTTTGATTGTATATTCCTGCATGGCAGGAGGTTGGACTGGTTAGCTTTTGTGGTCTGTTTGAACACTATGATACCTTGATACTAAGAGAGAGCTTGTTGTGTAAGATGTTTGCTTCTCTCAGATTCCTGCAGCCTAACCTTATTCACATTCATCAGGGAGTATGCCATTGGTTGCTAAAGGTATTTTTCTGCAAGTAAGTATTCTGTATCATCTACAGATGATGGAAGTTGGAGTCCAGTATCTTTGAAGATGGGAACTGCAGCCTTGTATAAGAGGAGAACTATGGATATTTTCCCAAGGATGAGGCAATAGTTAAAATACTGACAGACAGCCAAATACAGTTTGATAAGTGAGCAAAATGGCAAAGGCCTTATTGAGTCACATCAGATTGCAGGTATAGCTATGTAGTAAAACGTGTGAGCATCACTCGGTTTCTTTGTTTCTTACTCTTTGCTTCCAAGAGAGGAAGCTGAGGCCTCCCATTTTGTACACACTCACTGTGTGGGGCATAAGTGAGTGTGTATGTGGGATTATTTTAGGATTATTCATGTCCTCTTTATTAATCACTGATTTTGGCTGTATATGAAAACTTTGCCAAGGTTTAGGCTCCTTCTAACAGCCCTGAATGTAGGGAATGTGAAACAGAGATACAGTCCCAATGAGCTGTGTCTTAAGTGAAGAAATAAAAAAATACATTTGATTTGTAAAACTTGTTTGTCTAAACCAGGCCTGCAAAATCTCTGGCTTTCCAGGTATTCTGGACTTAAGCTCCCAGAATTATTGACCATTGGACAAGCTGGATAGGGCCTCTGGGAGTGGGAGTCCTAAAGACATGGAGGGTCATGGATGGGCAGGTGTGGTCTAAACCAATGGTTTCTAACCTTCACTCCTCAGATATTATTTGCCCGAAGCCTTCCCAATCCTTGATGACAGGTTATACAGTGTAAGCATTTGAGAGCTATGATACAACAAGAAGTGCAAAGGTGGGACCTATTGGATGAAACATTGAATAAGAGCCTCATCAGATGAGGGAATGTTAGTGTCCTAGGTTGCTTCCACTCTGTTTTGTAGATGCAGGCCCATGCCAACCAACACATGACATTGATGGACTTCCAGCAGAGACTTCACGCTTCTCTCCCAACATGGGAGCCTGTGTGTGTTGTGGTGGCTCCTATGGAGCCAGCACATGTTCTTGCCAGGAGGGTGACACTTCCCATGTGTGTTGGGGAAAGCATCGCCGTGCAAGATCAGTGCATGAAGCGACAGATTTGCCCCACTGCCCCCTCTGTCTGGTGGTGAAGTGGGATGCTTCACCTGGTTTTTGTGATGAGGTCGTAAGTCAATGATGAGATGGCCCATCCCTCTTCCGGTCTCCCTAAAGTTGATCAGGAGATGTAGCAAATTTTCCTTATCCAAACAAATTGTCCACCTGAACCATCCTGGTTTAGTCAGTCCTGTTGGGCATAGAGTTGTTCATTACAGGTGCAGCATTTGTTTTGTATACAGAAGGTTTAAAGTTCAGTTTTGGGTCTTCGATTAAAAGAAGCAGGGAGCAGAGGATGGCAAAGGTCATTCTGTTTGTGACAACAAAGAACATCTTACAGTTAGGACAGACTACTGTAGACCAATGAAACAAAGAGATTTACCATTTGCTATGTTGTTCTCCTTTTCTGTATTCTCTCTTCCCTGGTTTTACATCATGAGGCATGTTGGCTTGTATAACTTTGGTCTTCCAAATTGGTCTTCAGGTTTTCTTATCTTACATTGTGCAGATCCTTTACCATTTTTTGACAAGCTATATGTAAGCAAGTACAGTACAATCTCACTTATCCAACCTTTGCTCATCCAATGTTCTGTATCCAACATAGTCTGCCTTCTGCCTGGATCCACTGCTGTTTCAATACATTGCGATGTTTTGGTGCTAAATTCATGAATACAGTAATTACTACATAGTGTTACCATGTATTGAACTGCTTTTTGTCTATTTATTGTAAAACATGATGCTTTGGTGCTTAATTTGTAAAATTAACCTAATTTTATGTTTGATAGGCTTTTCCTTAATCCCTCCTTATTATTCAACATTTTTGCTTATCCAACGTTCTGCTGGCCTGTTTATGTTGGATAAGTGAGACCCTACTGCAGTGAGAAATGAATCCCTCTGTACTTAACATGCATTCTCCAAAAAACTACACATCTGCTGTATAGAATAAGATGTTATATTAACGGGGCAAATCGTATGGCAGTCAAAGCATACAAAAAAGCCAAGAGATTAAAAAAATGCATCTCTTTTTTAGTAGCTGCAAGGCATTTGGCCCACTGTATTTAAGCATAAAGAGCGACTCCATTCTTCATTTGCCTTGCTGTTTCATTTTGTCCCAACAGCCGGTGAAAAGAAAGCAGACCTTTTCATCCCCCTCCCTGCCCCTCTGATCCACTCTTCTCCCCTAGCTTTTGCTCTTATAATGGGTCACATTCCTTTGCACTCCTAACAATTGCAAATCAAGAAAACCGGGCCAAAAGTATTGTGCCTCTGCTATCACATGTCAAAATATGATCACCCTGGCAAGCCTCCGGCAGAGCATTAAAAATAGCTTACTAAGTTACACTGTGAAAATCACTAATATAAGAAGACTTGTGCGTCTGATCCCATTAATGGGGGAAGTATAATATGGTGATTTCATGCAATACTGATAGAAATCAATAAAAGGATATTTTGGGGTGAAGAAAGCACACAATTCTATTATTTAAGGCATTTTGTTAAAAAAAAGTTAGAAAATAACATCCAACTTGCATGTCTCTTGTCCAGTTCAATAAAAATTATTTTGCATTATTAAGCCTTTTGCTCAAGTTAAACGAGAATGAAGTTACAGAGCAGTTACATTTCTGGGCTCACCCTTTTCAGTCAACCAGAAAAGTCAGTTCCAAGGGGATGAAAAATGTTCTCTAGAGCATTTTGCTATGACTTTTTATCAGCACAGTTGGACCCAATTGCTTTATGCTTGATAGAACATGGAACCCAATGGCAAGTCACCAGCAGTTTGTAAAGGGTTTGTGAAAATGCAGCAGTGATCTTTGGGGGTAAAATAGGCAGTGCTGAACTTTTTTTTTCTGGAAGGGAGTACAACCCCCATAGTCCCCAAGCCAGTGGTGGCAGTGAGGTTTTTACTGAGAAGGGGAGCTTATATGAACGTTTTCAGCAAAAAGAAACTGTGTTTTCTTGCTAATGTTTAAGAACATTACAAATGTTACTGGATCTCTTGCCCTGTCAGCAGCAGAACCCATAGAGCAGTGGTTCTCAACCTTCCCAATGCCAAGACCCTTTAATACAGTTCCTCATGTTGTGGTGACCCCCAACCATAAAATCATTTTTGTTGCTACTCCATAACTGTAATTTTGCTACTGTTATGAATCGTAATGCAAATATCTAATATGCAGGATGTATTTTCATTCACTGGACCAAATTTGGCACAAATACCCAATACAATAAATCCAAATTTGAATACTGGTGGGGTTGGGGGGTGAATTAGTCATTTGGGACTTGTAGTTGCTGGGATTTATATTTCATCTACAATCAAAGAGCATTTTGAATTTCACAAATGATGGAATTGAACCAAACTTGGCACACAGAACTCCCATGGCCAACAGAAAATACTGGAAGGGTTTGGTGGACATTGACCTTGAGTTTTGGAGTTCTCGTTCACCAATATCCAGAGAGCACTGTAGACTCAATCAATGATAGAGCTGGACCAAGCTTGGCACAAATACTTAATATGCCCAAATGTGAACACTGGCGTTTTGGGGGAAATAGACCTTGACATTTGGAAGTTGTAGTTGCGGGGATTTATAATTCACCTACAATCAAAGAGCAATCTGAACCCCATGAATGAAAGAATTGGGCCAGACTTCCCACACAGAACCCCCATGCCTTGAAGGGACTCGCTGCCATGAACCTCCCTCCAGGCTTGCACACTCTCCTTCACCTGCATATGTGCACCACGCTTCCATGCACCAAGCACGCCTGCCCTCCCCCAAATGGAGTCTCAGAAACAGTTCTCCCCTTGGCTGAAAGACCAACCAATCACAGCAGAGAAGGGCTTTTGGTGGAAGCATTTGCCATCTGTTTCCAAAAAGGAAGAGAGGACAGGTGGAGAGATTTTCAGCTGACCAGAGGCATATTTCCCTACTACAAATTACCATTATTTCACATTTCTAGTGTAGGGGTAAGGGAAAAAATACAAGGACTACATGAACCCGCATTTCTATTTTAGAAGTTGTCTGGGCTACTAGCACCCTCTAATGTTTGCTAAAAAGGCTCACCATGCCTCCTACAGCTTGTGTGGGTATTTTCACCAATCCCACCTTCCTTGGACATTTTGTGCCCAGCAAGAACATTTTTTGTAATCAGGAGGTCAACCAGAGATTAACTTTCATGTTCCTTTCCTGGGCTAGAATCACTTGGGGTGATGGATGACATATTTTTAGATATTTTGGACTTCTGCTCCCATGAGCTGTTGCCAGTAGAAATAGTGATAATGTGACATGCTGGGATCCCCAGTCAACATCTGCAGGGCTGCATGTTTCCCATCTAAGCTGTAAAGGTTTAGTAACCTAGGCCCAGTTGGGTATACGCTTACCTAACAGTAAATTTCATGAAAGTCAATGAAGCTGGTTTCTGAGTGAGCATACATAAGATTGCACTGAGTTTGGCTGGATCTACTTTGTCCTATATCCCAGGATCTGATCCCGGATTATCTGCTTTGAACTGGATTACATGAGTCTACACTGCTAGATAACCTGGGATAAGAAGATAATCTGAGATCAGATCCTGGGATATAGGGCAGTGTAAATCCAGCCTTACTTACCTTCTTTTTTATGAATATCCCTGGGGGGGTTTTGGTAGGGTCTTGTTTTGAGTTTTCTCTCCTCAGAAGCAGGGCCTCTTGTAATGCAAAATCATACTTTATTCCATTTGACATCCGTACTTTTCTGTCACCCAGACAAGAAAGAAATTCCTGAGTCTGTGTGTAGAGTTGAAACCTGAAGTATAAAGATATACAAACAGTGTGTTCTACCCCTCCCTAATTAAGATGGATTTGACCAGGTGGATGTCTTTTTGGAAACACAAGGTGACTTGTTGCTTGCATATTGCAGCTTTCTTTCTCCATCTCTTCTGGCTTTAATCGTTGACACAAGCAACAAAGAGGACTTGTAGGTTTTTAATTCTCCAGCAGATCAACCTTCTGTCGAGTGATCTAGCTCCAACCACTGGAGTAAGAGATGGGCATAAAGCTATCTGATTCTAGCAGAACAAAACAAATATTCTGGCCCTGCAATCTTCTGACCATATATAGACTTAACTAGCCTTTTGGAAGATATGGCTGATATCTGTGATCAGTACAGAGCAATTAGTTATGAAATGTCTGTGCCGCCAAAGGGTGGTTTATAAGGACGCTTTTAACCAAGCTTTCCCTTTGTCTGCTTGCATGTTCATTTTTCTACTCATAGGGACCAACATATTGATACTGAAACGGTGAAACCTGACTCATTGTAACTGAGCAATCCTTAGAAACAATTAAATCTGGCTGCACAAGGAGCAGAATTGGATAGATCTCAAATAAGAGATTGTTCCAAGGCAGGGGGATATCTAGCGAGCTCAGAGAGAGGGTTGCTACTATATGAACTGCTGCAATAGAAGTTATTCTTTTTTCTGTTTCCATTTAAGAATGATCAAGATGTATCACTAATATATTGCTGGTGGAAGTTTCTTAGCTGTTTTGGGAATGAACGAAGTTGTTTTTTTTTAATAGGATGAAATGATGAAATAAATCTGTTTGAAAACAATTTCCTGCAACCTCCTCGGTCTAGACTGACCTGGCATGGATGCTATTTTAATTTGTTGTCCAGATTAGGATACTTGCTTACTTGGACAAGTTTTGGAAACATGCATCTTGTGAATCTGTGAAACCAGACAAGATGAAGGGGTTTATTTTCATGTTTGAAATTTTGGCCTCCACTTTATAAGAGCTCAAGCCACAAGTACCGAATCCCCTGCTGCTTTAGCTAAGGGAGGTTTGACAGTGACACAGTAAAATAACAGAGTAAAGCTTTTCATATCCAGTAGGATGCTGAGTAGATTAAATGCCAGACCATTTACTTCTACACCTGATTCTGCAAAGATAAAATTGATTCCGAATTCATCAAGTCTAAATTCAAAGTTTTTCCAAAATAGAAATCAATCTATTTTCTTAGGGGCCTTCCACACAGGCCCATATCCCAGAATATCAAGGCAGAAAATCCCACAATATCTGCTTTGAACTGTGTTATCTGAGTCCACGCTCAGATAATTTGGGGTTTTCTGCCCTGATATTCTGGGATATAGGGCTGTGTGGAAGGGCCCTGTTACTATTGGTGTAAGTCCCACTTAGGGCCCTTCCACACAGCCATATAACCCAGAATATCAAGGCAGAAATTCCCACAATATCTGCTTTGAACTGGGTTATCCAAGTCCACAATGCCATATATTCCAGTTCAAATGTGGGATTGTATTCAGCTGTGTGGAAAGGGCCATATTTACAGGGATCAGTTCTAGTTGGACCTATCAAGGTATTGAACCCTTAATATTTAATTGAGGCATCAGTAAGTAACAACATTTTACTGCCTATAATTTTATTCATTTTACATTTCAATTGTGCTTCTAGCTCCTTCTAGGGTCTTGTCTTTTTGTCTTGTTTTTGGTTCTGAATTAATCACAGCAGAACTCTGCATAGGCTGCAAGTTCAGAGGAACGGCATAAGACAACTGACGGGAGAGAAAGTGAAAGTGGAGCTTCTAGAGGCAACCTCCACTTTGCACTGTTACTAAGAATAACCTTTTAGTACTATATGTACAGGCTGAGAGTCTCAACGCAAAAAGGCAATCAAACAGTGTAAACTAATATAGTCCAGTTATTAGTTTAGAAGCATGCAAATTGGAACCAGGTGTTGAGTGATGGGGAGAGAACGCGTGATGACAGGGCCTTGCTCTGAATGAAAAGAGCAGGCGCTTTCAGAAACCGAATATCCTATTTTGTAGTTGCACTTACTATTGTTTGTCATGCTCAAAATAAATAAAAACCAAGTGTGGATCAAACATCAGCTGATATCCTGTTGTTACGTTTTTAAAGAAACCAACAACCCTGTTTTGCTTTTAAAATTATCCTTTGGGATAACGACAACCTCATTGTTCTGCCTACATAAATGATTTCAAGCTTTGCTATGTGTGTATTTGGAGTGTATCCCAGGAACAGAGCCAAGAGCAAACATCCAGTGTTAGGGACATGTCCACTCAGTAAATCTATCCTCTGATGGATGTTTTTGTAAGCTCACTGTGGTCAGTGAATGTTAAGGGATAATGCGGGCAGTTTTTTCCCTCTTTCTTTTTTCCAGAAACTGACCAGTAAAAGTAGATCGTTTTCAAATAGGTTTGTGGAGTCTGGTATGGACATAGTATATAATTCAGGGAGCAGCATGGAAGTGCCCAGTCAATGTGTTTATTCTAAATCACTGCCTGCCACTCTATTTACTTTCCCCCAAATGACTTTGGAGCTCATAACTGAGAGCATAGATTGTTACCTCATTATTTTTGCATAATGTTCACTGAGTCTTAGAAGACACCGTGCCATTCATTCCTTTGAACATTCTTTGCAAAGTCTTTTCAATATATACCAAAGCAGAAGTCTTTTGGTTTGTTTTAAGAAAGACATTTTACAATGAGTGCTTAGAAAATTCATCAAATGTCTAAAATTATCATCAAAATAATTTGGAAATGGTTCCATAATCATTAGCCTTTAGTGCCCTCAAAAATGTATCTAAATCAGTTGAAAGGCTGGTAAATATTTGGAGACCATTGCCAAATGGTTTCCAAATATGGGCTAAATAAAGCAGCCTCACCTTATAACTGTTGCAAGAAATCGACTTGACATACCCTTGGTTTAACAGCAGAAACGCTGCTTCCAACTCATAATCTGGAACAAAGGGAGCCAGATTTTACTCCATGGTTCCCAGTAATCTCCAGTGTGACCCCAGTGTTTATTGAAGTGTGGATGACTCTATTGGGTCAGAACTTGGGTGATCCAAGTGCATCCTTCAAAATGCTCACTGCTCTTTTGCTAGCCAAAGTTGCTTCTCAGCAAAAACTTGCTGGCAACATGTCAACAAAGCCTCTGGTGTTCATACTGACTGGGGCCCCTGTTGTGACTTCACCAAAAATGATATCTACAATCAAGGCTCTGCTGGAAAGCTGTTTGGAGGACAAGGCACTGGTGCCAATGTGCTATCGGCCCAGCCAGTCACATTGGCTCCTGAAGGTCTCAGGGTGATTCCTCAACAGTCAGTATGAACCTCAATATTGCATCTAGGACACCTCTGGAGCAGTTTATTCTAGAACATTTCAGTAAGTGCATATGCAATCTAGGATCAGCTAGGGTGATTTGGATGCTCTTTGGTGACCACTTATACTGTATATACATGATAAAATGCCATTGGAAGTAATTATAATGACTGATTATTGGGTGAGCAGCAAAGTTTTAACACTGCGGCCATTTATGTACACGTGTTAGTATGTGGAGATAATCAAGTAAAAATTGGGTATTTTTGAGGCAGTACTCATATTCATAGTTCAGTTGATTGTATTTGGAGGACTGGGGTGGAATTGAGGGGCTTGGGGTGGACACCAAAGAATTTAATGTCAGCTCTCTAATCCTTTTACAAAAAAAAATCTTATTTTATCCAAGTTTAATATATGTGTAACTGTTGTGTTTCAGATATTTTGTCTAATGCCTCACAGAGATTAGCTATCAGTGCAAAGTCATACTAATAATTTACATTTCCATTGATTTGTAGCAGCCACAATAGTCTGAGCAATATGATCATGTCCATATGTTCAATACGTATACAATACAAACTGCAAAATGCATTATGTTTGGTAAGATTCCTTTCAGAGAATAGGAGCATATTTGTTGGTACTTGGCTTGGAAGAGGTCTAATATAAGTTCCCCTGGCTCAGAAATATTCAATGCTAATAATATACATAGCCTAAATGACCTGTTTGTTTGAAGTCTCCTGAAGATTTCTGCTAGAAAATTGAATTTGGCTCTACTCACATTCTGGGCAAATGAGAAAAGCTGATTTGTGGGAATGTTCATGTCACAATAGCTACACTACAAAGGAGCAGGCACACACATGGCTTGGGCCCGATATTCTTTAGGTCCTTGTTCTCTCAATCCTTTTCACAGTAAGGGTGATTAGGGACACCTATAGAGTAACATATATCCACATGTTGAGAAGGCAATTACATATGTAGGATCCGGTAAATGCAAAGCATTTGTGAGATTAGAGCAAGATTTCAGTTGCTTCACTCACAGTTTAGTCTGGAAGTGCTACCCTCTTTGTATACTTTTCCTGAAAATACAGTTCATGACATTTAAAACAAGTTAATGTAATTTATTTGTTCTGCATTGTCCATCTGTTTTCTCCTACTCAATAAAAACAGAAATAAAATATAATTTGAGGGCTAGCTTGTGTGGAAAAGGCAAATACTATTGAGAGCTTACAGGCCTACCATCTCATTAATTAGAGGGTCCCTGTATGCAACATTAGTCCTTTTTTAATTGAGAAAGAGATTACTAATACATTGTCTGATTGTATTTTGTATAGTCTCTCTTAATTTCTTCTAATGTCAGTTGCCATGGGGAGCACAGATTTTAATTGTCCGTTATTCTTATTTGATTTGCTTTTAAAAACAATTTCACTACTTAATAAAAATGCCAGACTTTTATTTCTTGTATTTTATGGAAATATTTATTTATTGTATGTCAGATATAAAATTTGACAGCTTCATTTTCATGGCAGTTCTCAGAATCATATCAGCATTTTCCTCATGTTCAAGTTGCATCCGTTTGTGGGACATTTTTATTGCTGCATGAAAATTAATGTGCACTTTCCTTATGCATCTCGGTATTATGCAGTTTATATATTTTCCCATTTGTCAATAAATGTACACAAATAAAAGTAAACATATTGGAAAAATGCATTCAAACATGTGTACTTTATTTGTGCACATTTATTTGTGTGTAATTTTTAAAGGAAGGAAGTGTGTGGGGGATTGCTCAGTTTCCTCCCAGTTAATAGACCTGTGGATGATAAATTAGATGCATTCGTTAAAAAAATACCTTGGCTATTCATCAAGCATTTTGGACTGTAAATGTCTCTGGTTTAAACTGATGGTTCGTCTGTTTATTCATTTGGTTGAGAAAGGTTACATGCATTATAAATATGTCCTGGACCAAGCTGGATCCTTGTCTGGAGAAGCTACATTTCAGATCTGGAATCTTTTATTTTCAAGCTGAGAAACAAATGAAGGATCCCCTGCCCCCAAATGCTCTTCCCTTTAATTTCAAAGCATTATTTGGTTAAATTACCCAGACCTAATTACCAAGGAAGAAATTGTTTTATGCTTTTAAAAAACCCATGAGCCCCCCTTCCCCCAGTGCATACTGGGAGGAAGGAGTTTTGCCTCCCTCCCACGCCGGAAGGAGGAAGTTCCGGTTGGAACCTTCCAGCAACTGGGGGCGGGGTCATCTCTGCTGGGGGGGGGATGGGAGGCAACATGGACATCTGCCCCCAATCCGTGGCGGAAAATAGATAGTCAAAATCCCATATTTGGTGTGCACCTAAGGCACCACCCTTTAGGGGTAAAGGCCATTATGTTAAATACTCACCTTAAAGTTCAAGTTGATGAGTGAAGTAAAATTAAAATGGCCCTGGAACGTAAAGAGGCTGGCCTCAATATCTTGGGAATAGACCTCTCACTCATTTCCCTTAACGGGTTGCCCTGGTTGGATTACCAGGGAATCCAGATATTTCGCCTGTAAATTACTATTTGAAGCCGGGTAGGGAGGCTACCTGGAGTGGATACACCAAATTCCTGACACCCCTTGAGTTAAAGTTAAGGAAAGTTAAATAGGTAACAATTTAAATAAAAGTTGCCCAATTTGAACCCAACGTATTGTTGTCTTGTCTCTTATTTCGGGGGTGGGCAGGCAAATGGTGTTTGAATATCTTTTTTATTTTTCATTTTATTTGGTTTTGTAGAACAGGGCAAAAATGTCTTAATGAAGAAAACCACAAAGTCTGGTGTTTTAGTGAAATTCTACCTCAAGCCCAGTAAAGAAACACTTGAAATAAAAAGGTGTTTCCTCTAAATCCAGATATTAACTACAGTAGAAGATTGAAACAGTTGCTGAAAGGTAAGTTAAATTTTATCTAGGTTCCATTGATACAGTGAGTCTGTTCTAATTGGGACTAACTATTAGATTTAGCCTTTATTGATACGCTCTGTATACATTACACGTTTGGTGAAATGATCAGATAATTGCAAAAAGATTGGTAATTTCCACTGAGTAATATTAAACTGCACTGGTTCAGAAACCATAAAGAAATATTCATCTTTTGACTGTTAGATCTGGACATGTTTTAATATGACTTACTAGAATGCACACAAGATGTGTTTCTGCTGATGGATAATAATATGCCATTAACACCAAAGACAATGGATTCCCCAAATCACAACAAACAAAAATCCACTTCAGGAAGACGTTAGACAGTCGAAACCGGTCTGGAAATCCTCTACATGGATATCCTCCTGTAAGAAAATGGAAGCTCTATTCAATAATTTCATTACAGAAAGGGATCTGATGCCCTTAGGAAAAGTCTACTTTACTGCGAGAAAGACTCTACTTTTGTGTTTGATGTTCAAACCACTGTATAAATAACCGTTTTGTGTTCCTTATACAGTACATTGCTCAGTGCTCCATTATATAAGTTGGATATACATTTAATATTATATAAGCTGCAAGAAAAACAATTACCTTTGTGATTCATGGATAATATGCCATGTCATGTGTGGTGAAGTCATATTTCTTTATTACAGGTTTTAAATATGGTTGAGATATATGTGTGTGTGTGTGTGTGTGTTGAAGGGGCAAAAACTTAGCAAACCCTAAAGGGTTAACGGAGATATTATCGTGCAGAACCTCCAAGAGGTTTCCGTTACTGTGGAAACAGGAGGCGAAGCCTGCAACTGACCTTAGAAGCTTCAAATTCAAACTTTGGCAGTTGGCAGTGAACATCGAAGGAGAGAGGGTGTGTGGAGAGTTTGAGAGTCTGTTTTAGCCAGCTGTCGGCTGGTTTTAAAAAAGGACTCTGACTCTACTTTGTGATAGAGTTAAAAAAAAGCTGTGTTTGAACTGCTAGGAAAGCAGTTGGGTTTAAAGGATAAGCAGTTAGTATAAAGACTGCTGAGTTATTGGTTCTGGGAGTACAGCTATATAGTATCAAGTTGTATCTCCACAGTTAGTGTATTGTAACCTTAAGATACGTGCCTTTAAGAAGATACTGTAACCACCGAAGCTTTGAACTCTGAAACCTCAACGCTTAGAACATTGTTTGAATAAACTTTGCAGTTCTTTAACAAAGATATCTCCCCACATAGTTACTTCACACACAAGCCGCAAAAACAAATTCTTCCCAGTGGGTAGCCCAGTACAGTGAATGGTGGCAGCGAAAGCTAATAAATAGTGTCAGTGGGAGTTTGGGTTAAAGGGATAACCTGCCCTGACACAGTAATCGAAAGGTCAGTGGGAAAGCTGACCTGTGTGAATACTTATTACATTATATGGTGGCAGCAAGTGGAAATAAAAGAAGTCTTCATATAAATTAGTGGTAAGGGTGGAATAAGAAAACTACTCTGCCACAGTCTAAAGTGAATATAAAGGGAGGCCTCACACCATGTTTTTAGCACTTTGATAGAGACGTTTTCCACAGGGATTTATACTATGTTCTTGCTACTCCTCCTTGGAAATCTTATCTTTCTACAGTTCCCACTGATGGGACTGTGATGGTGCAACTGGTTAAAACCACTGAGCTGCTGAACTTGCTGACCAGAAGGTTGGTGGCTCAAATCCATGGGATGGGGTGAGCTCCTGCTGTTAGCCCCAGCTCCTGCCAATCTTGCAGTTCAAAAACCTGCAATTGTGAGTAGATCAATAGGTATCGCCTCAGCAGGAAGGTAAACAGCACTTCATGCAGCCGTGCCGGCCATGTGACCTAGGAGGTGTTTACGGATAACACAGACTTTTCATTTTAGAAATGAAGATGAGCTCCACCCCCAGAGCCAGAGGTGAAAGGGGAAGTCTTTACCTTTATCTGTGTGTCTGTGTGTCATTGTTTCTAGGCATTGAATGTTTGCCTTTGTGTCTGTATATGCTGGAATCCGTCCTGAGTCCCTCTGGGGAGGTAGACCAGAATACAAATAAAGTATTATTATTATATCTGCTAGCAATAGTGGAGTGTTTGTTATTGAATTATGTAGAAGACAGAAGAGATAGTACAGGTTAAAATAGTTTTTGACAACAATCTCAGATGAGGATACAGTACTCACCATTAGAATTATTTATACACATTTTCTCAAGTACACTGTTGAATGTCTTCTGTAATGCAAGGATGAAGTTTACAGATGCCTCCTGTGAACTTGCTCTCACAGCATGGTCATAGGAGAGCATTGTCAATCTCGGGATAAATCTATTGTCATAGATGGGTTGTTGTAGGTTTTTCGGGCTATATGGCCATGTTCTAGAACCATGTTCTAGAAGCATTCTCTCCTGACGTTTTGCCTACATCTATGGCAGGCATCCTCAGAGGTTGTGAGGTCAAACCTTTCTCTAATTCCACTTGCTAAGGGAGGACAGTCTTGGGGTGCATCTACACTGTAGAATCAATGCAATTTGGCACAGCTTTAACTGCCATGATTAAATGCTATGGAATCCTGGGAACTGTAATTTAGTGAGACACTCTCTTTGACAGTGAAGATGAAAGACCTTGCAAAACTGCAACTTCCATGATTCCATTGAGCCATGGTGGTTCAAGTAATGTCAAACTGTGTTCATTCTACACTGTAGATGCACCCATGGCTTACTTTTACCTTCCTCCTTCACCTTCCTTCTCTGTTTCTCTATAAGCGTTCACCTTTGTCCTCCATAGACACTCAGTGTTGTTCCTGAGATTATCAGAATAATAAGACTTAATGGATTGTATTAATGTTCTAACGTAATGTCTGAAATTTCTTGTCTACTGGCTTTGAGAAGTTTTCTGGTGCTGACCTGTTCATGTTATTGCAGACTTGCCCAACCTCAGTAAGAGACCCAATGCTGATTTCTGCCTGAGATTTCACTGATGCCCTCCTCCATGCAAAATCCAATAGCTTGGATACACATTCTTAAGCTTCACCAGGAGCCAAGTCCTCTTGGAGGACAGACATTATTTGAAATGTGTAGGCTTCATAATGCTACTTAAAATAGCATATAACGAGGGGGAGGGGGGGAGAGATTAATGGCTTAAAACAAAATAATGAAAAGGTCACTCAGACCGTAATTGTCAAACCCTCCCTGTGCTGTCTCTTATCCATATCAATTCTGTTTGATGGTGACTCAGAAAATGATCCCTGGCATTTATCTTTCTTTTCGACTTTATGAAAAATTGATTGACTCCTTTTGCCCAAGAAGTTGCATTAAATAAGAAATAAAATGTTGTTTATGGGCAACTTTGCCTTGTAGTAATCGAAAGAGCCCATTCTATAAGAACAGGGCATCAATTTTTAATACAGCAAAGTACCTGCATATTTGACATGGCAAACTGAAATCTTTGGATATTATCCTCTCTGGAATGATTCCTGGAATTAAACAGAAACAGAAGGCCCATTTTCCACTCTTCCCACCTCTGCCCCTCCAATGAGCTCTGAATGAGAGGCAAGGGTAATGGCAGAGGCTTTGGATATGAGGATGTTCGTGAGATCTCTTAAATGCTGGATTCATTTTCTCCTCATTCTTTCCCACCATCCTTTGGTTCTCATTCTTTGCTTGGCTAGGATACTGAATTGTTTGTCTTTGTGGCTAGATCAATTGCTAAAGTGTTTATTTTTTTATTAAGGCAGTCCTGGTAACAAATAATGGTATAAAAATCGAATAATCAATTTATCTGGTTGCAGAGAGAGAGAGAGAGAGAGAGAGAGAGAGAGAGAGAACAGGAAAAGTGACAAGATCCCTATTCATGTCAGTTTGGGTTTAAAGAGCCAGTGAAACTTCATGGCTGGAGGATTGAGGAGAGGGTTGAGGGGTTGATTTGAACCCCACTTGGCCTAGATCTCTCTCAGAACAAGGCAAAAACAAACACAATCTGATCTGAGTTAGCTTCAAAAACTCTGTGATAGGTTCCCCTTAAAATCCCGTAAATTGTTGATCAGGTTTTCCCAATATCTGGTTTTCTAGGAGTTTTAGGCTTCAGCTCTCAGAGCCCCTTATCATTGGCTGAGGCAATAAGTTAAAGCCCAAAACACCCGAATGACCAGAGTATGGGAACTGCTGTTGTAGATTATTTGAAGGAAAACAACAAGGACGCTATATAATGGGACTGTCCAACAGGCGGCCCGCGGCCCGGATACGGCCCGCCAGCCCCTTGGATCTGGCCTTCCTCCCCTCCTGTAAAATATTTTTTAAATTATTTTTTTTTAAAAAAAATTCCAAAAAAAAATCCCACAAAAGTACGCATGCGCGTGGCGGCGCAAGCGCCATCCACGGCCGTTGCCCCCTTTGCTCTGCTCCCCATGGCTCCGCCCTCCCTCCTAAAGCGACATGCCGGGGGTGGTCTCGGAGGCGGACGAGATCGCCGCTTCTGGGGCTGGCGTAGCGCTATGGGAGGGAGGACGGAGCCGGGGGGGCCCGTGGCTCTGCCCTCCCTCCTGAAGCATCATGCCAGCCTCAGAAGCGGCAATCTCGCCCGCTTCTGCCGCCTGGCGTGGCACTTTGGGAGGGAAGGCGGAGCCATGGGGGGCTCCCCTTGGCTCCGCCCTCCCTCCTGAAGCGTCACGCCAGCCTCAAGCGCGATCTCACCCTTCTGCCGCCCGGCGTGGCACTTTGGGAGGAAGGCGGAGCCATGGGGCTCCTGGCTCCTCCCTCCCTCCTGAAGCGTCATGCCAGCCTCAGAAGCGGCGATCTGACCCGCTTCTGCCGCCCGGCGTGGCGCTGTGGGAGGGCGGGCGGAGACCTGGGGGGCTCCCCTTGGCTCCTCTCTCCCTCCTGAAGCGTCATGCCAGCCTCAGAAGCGGCGATCTCGCTTGCTTCTGCCGCCCGGCGTGGTGCTTTGGGAGGGAGGGCGCAGCCAAGGGGAGGCCTTCCTCCTCCTCGTGCTGGTGAGGAGGAAGAGGCGGGGGTGGGGCGAGGCGGCCCCACAGGTGATCAGTGACCGGAATTCTGGCCCTTGGGCCGGTAGAAGTTGGACAGCCCTGCTATATAACACTCTTTTTGTACCTGGGTTATTGATGTCATTTCCTAATTGGTTCTATCGTAAAACATGGGGAAAGTTCATTAAACTGCAAAAACTTCATTGTTGTGGGACATCTTACAGCACATTTTGCTATATTTTTTCAATGAATATATCATCAAGGTCACTTGAAGCAGACTTGACTAAGACTTTGAATAGAGAGAATTGTTATTTAAAGGCTCAATTGCAAGGAAGCAGAAGAGTAAGAAACAAGGGGAAAATACCTTTACTGATTCCCTGTAATCATAGAATCAGACCTGCAGGCATGAACCATGTGGACTCTTTGGTAGACTTTAGATCAGGGGTGGGCAATTACCGGCCCTCCAGGTGTTTTGGACTTCAACTCCCAGAAATCCTAACAGCTGGTAAACTGGCTAGGATTTCTGGGAGTTGAAGTCCAAAACACCTGGAGGGTCGGCAATTGCCCAGGTCTGCTTTAGAGCCACATTGAATGCACTGTGTCTGAAGTCTCATTCCAGCTAAATGTGGAAAATTAATTCCTCAGTGGGTCTAAAGAGGATTGCAGTGGAAGCTTTCAAGAATTATTAAAAATGCCGTTCATTATGGTTCTTACCTGCATTACTTGTGAAAAGACAACATCTCAAATGAAGGAGCATCTTAGCCAGAGCCTATCTTGGAAAAGTTTGAAAGAAAATTCACATTTACAGCCATGTTCTAATCCCTCTGACTAAAAGAAAATGATTTGTATGTGTTAAGATTCTTTTACGTTTAGTAATAATGATTCCCTTTGTTCTATAAACAAACTCCAACTGCATTTTGTGTCTGCTTGGGATTTGTAACAGTATGAACTATGGCAAGCAGTTGTTAATAGGAATGAGGTAACTTCTCTAGGCACTGGGATGCAGAGCTGAAAGAATAGTGATGGATCCAGCTCTTTGAATGAACTTCTTAGTAAGTGATGATTTTCAATACTTTCCTCATCCTTCAGCTGTCAAAAAGAAAATTGCAACTTAATAGGAAGTTGTGTTATAGTAGGGAAACATTGCATCCCCCGAGTCCAGCATGTTTGTTTCATTTTGTTGATCCTAACAATACAGTACCATATGCAAATTTTAATTCTTGTGACTCATGGGACGTATTGCACAAATCCACTATTTCAGGGCTGTCCAACTGGCGGCCCGGGGGCCGTGCACGCCCCCCCCCCAGCCTGTTGGACACGGCCCCCGCTATGCCCCCGGCCGCCATTTTTAATTTTTTAAAAAAAAATCTTTTTTAAAAAAAAAATGGCGGCCAGGGGGGAGGCGGGGCAGGGAAGAGGAAGAGAGCTCGCTCCTCCTCCCTGCACCGCCCCTCTGTCCCTCTCTCCGCGCGAAAAGGAGCAGTAGGCGGTGCCATGGGCAGCGCGTCACGCCCGGCCTCTGACGCGCTGCCCTTGGCACCGCCTTCTGCTCCTTTTCACCGGCTCCCCCTCCCTAGGAAGGGCGGGGGAGACGGCGACAAGGAGCAGTAGGCGGCACCAAGGGCAGCGCGTCATGCCAGAGGCCTGGCATGACTTTTCACCGGCTCCCCCTTGGCACCAGTAGGCGGCGCCAAGGGCAGCGCGTCAGAGGCCTGGCCCCTTGGCCTGCCCCCCCGCCCCACCCGCCCCACGTGTGGCCCGCCCCTGCTCACTGATCACCTACGGCCCCCGAGGTGATCAGTGACACTTCTTCCGGCCCTTGGGTCGGAAGAAGTTGGACAGCACTGCACTATTTCACTACAGTCACACTGCTATCACTGTGCCCATACCTTGAGATCCCAGATCTGGCTATGGTAGCCCATGCCTTAGAATCATAGAATTCGAAGAGACCTCATGAGCTATCCAGTCCAACCCCTGCCAAGAAGAAGGAAAATTGTATTCAAAGCATCCCCGACAGATGGCCATCCAGCCTCTGTTTAAAAGCATCCAAAGAAGGAGCCTCCACCACACTCCGGGACAGAGAGTTCCACTGTTGAGCTGCTCTCACAGCCTTAGTCACATCCAGCCTAGACTACTGCAAAACTCTTTATGTGGGGCTGCCTTTGAAGATAGTTCAGACGTTTTAACTGGTTCAGAGATCAGCAGCCAGATTACTAACTGGGGCTCCTAAAAGGGAAAGATCCACTCCCATGTTGTGACAGCTCCAGTGGCTGCCGGTTTGCTTCTGGGCTAAATACAAAGTGTTGGTCATTACTTTAAAGCCCTAACTGACTGAGGTCCAAGCTATTTGACTAACAGCATCTCCTCCTACAAACCAACTCGGGCACTTTAGCCATTGGAGGAGGCTCTGCCCTTGGCCCCACCCCTATCTCAAGTACAGCTCACTTAACTCATTTCTACATAAGGCTAGACAGCCAGTAATATTGCACTTTTATTAATGTACTTTCCTTTTAAAACTAATTTTAAAACTAATTTACTGTGTCTTTTATATGTAATTACTGTATGTATTATTTATATATAATGGCATCAAATTGTGTTGGATGTAAGCCAGCCTGAGTCCATCCGTCCCATCCCCCCAGGGGGTTGAGAAGGGTGGGGTACAAATGTTTGAAATAAATAAATAAAAGCTGTGGAAACGAGGGGGGGCTTCTCTGTGATCTACCCCTCCTCTGAAACTTTCTCCATAAATAAATAAATTTGCCTCGCTCCCTCCTGTCCTTCAAAATACAACTGAAAACTAGCATATGGAGAGGAGGAGGATTAGATGAAGAGAGACTACTACCAGACTGCTGACTGGAAATTATCAATGCATTTGGGCCTTGTTAGACTCGTATACCTGCCTATTTAACACCACTGGCTACACAATGAACTCACACAACTTTGAAACTTCATTGGGTTTTGTATAGTAATTTGAATGTCTAATGTTCATTTTTTATGTTAGTTGTAATTTTTGATAGATTATGTTTAAGGTTTAAGTTGTAGCTGTCATTTTAGCTGTCCCTTTATCTGGGTTATTATACTTGTACTTATTATTATTGAGGCATTGAATGTTTGCCCTTTTGTTTGTTATACTATGCCCTGAGTCCCTTTGGGGAGATAGGGCGGAATATAAATAAAGTTTATTACATTTATATTATCAATATCATTGATACTGGATAGAACACATTCATTATTACATTTTTTTTAAAGCAATTTCACAATTCCAGCTTTGAAAAACAAAAAAAGGGCAGATTGCTATCAAATATTTTAAAAATGGAGAATGGAAAGTTTTGGAATAACAAGGGGGAGGGGAGGAAGAGAGTGAAAGGAGGGGAAGCCTTCCCCCTAATGTCACTTTAGTACTGGTATGCTGGCACAGAAGTGGAATAGAACCATCACACCAATGTATCATCTGTACTCATGTATAAGTCAGCCTCACGTACAAGTAAAGGGCAAGTTTTTGGCCAAAATTATGGATTTACATATGACCAATGAATAAATGGTAGAAAACACTGATACTGCCTTGAAAAGGCAGCTACTCCTTACCACCACCACAGTGAAGAGAGTAGAGGGAAGTCAGTATGACTTTTTCTCAACTTGGACTAAGCTTTTCATTACTCTCCCCAGAGAAGTAGGTGATTAGTTTTAGTTGTTCCTTTTTTTAAAAGAGAGTGAATGTACAGTGCTTTCCTTGACTCATGGATAAATTAGTCCATATTTTATGGGTAGGTTTTGTGACTAAAATTTCTAGACCTATATATGAGTATATAAGGTAGATGACGGGAACGTTATGTGACTGGAGCTATTGACCTATTTGACCCATGGCCCATCAATAGTTAGGAATGACTAATCAAGGGAGGGGGCAGACTGACAGCAGGGGTTTGTGTATGAGAGAGAGAGAGAGAGAGAGAGAGAGAGAGAGAGAGAGAGAGAGAGAGAGAGAGAGAGAAGCAATCATATGTCAACTGGTCATCAGAATAGTCATCTATCAAATGATTATGGATCATGACTGATTTCTGTTGTAGCCTATTCATGTTAGATTCATGGAAAAAAGTTTACCTGGAAAAATAAGGCCTCCTTCCTTTTATCCAGATTATGGCACCATTGTTCTGCTGTTCTGCTCTCCTCTCCCTTTTTGAGCACAGATTATCCTAAGAAGTGGCATCTGGTTAAGTGTGGCTGCTGTAGGCCACTTTGAGGTGGTGTTTTGGGGCTTTAGTTCTCAGAAGCCCCAGCAAGCATAGTATGATATGGCATTATGGGAAGAGTAGGCCAAAACATGCAGAGGGTCAAAGGTTCTGCACCCTGGGCTATGGAAAGATCTGCAGCTCTGCAAAGCTGTCATTCTTGCACCTTCCATCAGCAATAAATGTGTTCCAACATAAAAGGGAAAGTGACCCAGATACATTGTTGCACACAAGCCTTCAATTATGCAGTGTCCTGCAAGCATCAGATAAAGCAATAACAGAGAAAAAGGTCATAACAACACCAGCTATGTCATGAATAGCAGCCACAAGTAGCGGCCAGAGACTTGATCCAGTCTAGGGCTCGAGCGATGAAGAGATAGAACTGCTGCTGGCTTTGAGCTCTTTTGTAGTGTGTTCCAAGCAGCTGTCAACTGCTCGAATTCTGAATGACCGGGACCTCCCAAAGGAAAATAAAACCTTCAGAGTGGCCAGCTGCAAGAAAACAGTGGATCTCCGAAGATGCACTGCTGAGAGAAACATGAACAAATGGGGAAGATAATCAGGTTATTTTTCTGTAGACTAATGTCTTCCAGAAAGAATAGATGTACACATTGGTTTCACCAGGGTTCATGAACTAATTTGGTTCCAGGTAATTAGCTGAAAGAAGAGCTGCTAGTACAAAGAAATAGGTAAATAGTAGTATGCTGAAGTATGAAGTCTTACAGTTGCTACACATGGGCTTTCTTTAGTGAGGTTGGCATTGTTCCCATTTATTCTCCCTGAGCCCTGCAGGCTGTTAAAGGACCCAGATAAGTTAATGGGTCCAAGATATTGTTGTCTTGATCTTCAAATAAATTAACATAAGGAAGTTATTGGAAAGGAAGCTTCTCATCTTCTTCCTGCATCTCCCTACTCCTTGGCTCCCTCACACTTCTGTGGCTCAATTTAGGTGACCCTTCAAGTCACATTTTCAAGGCCCAAAAATGAATCAAAGACTTTTGGGCTCTTTTTTCTTCTGCCACCATTTTCCATGTTATGCATGACCTCTCTGTTTTTAGCACTAGCAATATTTTATTGTTCCATCCAAATGGGTAGACCATGTTCCCTCACAGCCTTGAAAATTATGGCCTTTGCCTCAGTTTACAAAAACCAGTACCCACGAGGGGTTCTATATAATAAATCACAAATTCAATAGTTTGTCAAATGGTATTATATTGAATATCATATAGTATTAAAGTCACAGAAAGACTTGCAAAATCAAACAGGGCATATATAACAAACCCAAATGTAATCCCACGCAGGGGGTTAATACTTAGTATCACTCAATGTCCCTCGCAGGGGTTAAATCCACATCTCTATATAGTATTGCTAAAATAGCATGTCATGAAATCATATATCATAAAGAGTCCATAAATTATACTCATCCCTGGTGGGGAAAATAAGGAATTAAGGACGCAGAGGAGTGAATTCGTCCCCTCAAGGTGGATTGGTCAGGCCGACGGAGTCGCCATGCGTATTGAAAGGCCCAGAAGTCCGTTTCACTGGTAGTCCAGTTTTTTCAAGGCAAATCAATGTGCGTCCAATATCTGTGAAACATAGTCAAATTAAACCTCAGGTAAAATACCCCAAAATATAATAGCATTATATCAGGCAGAGTAAGGGGGATACATACCATGGTTTAGTATCATATATTATATAACCCAGGCGTAGTAGCCGATCATGGGTGACCTAAAGGTAAACAGTGGAAGTACATGAAGGGGTATAAATGGATAAGGGGGTTAAGAGAATGAACTGAGGGGGATTACGTCATTCAACCCGTTGGGCCATTCAGTGTCGAGGAGGAGTGTCCATTTAATTTCAGCTACTTCTTATTGAACACAGAAGTAAAATTCATAAAGCTTCTGAGGATTCTATGTTCTATAAACACTGCAAGGAAAAGAAACATGAGGCTTCCTCTTTAAAACTCATGATCTTACAACAAATAAGACCTAATTCTTACCAACATACTAATGACTTACTGAGAGCAGCTGAAATTAAATGGACACTCCTCCTCGACACTGAATGGCCCAACGGGTTGAATGACGTAATCCCCCTCAGTTCATTCGCTTAACCCCCTTATCCATTTATACCCCTTCATGTACTTCCACTGTTATTTTAGCAATACTATATAGAGATGTGGATTTAACCCCTGCGAGGGACATTGAGTGATACTAAGTATTAACCCCTGTGTGGGATTACATTTGGGTTTGTTATATATGCCCTGTTTGATTTTGCAAGTCTTTCTGTGACTTTAATACTATATGATATTCAATATAATACCATTTGACAAACTATTGAATTTGTGATTTATTATATAGAACCCCTCGTGGGTACTGGTTTTTGTTAGCTTTATAGCCCTCGAGCTCTGTTAGATACCTTTGCCTCAGTTTCCCAGTTTGGCTTATGGTTAGCAGTGAACAGGAAATCGAAAAAAGGGTACTGTTCTCATCTTCACCTCGTGTAGGCTGCACTGTTAACTGTATACAACTTTCACTTTAATATCAATTAGAATTTACCCCAAATTATGAAATAATTTAAATGTGTATGTGCACGGAAAAATGAGGAGATTGCTGTGTTGCTGTCAGTTCATTAAACTTGCATTTCTAGATATACAGACTGCTTACATATCTCAGTTTATTCATGTTCTTGTATTTTTGAAATAATCAAAATGGCCATATGTGTTTTAAAGCACCTAAACTTCATGGGATTGGGCCCTAAGTTTTGTTTGGAGAGGTACGTTACATGATTATTATAGTATCAGGGATTACCTTACGTAGTTTGTATGGACAGAATGATCATCCCAATTTCAAAAATCTTAAGCCTGTCAGGCAGAACTATTTCTTCTCACAGTAACTAATATGCATCTAAATTGTTAACATTTGCCCATGAGACATTTTTAAAGCCTCCTGTTCTATTGCTTTTCATGTTCATTTTGGTCAGGATCCAAGACTGTATAATAAGATCACATACTTGGATTAACACTTCTTTTTGGCTCACCACGTCATCAGACTGTTCTCAATATCCATGTAGCCTTTTCCTGTGTTCTTAATTGAGATGGGACCAAGTGTTCTTTCCAAGGTGTGCTGGCTCCAACTCGGCTGTTGTCTTGCTCTGTACAGCCTCCAGCTTTTTCAGGAACTAGACAATCCTGTTGCTACTGTTGACAAACTGTTGTGCAATGGATCTGGAGATGACATTCCGCTCACTTGAAGGTCTGAGTAATGAAAAACGGGCTGAACAATACCTTTTAGCTCCAGGACCTGGCAGCGATAATGCAACTTGAACTGACAATCTATCTAGCACAGTTCTTTGCAGCATTTCCGATCCCACAGAACGCCAGGAAGACTCTAAATGCTTCAGAAACTGACACAAATGTCTGTTGCCATGCAAGGCCATTAAATTTAATTAAGCTTTATCTGCACTGGCTGTTGACCTTGATTAAATACTCTTTTAAAATGACTATATAAATCTGCTTTGTTTGGATTGGAGTATCTAAAAGTTTTAAGAACTTACACTGGAATTGTGGTTATACATTTCAAGTTGTCATGGGTAAAATTTCAATGAATTGCAATCTAGTTTGTCTTCTGCCAAAGGGAGTAGTCCCTGCGCTCGGTTCCACTCAGTCTTTGCCCATCTTTTCCTTCCCCTGAAGACACCACTGCTATTTCCCTGATTGTTCTGGAGGATCCTCCAAATATCTAGAACAAATTGTGGATATATATAAGACTTCAAGGGAAGGAGAAATTGATATCTATTACCCTATCCCAGTGGTTCTCAACCTGTGGGTTCCCAGACATTTTGGCTGTCAACTCCCAGAAATCCTAACAGCTGGTAAACTGGCTGGGATTTCTGGGGTTGTAGGCCAAAACACCTGGGGACTCACAGGTTGAGAACAACTGCCCTTTCCTCTTTTTGTTAATATAATTTTTCACTAGATCCTATGGTTAGAAAGACACAATTTAGCTGCTGTCAGCTTATGCATGATCCAACCCAGGTTCTTTTTACACTACCCAGTGATAACACCATGGACCTCATCATACTAAGGGTGGGATTCGCCATGCATCATGGCAAATCCAGCAGGACCCAGTATAGGGCGTGGAGAACCTGTTGCCCCATGCCCTGAATTGCCAGGCTTCCCCCTTACCGCATCCTATGGAGGGAAGCATTAACTGCCTGACTTTCTCCGGTTGTTGCCTATGCCAGTGTTTCCCAACCTTTTTTGAGCCGCAGCACATTTTTTACATTTACAAAATCCTGGGGCACACCACCAACCAAAATGACACAAAATGACATTCTAACATAGTAATACATATAGTTAGTATGTTTTTAAATGTATTTATACACTCAGTGTGAAACCTGGGCCTGTTTCGATGAACACAACATAAATATCCTGGCAGAAATGGCAGAAAGACACAAACTTCCCCACACAGAACTCCCATAACCAAGAGAAAATGCTATAAGAGTTTGGGGGGCATTGACCTTGAGTTTTGGAGTTGTAGTTCACCTATATCCAGAGAGCACTGTGGACTCAAACAATGGTGGATCAGGACCAAACTTGGCATGAATACTCAATATGCCCAAATATGAACGCAGATGGAGTTCAGGGGAAATAGACTTTGACATTTGGGAGGCAAGAGGAGGTCTCTTCTTGGGGAAAGGGAGGCGAGCCTTCCCAATGCATGGAGAGGGAGAGACCAAGTAGACAAGGGGTGGGGAGGGGGGGGGGTGTTTGTAATTTTGTGCCTCTATCGAGGTAGGTTTCTTAGAGTTTTTATACTTCAATGCTCTAGACTCTCTCTCCCACCCCCACCCCCCTCCTGGAGGTTTCAATTTCCCACAGCACATCTGATGATCGCTCACGGCACACTAGTGTGCCCCGGCACACTGGTTGGGAAACACTGGCCTATGCAACATGGGAAGCCTCCTGTGTTGCCACCATAGTGGCTTGTCACACTTCCACTTCTCTCATGGCACAGAGACCTGCCAGAAGTAGATTGACCTTGTGAGATGGGAGCCAATGGGCTCCATGTTGCAAGTGAAGTAGGAGCATAATACAATGGGCAATTTTGCCCATCTGATGAGCCTGTAAGTTTCCACTTGAACTGATGTAGTTCCATCCTATGGAATCCTAGGATTTGTAGCTGAGAGAAAAACCATTAAATGTTCCCAGCCAAAGAGCACCTCTGACACCTTTCATCAAATTGCGTATACCAGGATTTCATAGGATGCATCCTATGATAGTTAAAGTGGATTCATGATGTTATAATTTCAAACAGTGAAAACATTCCTAGCCAGATAACTCATCCAATACTTTTGACAAATTTCAAAATCTAGGATTCTATAAGATGCAGTCATGGGAATTAAAATGGAACCATTGTGCTATAATTGTAGAGTGAGAAAACAATATTGGCTGGGTCTTTGATACCTCCCTGAACCACCCTCCTCGCGTCTGCAAAAAGTATGGACAGAAATCCCATTAACTGAATATTGTAATTATTATCTGTAAGTTGAGTTATTATTCCTTTGCTTTGAATAGTTGACCACAGATTCATCGGGGGGTTTTCACTTCTGTAGACTTGACAGATCAAGTCTCCTTGCCAGGGAAAGATGTCTACAGCAATCGTGTCTCCCACCATCTTCGAGCTCAGTGAAGTTTTATGCAAAAGCAACAAGATGTTGAACTACTTCCAGCCCCCTCACCAGGCCTGCAATAGCTACAGAAGAGTCCATCTCCCTTGAGACTTAATAAGCACTTTTAATTACTTGATTATTACAGATATATGTCACAGAATAATGTGAAATCTTCAACCACTGTACATAGGAATTTTTTTGTAAAACAATCTAAAAACTATAAAGTGATTTGTTTATATTCTTGTTCATCTCACCTTTTCTTGATCTATGTCTGAAGACAAATTACAATATAGATTAGGTAGATAGATATAGATGATAGTTTTTAAGTCATGGTCCTTCTGTTTACTACTCATGTGAGCAGGATTGCATGAATGTCCATTAAAGTTGCTCCCAAACATCACTGATTTGCTTTTACTGGTTTTGTTTTTAAGTGATATTAAAGGAATCGTGTGAGCATATCTCTATTGATCCAATATCAAGGTAACAAGAGGAGGTATCCAGCCAAAATCTGCATTTATCTGGACAATACTGAAATCTTCACAGTTTGTCATATAGGAATAATTCTCATCCTTTGAGGAGGGTATATAAGCAGAACACATTAGATCAGAAGACATCTACCTGCGGGATTTTGAGACTTTTTCCAATAGTTTTGTACATGTGATGACTTTATATTGCAATTTTTTCACTAGATTCAGGAAGAATTATACTTATCTGTTTTCTGCAGCTGCAGTACACCCGAAAACAGTGTCTCTGCTTCAGTAGGATTGTAACTGAATCTATTTCTATTGCTGTTTTACACAAGGTTTCCCTTGAACAAACTTTTGCACTGCAGAGTCACCTTGTGCGAGCAAATAGTAGGCGGCATAGCACTGAAGGCAAAATACAGACTGTGGTGCGATCTTTGGAGACTTGGACGGCTAAAAAGAAAGGGCACGCGCAGCCTGTTGTGATGTGCTCTTTCCCTGGCATGGACACTTGTAGCAAGTTTTACGGGAATTGATAAAGTCAGACAGCTGGATGGAAGAGCTTAAATATGCCAAACTTAAACATACAATTGAGGACATAAATAACTGCATTCCCGCTTTCATGTTTATTATACAGTTGCAACACAACCATATTTGGAATAACTATTCTAATATATGAATGCAATATGATTGGAGGTTAGCTAATACATTTTGAATAAATGATTGAGGAAATTGGATGTTTCAGATTACTGCTTCCCATATCTTATCCACCAATGACATGAATCTCACTCTTTGGAGAAAATTGAAAGTAGGAGTTGAGAAAAATTAAGTTAAAGATAATTTCTTTGATATTGATCATGTTTCTACTATTCTCTTTCTATCAATATTCTCTTTTCATCCACATTCTGTCCAATAGGGAAATAAACACCATGCCCAAGAAGGAAAAGCTAGAAGTTTCCAGAAGAGCTTTTGCTCCCTTTAGGGAAGCACTATGCTCGGATGTTAGTAGTTGGAAAGTGAGCACTTGTTTATTATTTTCCAAGCTTTGAGAATTTCAAAGATTAAAAAGTAAGTTCAAAGCAAGTGCACATTCATTATTGCGGAAGCCAGAAGTATGTGTATTTGTTACACATACATGGATTGCAGTTAGTCAAGAGCAAGGAGGTCCTCTTTAGCCTTCCACATGATCTTAAAACCTGGCTCTTCCATTGCACGTTTGGAGATTAACCTTACACCCCCCCTTTTTTTAGCTGCACCTTCAATGCTTATCCCTATAGAATAATTCTCCCCCGCTACTAGAAGACCTAACTCTATGACTCTGTTCTATGAGTCTCTCCCTTACAGATGCTCTGCTCCACTCCTATCTCACCCTGGGTTTTTAACTTTTTATCTTTTTATCTTTTGCATGTGGCCCGCTCATTGTTACTGTGTTCTGAATGATTTTATTTTTGTTGTATTATTTTATACTGTTTAGTGTATTTTTATGATGCATAGTTGGGCTTGGCCTCATGTAAGCCACTCCAAGCCCCCGTTGGGGAGATGGTGGCGGGATATAAAGATTATTATTATTATTATTATTATTATTATTATTTGGCTTACAGATCTCATCATGTCAAGCCAGAATACCAATGACGGGTGGTTAATGGAGTTTCCGTCCAAAAACAATGGAAGGGCAAACTATCTCTGCTTCAATGTTGTCTGGTCCCACCTACAAGATATGGGGGAATTTGTGCATTGCTGTAGGTTTTTTCAGGCTATATGGCCACATTCTAGAGGCATTCTCTCCTGACGTTTTGCCTGCATCTATGGCAAGCATCCTCAGAGGTGTGGTCTCTTGGAACTAGGAAAATTGGGTTTATATACAGTATCTGTGGAATGTCCAGGATGGGACAAAAAAACTCTTGTCTGTTGGAGCTAGGTGTGAATGTTTCTACTGGCCACCTTGATTAGCAACAATACCCCAACACAGGGAAACTCCAGAGAGGAAACAATCAGGGACAGCTAATCACCTCTCAACATAAGATTCCTCCAGACATTAACAAGCCACACCCAAAAACTGCCAGGCCATCAAATGCTAATCATGGTGGCCAGTTGAAAGGTGAATAGAGGGAATCATATTAGTGGTTTATGTTTCAGCTGGCTGCAAGACCTAAGTAGGGCTGTTGATGATAAGGTCTTATGGGAGTCTCATATTCATAAGGATTGCCATGAATCAATGTTGAATTGATGGCAATAAAAAAGAGCAAAAGTGTCTTGCAGGGGGAATGTGACATGGAGAACTTTGTTGCACTAATGCCGATCTTATGAGCTTCCCAAAGGTAGGAATTTGGCCATTATGTGAATAAATTCTTGAATTAAAATACACCTTGGTCTGATCCAGGTAGGCTCTTGTGTTCTTATGGTCACATTTTATACTAAGAGCTTGATTTTAATTTGCTTTTTAAGGACTTTGTTCCCATCCTGTCCCAAAGGCTTGAAGTAGAATACAACATTTTACCTCCATGGACAACCAATTTAAAATATGTTAGGGTCAAAGACAGGAAGCTCTATGGTGGTTTGTAGATTCTATGTCCAAACTTGGTACACAAAGACTTTTCTGGGATATTGGAGTGGAAGGACTGGAGTACCAGCTGTGTATTCTTGTCATTTTGTGTATATAGACAGACACATCCACATTCCTACCTCCAATCTTCTTGGCTTTTCTTCACGAATGAAGATTCAGGAAGGACTCATCCCACGCTTTCTACAAGTGTGTTGATGATTCAGAGGTTGGATGTGTCTTTCGAGCCTGTGCAATGGACCTTTCTGGTGGAGCGCAGCGTGCACAGAACTGGCCTCACCCTTTAAACCAAAGGTTCGTCTGCCGGGGCCTAGCAAGCTTAGGACGGTGGCAGCGAGTGTAGCAACCCCGTTCTCATTCGTGCCTGGGGGGAGGGGGCGGCCCCGTGGGTCCCGCTTGCATTAGGGCCAATTGCGGATGATGGGGAGATAGATGAAGGGGATGATGAGGTGGCTGGGCCTTCATCTCCCACAGAGAGCTTGGAATGGGATGATGGCTGGCCCGATGGGTTTGACAGCTGGGAAAGTCAGGCTGACACTGAGAGTGCTGATTCAGATAATCAGTATGAGAGACCAGGTGGTTTCGGTTCGCAAGAAAGGGTCAGGGAGATAGCGGAGGATGAGCCCATGGAAGCTGAAAGGGAGTCTGGCTCTCACGAAGATAGCGACCCAGGTGCTGGGAGGCAAGGACGGAGCTTTGATAGGAGACGGAGCATTGAGTCCAGTAGGAGGGAATGGCACCGAAGCCTAGAGCGCCAAAGGAGCGTTAGGTCCCGTAGTACAGATTGGCGCTGAAGCCTAGAGCGGCGTAGATCTCACCAAGGGGATTAAGTATAGGATACGTGGGAACGGATCCTCAGTTGCTCGGCCACTTCTGATTTGAAGGGAGTGAAGCGAGTGAAGATCCACGGAGCCAGAATTGGGCTCATGCCTTGCCAAGAAGTTTCTTGGGCCTTGATTCCCTGAACTTTGCCTTGTTGAATTGCCACGGACCAAGTCTGTTTTATCCGCTTTGTTTTGCGGAACTTTTGCCAAGCTTTTGCCTTTGGATTTACCTACGAACTCTTTACCATTTTGATTGAACTTTTGATACTTTTATGGACAATTTACCTTTTCACCTGTTTTTCATTATTCAATAAATAGTTAGCTGATTACGGTCTCTGTGTGTGTGATTAAGGGGCTGGGCCGAGACCCTACATTGTGACAGCGAGGTCCTCAGGTCATAGGTTTGGTTCGAGTTACCTTCTCTTAGATGGTTGACCTTACAGGGTTAGACGAGCACCATCTGCCTGGGTTTGAAATCAGAGTTTTCCTTCTCCTAAGATGGTTGCCAAAAGGCTAGAGAGCCCATCCTGCCCTTTGACGCTGGTTGTCAGACCCTTCGGTTGTGACCTATCTGGCATGGGAGGCCCTACCAGTGGCTATTATGCCACTGCCTGCATAGCTCACAACTTCATTAGGGTACGCAAGCCTCTCCCCCACATCAAGGGGGCGCCAACAGAGAGGTGCCCCCTTTACCTTTAACTCCAATAGTTTTTTGTAAATAATGTCTGCATGGCCCAACATTTGAAGTATGTCCCCAGTTTTCCAGTTGACTTAAGAAGATACCAATTTTATTATTTATCATTATGGAATAGTAATATGGCAGAAACTATGATGAGAGAAGTTACTAACAACCAATCCTTATACATCAAGGAGTAATGAATTCTGCTAAATAGAAAAGCAAGTTGGATGGGACAAAACCTTCAGTAGGTCATCTCGTTTATGAAAGGATGTAGCTAACCATTATATTTTTTATTCTTCTTTTAGGAAAAATAGTTGAAGTGTTCACTCCTTTCAGGCACTACCTTTCATTCGCTCCTGCAGTTCCATAGAATAGAGTATGGTAGGATGAATGCAAACCTAAAACTATGGGTGTATGAAATATTTTTCTGTGAAAACAGAGGGTTAAAAATCATCCTTTCTAGTGACCTGCCTCTGTTTTCAGCACATTTTCCTCTTGCTGTGACTGAAGCCAAAGTTTGGCAAAGGATTTCCTTGCCATTAGCTTTTAAAAGATTGAGCTCTGCAATTAATTTCCCTCATTCTATTGTCTCAAAAATGTTGGTCAACTGAAAGAATAATTAACCTTCTGGACTCGATTTCCAGCACACGCTGCAGGGCTGAGCAGCACGCCGGTCTGAAACGGATGGTCTCCAGGCCTGGATTTCATTATGAAGGAAATTGGACCTAATGGCACGTCAGCTGGAAACCTTTTTCTAGGCAAATCAACACATGCTCGTACTCACTTTATCACATTCCTGCACATAAGTAGTATACTTGCAATATAATTACAAAAACATAGTCACATTTGCACATGCATGCGCCTGTGTCTATATGGAAATACACACAAACTCTCAAGTGCTATATGCTGTGTTGCAGATACATACATGAATTCAGTGTCATCTACATACAAACTTACATATTTCCAATTCATACATATCTGTCCTCAGATCTTACCATATCACATCAATATATGTACTGTTCCATATGCTCACAGTCTGTCCTCGCCAACATCTAATTATAGCAATATATTCATACAGTGCTCTGTTAATCAGTTTAATATATATATGGTGTGATATTTTTTTCTTATAAGTAATGATATCTTGAGCAGCAAGGACAGGTTTGTGATTTACACATTTTATCCATAAATATCCCTACCTAACATAACATTTCTTATGTTTCCATACAATGTGGCAATATGTAGTATTTCCTGCAAGCCTTAATGCACTCTTCCATTAAGAGCTGTTGCTGAATATTACTCTTTCATGGTTGAGCTTCACAGAAAGCACAGTGTTACTAAAACTGAACATATATTATGTACTATTAGCTCTTGTCTAACTGAAGAGGAACAAAATGATGTCACATCGCTCCCTGTCTTTGGAGCTTGCTTATGAAGTGCATGAACAGGACTGGAGCACATCTGCTTTGCTTCCAATGTTGCCCACACTACCATCATTGTGATCTACAACCAACGTCTATTTAAACATCAATGGAATCAGCATATTTTTTGCACCATGCTTCAGCACCATTGAACTCAATGCGGAATATGCAAAGATTTCCAGGTCCAAAGTACAGGGCTTCCAAGTCTCTGTATTTAGCCACTGAACCACTGGCTCTGTCTTCCTGTTCAGCTTCTTGCTGCCCTTCTTAGTCTCTGCCTTCAGACCAGCATTCTGAATTCTCTGCTGATTTTGCCTCCATCAGTGCCTCCTTAGATTCAGTGGAGCCAGCTGGGGTCCTCTGAAGAAAGGCACCGCTTCCACCATGTGATGGAAAAAGCATCGCTGAGCTGCACAAAGGGTGACAGATTTACCTCGCTGCCCATCTCTTTTCTCCCCGAAGCCAGGTAAAGCATAATGCTTCACCTGACCTTTGTGATAAAGCTCTTAGATGGGGGAAAAATAAGAACCAGGTCATACTGGGTCCTGAAAGACTGGAAATATCTCACAGTGATTTCAGATAAATTTTGAATAGTTTGGGGATAACTGGTAAACTAGGTAGACAAAAGCCTGTTTTCAGTGGCTCAACCTATCCTTCCCAATGGAAAGACGGGGAGCCTACCATTGGCCACAGCCATCATTTTTTCAGGGGCAGCAGTAGTTAAGCCATGGAGCCACCCCAGAAGTAGTTCTACAGTGTGTGCTGGGAGCCATCAGGCTCTGTGGCTGAAGTTAAAAACTCCAGTTGCCACCGGCAAAAAGTTTTAAGAGGTCATAAGAACATAAGAACATAAGAAGAGTCATGCTGAATCGGGCCTCAGCCCATCTAGTCCAGCATTCTGTGTCACACAGTGGCCCACTGGTTGTACACAGGGATCTCTAGCAGAAAGGAGGGCAAACCCCTCACCTGCTCCCGACCCCCCACAACCAGTACCCGGGGGAAATCCTGCCTGCCTCCATCAACACAGAGGTGGCACTTGGATGTCCATTTCAGTAACTACTGATTCCCTTGGTATCCATGAATCTGTCTAATCCTGCCTTGAAGCTGTCCAGGCTGACAGCTGTCACAACCTCCTCTGGAAGTGAGTTCCATAACCCAATGACCCTCTGGGTGAAGAAATATTTCCCTTTATTAGTCCTAACTTTCCTACCTTGGAGCTTTAGGGAGTGCCCCTAGTCCTAGTGTTGTGTGACAGAGAAAATATTTTTCTTTATTCACCTTTTCTATCCCATGCATGATTTTATACACTTCGATCAAGTCACCTCTTAAACGCCGTCTTTCAAGGCTGAAAAGACCAAGGCGTTGCAACCTGGTTTCATAAGGGAGCTGCTCCATCCCTTGGATCATTTTTGTTGCCCTTTTCTGTACCTTTTCCAGTTCCATTATATCCTTCTTGAGGTGCGGTGACCAGAATTGTACACAGTACTCCAGATGTGGCCTCACCATAGATTTGTAGAGAGGCAATACAACATTTGCCGACCTATTTTCGATTCCCTTCCTGATCATGCCAAGCATAGAATTTGCTTTTTTCACTGCTGCAGCGCACTGGGTTGACATCTTCATTGAGCTGTCCACCAGAACCCCAAGATCCCTTTCCTGGTTTGTCTCAGAAAGCTTTGATCCCATCAGTTGATAAGTGTATTTGGGGTTCTTTGCCCCAATGTGCATGACTTTACACTTGTTTAGGTTAAAATGCATTTGCCACTTTGTTGCCCATTCACTCAATTTCGAGAGATCTTTCTGGAGCTCTTTACAGTCAATTTCATTTTTAACTACCCTGAACAGTTTAGTGTCATCTGCAAACTTTGCTACCTCACAATTTACTTCTACATCCAGATCATTTATGAATAAATTAAAAAGTAACGGTCCTAAAACTGAACCTTGGGGTACGCCACTTCTCACCTCTTTCCATCAAGAGAAGTGTCCATTTATTACCACCCTTTGTTTCCTACAGTTTAGCCAGGTTCCAATCCAGGACAAGACCTGTCCCCTGATTCCATGGCTGAAGAGCTTATTTAGGAGCCTTTGGTGAGGGACTTCGTCAAAAGCCTTTTGAAAGTCAAGGTAAACAATATCGACTGGATCCCCTTTATGTGTTTATTTACACCCTCAAAGAATTCTATCGACTGGATCCCCCTCCTGTGTTTATTTACACCCTCAAAGAATTCTATCAAGTTAGTAAGACATGATTTGCCTTTGCAGAAACCATGTTGATTTTCCTTCAGCAATGCCTGTTCTTCTATGTGCTTAGTAATTTTTTCTTTAATAATGGTTTCCATCACTTTGCCTGGAACTGAGGTTAAACTAACTGGCCTATAATTTCCTGGATCACCCCTGGATCCTTTCTTGAAGATCGGAGTTACATTTGCCTCCCTCCAGTCCTCGGGTACAGTGCCTGATCTTAGAGAAAGGTTATATATTTTGGCTAGAAGTTCAGCAATTTCACACTTGAGTTCCTTAAGAACTCTGGGGTGGATGCCATCTGGCCCTGGTGATTTGTTGACATTTAGTTTAGTAAGGCATGTGAGAACATCTTCCTTGTTTATCTCTATCTGGTTTAATTCATTTAATTCCCTCCCTGAAAAAACTGACTCAGCTGCAGGCATATGTTGTCTGTCCTCCTGTGTGAAAACGGAGGCAAAGAAGTCATTTAGCCGCTCAGCAATCTCCTTGTCTTCACTTATTGTCCCTTTCTTACCATTTTCGTCAAGTGGCCCAACTGCTTTTCTAGTTGGGTTTCTACTTCTGATGTACTTAAAGAAGTTTTTGCTATTTTTTTAAATATTCTTAGCTATATGTGCCTCAAAATCTCTCTTGGCTTTCCTGATGGTTGCTTTGCATTTAGTTTGCCAGAGCTTGTGTTCCTTTCTGTTCTCCTCAGTAGGAAGAGCCTTCCATTTCTTAAATGAGTTTTCTTCTTTCCAATCACATCTTTTACTTCATTTGTAAGCCATACCGATGTCCTCTTGGACTTTCCCGGCCTCTTTCTTATTTTAGGAATGCATTTTAGTTCGGCTTGTTTTAAAGTATTTTTAAACAGTTTCCAAGCATTCTGGAGGGATTTGATTTTTTTACTGTTCCTTTTAGTTTGTTCTTTACTATCTTTCTCATTTTGGTGAAATTCCAGGTCCTTAACCTGACTTCTTCTGTTCTTTTTTCCTTCCATGTGGGCAAAGACATTTTTGTTTTGGCTGATCCTTGGGATCATACAAGGTTCTATTTTGAAGAGAGTTTAAGTGCTTGAGTGTTGGCTGGCTCTTTATGGTTCTGTTTTGATTGTGTTTCTAATTGATCTGCTATTATATTATATTGTACTAAAATTTTTATTTTTAATTATGGTAAATGTTTCCGGTATTTATTTATTTATTTATTTGCCGTATTTATATACTGCCTTTCTCAGCCCGAAGGGGACTCAAGGCGGATCATGTGACCAGTATGCAAACCATTTACACACATTTACACATATGGAGCCTACAATCTTAAATAGAGAAAATTAATTAGTTCCTTCAACCAAGGCTGCATTCACATTATGCATAAGAGAAAATCAGATGCTATCGAAATAAATAAGCAAGATATAATGAGCTCCTTATTTAAAAGTTACTAGGAAGTCTAGGAAGGTGTGAACAAATTTTAAGTGCTATTTTTTAAAAATGTTAGTTTTAGACATCGTGTGTACCTTTTGCAAAGCAGAAAAATGTGTAATGCAAATTTAGTTAAGAAATAAGCACAATACAGAAATAAACTATGGCATTTACTGATTCAAAATGTTATGATGGTCGCCAAACTAGAATGTATTTTGAAAGGGTTTAGTTAAATTAGCTCTAATGGCAATTAGCCATCATGACTGTATCTTAGTTCTAGTATCAGATGCAACATGTCTTTGAACATCAGTTTCTGGTAACAATAATAAGAGAGGCTTTCTGTCCTCATGTCCAGCTTGTGAGTTTCCCCATAAACATCTGGTAGACTACTGTAGGAACAAACCTTCAGATTAGACAAGATACAGCATAGCTCTTTGTATGTTTAGCAGACTTTTTCTTCCCCCGCCTCTGTTATCATAGCCTTTCATATGTATGTGTGCGCGTACGCATGCGTGCGCGTGTGTGTACACACACACATATAATCTTTTACTTTTTCCTCCATTCCATTCTTCTTTATTTGGATTGTATTTATTTATTGTTCTCCACAAGGTGGTATGTATAGCTGTCAAGGTGGTGTATATGGTCTTCACTTCCAGATTTAACCCTGTAGCAACCCTGTTAATTGCCTTAGGCTGAGAGGTGGTAGATGTTGAAAGGTCTCCCAGGTTCTTAATCTTCTTGGCTTCTATTTTGCATCCTTTACAAGCCAAAAATAAAGGACTGAGGTTGGAAACCTATGCTTGCGTGTGCAATCCATTTCTTGGTCCTGAGCACATAATGCCATTTCTCTTTCTGAATAACTAACTAACTAACTCAGAACAGCCAGTTGAATTTGTTGACACATCTCAGAAAGATTGCTCCGATAAATGTACTGAATCTAAAACAAAGGCTGAAAGCATGAAATCCCTAACAGGGGTTTAGATCAAAGATAACGTAATAGTACACAGAGCTCTCGGAGAGGTTGGGAGTTCTTCCAAAACCATGTTACGTTCATATTCGTCAGTGTTGCGGACAGCGTTCAGGGGGCTGAAGGAGCTGACAAGATCTCAATTCTTGGATCTGTTCTGGTCTTCTGTACCATAATCCT
This sequence comes from Anolis apletophallus, assembly GCA_030556195.1. Taxonomy (NCBI): domain Eukaryota; kingdom Metazoa; phylum Chordata; class Lepidosauria; order Squamata; family Anolidae; genus Anolis; species Anolis apletophallus. The sequence goes on along the minus strand of JARBWK010000001.1, from coordinate 114,995,009 downwards.
ACATTGTTTCCAGTACCATGTCAGTGCCCTTCTTTGATACCATGGCTTCGGCTTGAGCACAGTCACATGTATCTAGGACTGAAATCTAACAAGACACACGCTTGTAAATTGTAGGGAAATACCACTCACTTGTTTTGTCCACGCATGCTAGTGGTCTGTTGTAATGCCATTGCTTGGGTCTCCTTTATCTGCCATTGTTTCCTTGTAAAGTGAGATTAGTTATGGAAAACCAAAAACAATGATGTCTTTTTGCAGGAAGCAGGGATGAAAAATTGCCTGATAACCATGATACACTTTGGTAGCTTTTTACAAGCTTTGCTGTGCACATTTGCTGAGTACATAAAGATGTGTTCTTGTGTCTGACAGCTGTGTGCAATTGGAGAAACGTCTGCAGAAGAGTTTATTTAAAGCATATATGTCCTTTTAAAAAGGAAGGGACTATTGAATAACTAGTTTTCCTATCCCACCCCACCCCACCTTGACTGCTGTTTCTCCCACCACTTCAAATAATATTTCAAATTTTAAAAAGAAACAAAAATTTGATTTTTTACGCTGAGAACCACAATGTTTCTATTTTAGAATTCAAAAGAAAATTCACATTTCTAAACTCAGCATATTTTCAGTCATTTAGGCAGAACTAACCATTTTTGGGAGTATGACAAAGTAGTATTACAAAAGAAGAGCTTGGAAAATTAAATTAAAGCTCCAAAGTTTGTTGGATTGCTGTTGCGTGAGTGCTGTGGCTGGGGTGCTGGCTGCAGTGTGCTTTAGTGAACATGCGGCTTGCTTGTTGGCAAGCCTTTATTGGCTGTTACCATTCCAAGACTGGTTTGGGGCACTGGTGGTTGTGACCTCTGGAGCCTAGTGCAGCTTTGATTTGAGCACTTTGTAGGACCATGTCTCCTGTTGTGGGCCTACCTAGGTCCAAGGATTCTGTGTGTGTGTGTGTGTGTGTGTGTGTGCGTGTGTGCTTTCTCTTGGTCCCACCATAGCTGTAGGTCCATCTGAATAGGGAAACGGCACATTATTAAGTCAACCCCAACGGGCTTGGGATTGACTTACTGTAAGTTATCTAGTGTGTATGATCTTTTTGGTGACTCTTCCTGGCATATGGCTTGCCTGGCCCTCTTTCAACTTTCTACCATCAGATAAAGACTTTAGTATTAGAAAATTCATTTGGCAATTGACTGGCTGTGCAGAAAGGTGATTTGATGAGCTGACTGTGCAGTCCTTTTACCCTTGGTAAGCTTTTATAGCATTCAGAATTAGTGGTGCCTTGGTGGGATGTCTTGTTTAGCCCCAACCCCCAGGTTTTAAGCTGCACTTAGCTTTGGTCTGTATTGGTGTCTATCTTGAGTCCCAGTTTAAAGAATATTTACAACTCCTAGAAAACTAAGATATCTTGCTGGTTGAGGATTCTAATCTAAAAAACAGCCATTCAACAATAACATAATGAGCATGAAGATGCTAAACTTTTAGTGCAATAAGCAGTATATTTTAATATTTTAGAAGCTGGTTGAATAGTTTTTTTAAAAAGTGTGATGCCATTCTTTTATCAATCCTAACTTGATGGAAAGGAAGCAATGAAACAACAAAATAATGTAAGACATAATTGATTTTAGGGAAGAGATCTGTAATGAATTAGAAAATAAACTACTTTAAAAGTAAATTTCCAAACTTTGCATTTATGCCATGCTCATCATTGACTATCCTCAGAAACTTACTTGCGGGGTAGGGTTGGAGAATCTGTAGGCTGAAAAAAGTATGCCTTCCCGACTAAGAAGAATGTCAGAAATGAAGTAAGGCCAGAACATGCCAAGCCCTTAGTTAGTGTTAATCTGCGCTGCTCTGCCAGTTCCAATGGGGCATCGCTGATTGGCAGCACCTGAGAATCTGAGCCATGGCTTTAATGAATGTTGTGCCCTGAGCACCAGCCATTTCCCCTCTTTGGCCTGTCGGTTTCATTTTACTACCTTGGCTGCTCTGCAAGGCAGTCAGAGCTGTTTGCTGAAGTACATAACACAGTCCCGATTTCATGCCAGAACACAAGGTGAGCTGTAATTTATTTAATGCTAACTAGTATTGTATTTGACTTCTTAGATGACAAGTTTTCAGTATAATTGCCAAATCTAAGGATGGACTCATTTTTAACCCAATGTTTTAACATCTAGGGAAGGGTGGTATAATGGAAGCAGCAACCATAACTTATTTTATTTCATTTTTTTGCTTACTTGAAACAATATTGCTCAGGCAGATTATAAACACCATTTTAGAAGGATAGCTAAAGGATTCTTATGCCTTTGCTCAGATATCCTTCAGGTTATTGGTGTAGCAGTTAATAACTGCAATAGTTCATATGTCATCCAGTGGCCTTTGTAGCCAAAGGAGACCTCTGTCTATATGACTATAGAGCAGGGGTGGGCAATTACCGGCCCTCCAGGGGTTTTGGACTTCAACTCCCAGAAATCCCAGCCAGTTTACCAGCTGTTAGGATTTCTGGGAGTTGAAGTCCAAAACACCTGGACCGGTAATTGCCCACCCCTGCTATAGAGGAATTGGCAGCTTTAGCATGTTCAGGACCATATTTTAGCTCCATGGATCCTGCTGGAGGATGCCCACATGTGCAATTTTATTTTATTTACTTCATAGATACCCCGTCTGTCTCATCCCACTATGGTGCATTGGTCATGAAAAATAGAAACACAGCTCAGAATTATGTTCTTGCGCCAATTATGCTACTGTAATCTAGCCAAAACAAGACGTATGTAGGAAACGTTGCATGTTTTGGCATGCTTACAGAAACAGGACTCTACTCTATAATCATCATCTTTATTTGTACCTTGCCACCATCTCCCCAAAGGGGACTTGGGGTAGCTAACATGAGGCCAAGCCCAAAATTACAGTACAGCAAAATAAAATACAAAGAAGCAGAAAATACCATCAAAATAAATACCACGAAATAACAAAATAAAACAAATAATTACGAAGTAACATGATAGAGAAATAGAACACAGTGGGCGGGCCAAATGCAATAGGATAAAATTGATAAAACCCTGGATGAGATAAGTAGAGAGAGAATGTGTTTCTGAGGGAGAAGCTCAAAAGGAATGAACAATGGGGTTAGAACTTCTTTAAAATAAGGCATGTATCAGAATATAAATACTGTAAATAAATAAATAAATACATATTGGCTTAGTGTCGAAATGTGGGGGCCTCTTATCCACCACATCACTGAAACTAAGGTAGGAGGAAGAGTTGCAGAAGTGGGTGTTGCATCACAGGCTGTACCTTTCCCACCATACTATAGAGCATGGGTCCTCCAACTTTTTAAGCAGAGGTCCATTTTGCAGTCTCTCAGACTGTTGGGGGCCCTGACTATAGCTGGAAAAAACATGAAAAAATTTCTGTGCATGCTGCACATATCTTACTTGTAGTGTAAAAAAATGAAAGAATACAATATTTAAAATGAAGAACAATTTTAACCAACATAAATTTACTAGTATTTCAATGGAAAGTGTGATCCTGCTTTTGGCTATTGAGATAGTCGAGTTAATTAGGATTGTTGTTGTTTTGTGTCTTCGAGTCGTTTCAGACTTAGGGTGACCCTAAGTCTAAAATTTAGGGCGTGGGCGGGTAAACGACCTTTGAAGGGCCGTATTTGCCCAGTGTACCTTAGTTTGTGGACCCCTGCTATAGAGGATGTTGACCTCTATGCATTTTCTTTAATTTGTTTCAAATGGCACTCCAAACTGAAGGCTGCTTTGGAAAAAGCTTGAAATTTTTCAGTGGTTGTATTAACTGTCAGACCTCATGTTTATTGTTGTTTCAATAGAAGAGTGCATCCAGAGATTAAAACTGTGAACTGACTTTAAACAGAGATGCTTTCAATGCCTAGTACCAAATTTCATTGAAGACACTATATTCCACAAATGTTGCAGAAATGCTGTATAAGAAGATGTATGTAGGCTTTTCAGCCCAGTTGAAACCTTCATTGGGCCTAGTTGCACTAAAGCAGAGGATGGGGAGAGAAACCAGAAAGTGCAAACGCCAAGCACAATGGTGTGGCCAAGATTATGTCTTCTTGTTTAGATGCATTTTTATTGTAGAGGTTGTAAACTGAAACAATCGGTCACTGGTAGACATTACAAAATAAATCTAGCATTCTTGTATGAAAATTAACAGTTGATTCAGTGTCTGAGATATTTGGGGAGCAATGAAATCTGTCTCTTGCCTTTGCAAAATGCACAAATTCCTCGATAGGCAGAGGGCACAATTAACAAGATCCATTTATATTAAATTTGAAAATTAGTTGTTGCACTATATCACAATAGTGTGTGCAGGCAGATAGAGTGGATGAAACACTCAAAATAGAGGGTGTTTCAAAAAGATGCAATACGGGCAGATCATGAATGAAACTCTTACCTCTTGAAAAGGTGAGGCATAGAGTTTCAAGTGATTACTGCTAGATGCTTCCCTGAGGACACAAACAGCCCCTAGCCTTTGCAAGAAGGTGGCCATGCAACTTGAGGCTCCATTTGTGGAGATATTTATTTAGATTTGTTTCTGGCACAAGTGTTTAGTAAAACATGAAAGCTCTTTAAATTATATATAACTTTTTGTGTAACTGTTGTACATTATAAAATATACTGCTTTGAAGTTGGGTCCATCATTTTGAAATACCCTGTACAAAGACCTGTTTCATGTCTCACCAGGAATGCATTGGTTAAAATAAGATTTAGCCTTCTTGTTGTAAAGGACTTGTGTAGCTATGTAGAAATTATGGACAAACTGTTATAGTTGCATCTGGTTCCAGATAAGTAGAAAGCCAAGTTCTTGAAATGCAAATTGTTTGTCATTTTGTGACTGTGGTAATAGGATCATCTTCATAGCCAGTTTTGATTGCTGAGCCACACACCATTACATTTGTAGGTTTTTCTTCTTGTAATTCTTAAAATAAATCTAGTATAAAGGCAAAGGGTTGTATACGCTATCCAAGTTAATGCAAATTTCCTTCTGAGCAATCCTGGCTCATTCTGGCACGATCTAGTGGAATATAGATGAATATAGGCAATATTTGCTTCAAATGTGATATTAGAAATATTGTTGCCCTCTGGCTGCAAAGTTGCAAGCTTTTGTCTTGTGTTCGCAATTTCTTTGACCACTTTCTTCCAGTGTTGGCCATGGTGCAATAGGTCAAAGCTCTGTGCAGTGGATTTAGGAGATTACACATTGTTTTGGGTGTGTTTGGGTTTCTTCTCTTTGACTTCTCCATTCTCAAGCTGGGGGCACTCAACTTCTGGCGAGCAGACAGAGAGTACCTCCAACTATATATAGCCATAACTTACCACTTTTGCTGTATTCCCTTCCTTTTAAAAATTAAATTTCAATTATGTTGAAGGAGAAAAAAATAATAAAGATAATATACCAAAAACTCCTAGAATGGAATACGGAAACTGAACTGATAAAAGAAAACATGATCAAATCTGCAAAGGATATCAGCCATTCTATTCTTTTAGTGTTTCTCAACCTTTTTTGAACTGTGGCACACTTTTAACATTAAAAAAATCCAGGGGCACACCACCAACCAAAATGACACAAAATGACACTAACACAATAATACATATAGTTAATTGACCTTGAGTTTTGGAGTTCTAGTTCACCTACATCCAGAGAGCACAGTGGACTCAAACAATGATGGATCTGGACCAAACTTGGCAAGCGGGCCTCTCAGGGAGTAGAGCAGGCCGAGGGCCACCACCAAGCCCAGGCTCCGGCCCAGGGTCCCGCCGCCAGCCTCAGCCACTCCCATTGCCACAGGCAGCGGCTCACGAGGGAAAGGGGTGGCGGGGGAGAGGGAGAAGGGGACAATTCACCGTCCCCAGCGCCGCTCTCCGCCATGACTCCAACCCCTCACTCGCTGAGGCTGGGCAGAGGAGGAGCATACTGACCCCGCCCACTGAAGCCCATCCACCGCTCATGCTCCTCCTCCACACGGCCTCAGTGAGCGAGGGGCCGGAGTCATGGCGGAGAGCGGCGCGGTGGCCGCTCTCCGCCATGACTCCTGCCGGAGACTCCCACAAGCTGGAGACTCCCACAAGATTGACTGAAATTGCGTAATTCCTCCTATATAATTCTAATATAAATATTAGAATTGCGTAATTCCTCCTATATAAACAAAAGAACAAAAAGGGAGGCATTGGCAATGAGGGGCAATGCGTGGATTGGGAGATGTTTTCTATGAGCTGAAATCACAATCAGCTTTTTGAAATTGTTTTCTGAAATATCATAAGATAACAAGAGGGGCCATCCTGGCATGCTCCAGCTCTCTGCGATGATGGGTTTGCAACACCAGAAAACCCATTTAGAACCTCATACAGCAATGTCCTTAGTCCTTTCATTTTACTCCAGAGTAGACTTAAAGGCTAAAGAGGAAGCTAGAATTACATATATACCCACAGGGCTCTGGCACTGGTAGGACCTGCTGAGATGTTTAGTTTCTTCTCTAACTAATACAATATGGCGCTTTCAAACCCTACTATAATGCTTGCTATCATTTCAAACTGTGTTGAGTTGAGGAAAATGAACTTCTGGTCTAGCCATCACAAAAGTACAATGATGACTAGAACTGGCTTCACATGAAAAAAATATTTGGAAAGAAAAAGGACATAAATTTAATTATCTGGAAATCCCTCCCTCCCTGACATGATAGATTCTGCTGTGTTCAAAATATAGGCTTGTACCCATTTTCATAACAAAATTTGGATATAATTTTTTGGAGAACTTACTAAAGCACACGTGCAAAAAATCTGCTTTCATAGAACCTGGACAAAAATGCAGGCTATGAAGATAGTTTGCATATTATGAAGTGCAGCTATGAAAATATCAGTATTTTGACAAAGTAGGAAGTGCACAAGGGATTTCTGACCCGTTTGGCAGAGGACTTGAGCCAGAGATTTTGCATGGTCTCTGAGCAGATACAGTCAGTTATCAATTTTGTTCAGAAGATCTAGGAAGTACCTCTTAGAGTGTAGATATCTAGGGATGCTTGGGGAGCTTGGTCTTTGCAAATTCAAATACAAATTAGCCTCCCAAGGAATATACAGGTTTGGTTTTCTTGATGCAATCCTTGCCTTTAAACATAGCAAAGTGCATGATTTAGTGTGCATTTTAAGATAAAAGAAATTTCAAAATGGATATTTTGAGAAAAGATGTTTTGGAATTATATATTTGATAAAGGAAATATATTAAGTATCATTATAAAAATGCAGCTTCAAGTGGAAACAGGACAGGATCAGTTTATTCAAAATAGGCATGGAACAAAAACACAGATAGCTCTTTCTTCCTACAGACATCACAGGAAAATCAGAAGTATAGTTTATTAAAGAATTTCAAGAAGAGTTTGAAAGCCATCTATAAATAAATAATAACTTGTAATGGATTCTTACCCTTCCCCAGCATAATTATGTCATTTCAATACATATCTGTAATGTGTAACTAACTACATCTTTAGAATTGTAATTTAACAAGAGATAATTTCATTTCTTTTGCAGTATGTGCTTTTTATGGGTTTTCAAAATAGTCATAGAGGGGGAACTTCATGTGGTTCAAGGACTGGTTGATATTCTGTTGTATGGACTGAGGCAATGTGTAGGTAGTAGGTGCATCTTACCACGGGTTGCATCCAGCTGCTCTATTTTGTAGATTGGGGTATATAGCTGCTTGAATAGCCCACACAATTTAAATTATTGTTGGTCTTGCTTTGTTTTGTCTCTTCGTTGTTCAGAACAGTATCTTATAATAGTTCAATTGGCAACCCTCCATGGAAGCCAAATGGTCAAGCTTGGCTCAGTTTGAGCTACAAAATAACATTGGCAATTATAAAAGTTGAAGATTTAAAAATAACTACTTTGTGCTTTTAACCAAGTTATTAAGAGTTTAAAATTAAATCTATCTCTTATGCTTATGATATGTCATTGCTGTTAAATTTAAAACAGATCTCTTTCTTAACTATTAAACATATGCCTGAATGAGGACATATAATTAGGTTACTTTCATCACTTCCATCAATGCTGAATTCTTTTACAAGATACTTCTCCCCTTGCACCACCAAAACTGGTCCATATTTTGATTACCTACCAGAAGTCTCCATTTGTTAATTTATTCATGGTCTGACTCGCAAAGACTCTTAAGCCAATGTATACCTGAGAAAATTATTAAATATAAACAGATAAAAGAATGATTATACCTTGGTTCAGTTTCTAACCAAAATGGAGACTCTAATCAAGAAATCAAAAGATGTGGAATTGAGAGGACAGCCATGAAACATTTATTTAAGATTCTCACATCTCATATCATTGCCCCAAATTTAGCATCATCTAGATCAGTGATTCTCAACCTGTGGGTCCCCAGATGTTTTGGCCTTCAACTCCCAGAAATTTGGCCTTCAACTCCCAGAAATCCTAACAGCTGGTAAACTGGCTGGGATTTCTGAGAGTGTACGAATACACTTAACAATATTTGCATAGGCAAAAATAAAACACCTGGGGACCCATAATAATAAACTATACAGGTACACAGTATAAAACTAATACACTGGGAATCACCGACCTAGAACATCTTGTTTACAATTTCTATGTATACTCTTTGAAAGCTGGACCATGAAGAGAGGTGACAGGAAGGAAATCATCTTATTTGAAATATGGTGATGGAGAAGAATTCTGCAGATACCATGGATTGCTTTTTTTAAAAAAAAACCAAACACAACATATGAATGGGTTTTACAACAAATCAAGCCAGAAATCTCATTAGACATGAAGATGAAAAAAACTGAAGATGTGATATCTTCAAGTTGGCATTGTTTATTTATTTATTTACACTACTTGTATCCCGCCTTTCTCTGCCTCAAAGGGGACTCAAGATGGCTTTACATATAGCAACTATTCAATGTCTTTGGATAACAGTTAAAATACACTTAAGTTAAAAATAAAACTTAAAATTGAAATTAAATACACATTAAAACATATAAAACATTGAATTCACTATTAAAATCACCCATCCTCAATCATAATCCAGGGCTGTTCCAAAAATCAATTGCACATATTTCAAGGCTATTATTGCACTATAGATTAATCTCCAAATGCTTGGCCCGAAAGCCAGGTTTTCACTTTCCTTCTGAAGGCCAGGAGGGAAGGGGCTGCTCTAATGTCACTGAGAAGGGAGTTCCACATCCAAGGGGCCACCACTGAGAAGGCCCTGTCTCTCATTCCCACCAGACGTGTTTGCAACGGAGGCAGGACCGAAAGCAGGACCTCCACAGACACTCTTATCATCCATAATGGTTCATAGGAGGAGATACGTTCAGACAGGTAAGCTGGGCTGGAACCATTTAGAGTTGTGTGAAAAAGATAGTAAAGCTGGAAAAATGGAATGCAGTAGGAAAGGTGAAAAAAATAGCATTATAGATGGATGGATTCAATCAGGGAAAACACAGCTCTGACTTTGCAAGACCTAGTGGGGGTAATAGACAACTCAGGACCTTGGAAGTGTCTCATTCATAGGGTCACCATAACTCAAAGTTGATTTGACAGCAAATAAGAACATCAAAAAGGATTTTAATAAACTGAAATTTTATGAAATAATTAATTTTAAAACACTGTAGTTAAAGAACCACACAGAGAAATCATCTCTGATCATAAGGACAAAAGGCCACATGAATCTGTACAGTCTTATGGTGGCTCTACACAGGCATATAATGTGGCCCCAAACCAGCATGAAACATGTAGGTTATGAAATGGGAAATGAGGTGGGGGAATAACCAGCAAAAACAGGAAAAATTGTTTTCCTCCTTCAACTCTCCCCCCTCCCCCAATTAAATGGGCTATCTTTCTCTATCTAGAGCCTCCTTTTGGCCTCCGTCCAGATAATGGAACAGTACCAAATGTTACATCACATCAGCTTGTGTGTATTGTGTGTTTGCCCACAGGCTGATGCAACCCTACGCTGACTTTAATGGCCGGTGTAGAGCCACCCTTAGCTGGATATCAGAAACTGAAAGCAAATGATACCACATTCACTTTCCTCTTTGAAGGACATTTCACAGGCAGGTTTGCCATGACAGATAAAGCCCTATCAACCATGTTCACCAACCTAACTTCTGAGGCCTTATTTCATTCTGCAAGGAAACATTGTAAAACGTTTTCCTCAATGGATAAGACTTTTTGCACAATTTTGATTAATCTTTCACATTTTCACACTATATAATTAAAAACAAAGGATTGTAAGTCAAAATGTGATCATTTATTCCAAATCCGTTAGAACTAAATTCTGAGGGTTTTTTTCCTAGTTTTGAATTCATTGAGTCCCTAGTGCTTTGTTTACTGTTGCTGGACTTTATAAAAATGTCTGTTTTCTAAAATAAAGAATTAAATATTAAAATGCAGGTGTATGTTCGTTTTGTACATATTAGTATTACAGTATAGTATTCAGAACTTTTTAATTTGTACTCCCAGCCCGCCTTCTGAGTTATTTAGTTCAATCAATAAACAGAAGCACAAGGCAATAACTAGTTTATAATTATGTAGGTCCATAAGTAAACCTCATTTAGGAATTATCTGATCTGGCTTTAGTCTAAGGATACAAGACTGCAGTAAACACTATATGTAACAACCAGTTACCATTAGACTCAACTCCTTCACTGCAGACATAAATAGATATATAAAATGTAGTGACATTTTTCTCTTGTATATTCTAAGCATTTTAATAATCCATATTTGGGATTAAAGAGATGAGATTATTGTCTTGAATGAAATATATATGTCTGTGTCTATGTCTTTGTCTGCAACATACTATTAGAGATAATTAAAGTTTCTTTTAAGTGTTTTATATTAAAATACACTAATACCCATTCTTTGTATGCAGAGGGAAAAAACACAGTTCATCATTTTAGCCATGAAGCCTAGCACATAGTTGTAATTTCCTATACAGTTGGCCCTCTATATCCACAGATTTTGTATCCACAGTCAACCATCAATAGATTGATTTTTTTAAGTCCAAAAAACAAACTTTGTTTTTTTCCGTTTTGCATAAGGAACATAATTTTGTATGCTATAGTTATTTAATGGGCTTTGCACATCCATGGATTTTACCTAGATTCTCTTATGACCTCTTCACACGAGGCTAAAATAGGCTGCAGTTTAGCCCGTCATTCATCAAACGACACCGGCACAGTGCTGTGGGTGAAGGAAGGTGGAGCCGGCACATGCTCTTTGGTATCTCCAATTGCTATGTCTTTAAAATTGTTTTGATTTTCTATTCACAGTAAAACTGTGGGGTAGGCTAAACCAACTTAAGGCAAGTTCACTCCATTAGGGTTATAGCAGAAGAGAGATTTAAATCTGGATTTTTCTTCAGGAAAGTGTGATGGTCTCTATTACATCACAGTGATCTGAAATCAAGATTCCATTTGCCTTTGATTTTATATTTCTTATTGTGCACTGTGCTAAGGAAGATGTGAAAAGTAACCAGCTGATTTATTATATATGTCATAGTTATACATGCTGAATTTTCATTTCACTTCATTCATGTACCACACTGAAAGCATCAGTGAGCAAAATATTGTTCCCTTTCTCCTACAACATGTGTGCCATGTAGCACCTTCTGTCTTAGCCTTGAGTAATAAGATGGGCTTCATTCTTTTCCCCAAACCACCAAATGTTGGTTAACTTAACCTTCTACATGCATTACAAAGTGAGGAATGTGGTGTTATATCGGAATCATAAGACCAAAAAACATCTCAGACAGGACACTAAATGAATTACATAGGTACTGCACAATGGATTCAAATTCTTTGAAGCAACTATTCTAATAAAGCTTGTACATATTGGACATAAACAATACAGATTGGTGTGAAAGTTTTTTCCACCGGGTTCCGATCAAATTTCACCTACATTCACAAAATATTGAAAATTTCATTTCATTTTGGATTTTTTTAAAAGAATGTATGTGTATCAAAATCCGTAAGACTCAAAAGTCCACAATAAGAGAAAACTTTTCCTTCATAGAATTATAGAGTTGGAATTAACCATAAGAGGCTTTCAGTCAAAACCCATCCTACTGAGCAAGAATACACAACCAAGGACTTTTGACAAATGGTCATCCAAGCCTGTTTGAAAACCCCCAGAAAAGATGGGATAACTCAATTCTTAGGAGATTATTCCACTGTTTTGCAATTTCTCAAGTTGCTCCTGACATGGAAAAAATCCACTGTCAAACTGCTCATACCATCAGGAGGCTTTTCCTAATATTTAGATAGAATATCTTTTCCTGAAATTTGAATCCATTGCTCCAGGCTCTAGTATTTGGAACAGCAGAAAACAAGCTAGGCCATCTTCAATGTGACATACTTTTAAATATTTAAAGATGGCTGTAATGTCACTTATCAACCGTCTCTCTCCAGATTAACTATACCAATTTTCCTAAGCTATTTCTCATAGAGCTTAACTTCCATATCAGCCTCCTCTTGGCTTTTGATTACCCTCCTCTTCAGTTCTTGTGAATTGGGTGGGACTATTACTTCCCTTGACTAGGCACTAGACTCCGATTGATGCAGCCAAGAATCACATCAGCTTTTTTTTTTTACTCATGTTCATTAATCTGATGCTGCTAATCATATACAAAATATGGGTTGAAGACTTTACATTGGGCCTTATAGTTGCTGTTGGAGTGCAATCCTAAACCAGCATATCAGTAAAGAATAAGGAGAACTTGGTGTAGGGCCACAATTCTGACTGAAGCTACATGAAATGGGTGGTGGATGGGTTGAGCAAAACTGGGTTACTAAAAGAGCATAGTTTAATAAAACACATGCACTGACATGGCTAACCTGTCCTTCAAAAACACAATTTCCTATGTGTCAAAAATACTATGAACCTGGAACTCTTCTGGCATTCCAGAAGGGAAGTAGCCGAAGGCGATTCTTTGTATTGTCTACAATTCTTTACATCAAATAACAATGATGAGCACAATGGCAGTCAGCACGCACCACATGTATTAGAAGGTTTATTAGCTTTGCAGGGGTGGGGGTCTTCTGAACATAAAGCTTTTGCTTGTGGGAAAAAATCCTCTACTTTATTACATTACTAAACAAGATCGTGCAGGAAAACACATTTCTCCGGTTTTGTTAACAGCACCCATTCTCTCTGCTTGGGTTGGCAAACAGGTTGGGAAATAGAGATTATGTGGTCAAGGGACTAATTTTCCACGTTGCTGTTTTTCTGAATCTTTCTTTTCTTTTCTTGCTGCCTCCTCACCTCCATCCCAGCCTTGTGATGATAGGTTTATTAACTGAATTCTTTAGAAAGTGTGTGTGTGTGTGTCAATTACATTCACCTTTTGGATACTTGTGAGCTAAAAGCAGAAACTGTAATAAGTAAAAGCATCCTTTCAAAAACAGAAACTCATTCTTGTTAAAATTCCCAGCTATAAATATCTCTGGAAAGGACAGGAAAGTTTAGATTGGCTGGGTAGCGTGGGTGCCCTGCAGGAGTGCCAGCCTTCGGTGGTAGGAAAGAGAGTCTGGTTGCACGGGGATGTATAACATCCTGTTGAGAGTTTAATAAAAGCAGCCCTTGCTGCCAGAGAAATCACCTTGCCCTACACAACAACTGCTAGAGCCAAACAAAAGGCCACTGGAATGCCAAGGGAGTTTTAGACTAATCTGATAGGCTGAGAGGCTGAGCCCTTCATTCCTGGGCTGTAGTAACATGGGCCCACTGTGCAGTATTGTGGATGAAGTCTCACATCATGAAGAAGGAGGGGTTTCCCACACAGAGAAAATCAAAATATACAGAAGCAGAGGGATAGCTGTCAAATCCTGTATAAAGTTTTAGTAAGAATGCTCAGCAACTATTTGGCTTCTTCGGTTAAACATTTAGGATTGTGCAGGGATACTTTGTTGAAGGCAGTCGAGGCAAGCGTGTTGATTTAGGGAGAGGGGTCAGGTTGCAGTAGGTTTTGTGGTTGTTGAGTATAGCTATTCTGTTACCAAAAAAGTCATAGGCAAACTTTACGGTTTTAATTTTGTTGGTTATTACAGACAATGGAGATGGCATCATATTCTGCTCTGCCAATCTGTTTTCATCATTTGTAGACTTATTTATGATGTAGTAGCACCAAACCCCATCTGGTCTTGGAAGCTAAGCAGGACCAGCCTTGTTTAGTACTTGCATGGGAGCCTGCCAATGAACCCCAGATGTTGTAGGCTATATTTCAAAGGAGGAGGCTATATTTCAGAGGAAGGAAGAGGGAAAATTGTTTTTGGGTTTTCCTTGTATAATAAAACTCTAAGAAATTCACGCATAAAGCCCAGGAGACTGAAGCCCTCATCAGAAGTTGAAAAATCTTTTGCGGATAACCTTGCTACCTTCATTTCTGCAGTCAGAAGTAGGCAGCCTTTGCTCTCTTTATTGTCTACAATGACTTCACTGTTATGTGAAGAGGTTAGAGTTGAAATTCTGGTTTTCCAAGATTCCCACCCTAATGGATGGCTTCCGACCTATAGCCCTCCATGACTAGAGGGACTACAACGTTGGCATTGCTGGGGAAGGGGGCGGAGTGAACCACACTGGGGGACACCATCAGTGAGGATGACATTTCTACTTTGCAAATATATTTCTAAATATGGTGTCTTGAATTCCAATTATTTCTCCTCCTTTATGTGGAAATATGGTGGCATTCCACCCTCATTCATTTCTATTACTTGCCTTAACATTGCTGTTCATGCGCTAGGTAATTGTTCATACTACTTTTATCTGTCTTACAACTGTGCCTGCAAACTTCATGGCTATATCAAGCCATTAAATTTAAAACAACTTGAATCCTCTTCTCTCTGGCTTTGTTCACAAACCATTTTATTTAAGACTTTGTGAGAACTTGCTTACAAGGTTGTTGTGTTTTTTCCAGGCTGTGTGGCCATGTTCCAGAAGCAATCTGTTCTTACTTGTTTACAATTTAAAATATTTTTTTATTAATTCCAGTACCATATGTACCTGGATTTTGATGGTTTCTTGTGTAATTCTTTAAGCTTTCTTATCATTCATGTCTTTGCTCTGCTGGTCTGTTTTAATGACTCTTTGCCATTTTAAAAGTTTTGCTTTTGCATGATACTTCTCATTGAGAGGGTTTTTCATTGTATTATGAAACCATTGGTATAAATTTCCCTTTGATTTTCTCTGGGAGTTAGGTTTGAATCATCACAGTTCATTTTAAAAACACTCATGCTCATCTATGAACTTTATAGATGTGAAAAATACTTTGCATCCTGATATTGAGTTTTCTGATGGCTAAGTGGTGCTAAAAGAGGAAATCTAAAGAAAGCCTCAATGTAGCTTTATCTAGAGATAAGGCACACAGTATAGTGTAAAGTACAAGTGCCACAAGCTGCGTTGCCTCCATAACACAGAAGGCATCTCCAGGACTCCCATTAGAGAGGACTCTGTTTTTCCTCACCCACAATGTTCTAGGAAGGGTGCAGGGAAGACAATATAGTCCACTAAAAAGAGGAAAGTTAAGCAATCATTAATCAAGGGATTTAACTAAAAATGAATATTTGTTTCCCACAGTTATGTTAAAAAAATATACTTTGTTAAAAAGCGGGCTTCAGGTCATTTGCTCAGTTATTCAAGATTTTTCTATTAAAAAATCCAATTTCCATTGCAATTCATGGAATTTTAAATTGGTAACTTGCACTTCACAGTTTAGAGCTAACTTTTGGTGTTAGTCACAGCTAAAGTGGAGTGATCAAATTGATGGAATTTACATATGGTGAATCTATGCGTTAGAACTAACAGAATTAAAACAGAATACATAGAATTCTACATATTCCGCTTTAATTCCATGTGTTTGTTACATTTCTGCATCTTCTGGCTTAAATCCATCTGGAAGGAGAACATGATTCTTCAGAAGTAAGTTCCACTTGATGCACAGGATATCTGTTTGGTTTTAAAGGTGGCCAAATTAATGCATTAATGACCGTTTCCTTCCATTATTGAGCCTCCTGGAACTCATACATACAATTCGAAACTTGAATTCAGAGAGTTACCCCATTTGATGATTTGGTAAGAATGCAGTGATATGCTTCAGCTGATTTGCAAAAGAAAATTTAAAAAACCCTTGCAAGAGTAAGCTTCTAATTGGGATACTATCAGCAAGACTATATCATTTCTATCCTTTCTGAGGGGAAGCTGGTAGTCCGTAATGTATTGTTTTTCTTTATTTGCCTGCTTGTACAGTGCCAGAAATATACATGGCATTTTGAAAGTAATATAAACTAACAACAAAAGAGCAAATTTAGAAAAATAACTTTGTTCTCTGTCCCAGGAATAATATAATTTCCATTTAGACTTTGGGAAAGAAAGGGAGAGACAATGAAGACATGTACTGAAAAATTTATCAAGATCAAAAGGCTTATAATGAACCTCTTCTTCGTGGACTCTTACATTGTTTTCTGGTTTGTGAACACATGTCCTTGAATCCGATCCTGCATGCACGCACACACAAACAAACAAGCAAACGGGCTCATAACAGCCCTTGTACTGCTTGGCAAGAGCGATGCTCAGTTAATCTCCATCTTAACGTCTGCTGGCAGCTCCATGTGAAGCTGACACCTGTCACGGAGATATCAGTGGCAGCTTCCTAAACAGGCCTCTCCTTAAACCCTTCCAACTTCATAGCAAATGAAATGAAACCTCCCTCCCTTATCTGCCATCTCTGCGGCTGGGGGAGGGTATGGGAACCTGAGGTGTGGGGAGGTGGCTTTATCACATCCAGTGACAAACTGCCTTGGCTAAACAAGCTACTGAGTTGAGGATGGTCTGGAGCCATGCAATTAATGTCGGAAACAAGGATGGGGATTATGCTAAGGACTAAACAGGGAAATCTCCCCCCTCCAGCCTGTTGAGTCCACATCAGATAAGATATTTTTAAAGAAATTGTTGTTGTATTTCCATTTTCTCATTCAAATGGTTCAAGAATGAAGCGTTTCTGCTACGTACAATCCTACTATATGGTCTGATGAAGAAAAAGAAACAGAGTTTGCAAATAACATTTAACATGTCCTATCCTAGCATAAAGGGCCAACTGGGAAGGAGAATTTTTATTTCCGGTAGTGTAGAAGGAGCTACTTCTACCATAAAATGTTATAATAACAGCCTATTTCATCAGATCCTAGCTTTAGTCAATGTAACTTGCAGTCTTCTTAGTTCATTGATTAAACTGAAAGTGTTCCTTTGTCTCTTCTGGCTGTCCAAAAACTAGGACTCAATGTCCATTTGGAACCATAACTGTACACTTAAAAATGTCAAGAAATTAGATCTTCACCATCTTACAATCCACAAAATCATTTCCTCTCAAATATTAGCCAGCTCTATCTTCACCTGCCAGCTCCCATTCCACCATAAGATAAATCAGCTATCTTTCCTTTTTCTTTTTTCAGCATTGAACAGTGTCTGGTTGCTTCTTCTTGTTGGACGTTGTTCCCTCTTGATTCATTCCTAATGTTTGCATGAGTTCATGTTGGAGTTACTGTTCACCAGTGCTTCTTTCTAATTCCCTGAATTACTACCAAGGGAAGCTTCTCAGGGGAAAAATAGTTCTGAGCAAATTCTTTTCCTCCAGCTGACAAAATTTCCTTAATTTGATCCACTCCACACCAGATTATTTTTGGTACTTCTTAAATGTTTTAATGATTTTGGCATAGACCAACATCTTGGATTTCCTTCTACACATCTTCATATTCAGCTCCATCTTTTGCAACACTACAACATGACCCTCAGTCTGTTCCTTGTGTTGTCCAAGTTATGAGTGCTCATGCTTCAACAATGAGAGATACAAATTAAGTGCCTTCCAATGTAGTGAGAGTTGCCAGATGTATAAACTGGGTTTAGCAAAGGCGGAGGTACAAGAGGCCAAATTGCCCATATCCCCTGGATAATGGAGGAAGATAGGGAGTTTCTGAAAAACATCTATTTCTGTTTCATTGACTGTTCTAAGGCCTTTGATTGTGTGGATCATAATAAATTGTGGCAAGTTCTTGGTGGTATGGGGAAAACAAGTCAATGTATCTGTCTCTTGAGGAATCTATATAACAACCAAATAGCAACAGTAAGAACAGACCATGGAACAACAGACGGGTTCAAAATTGGGAAACGGGTACATCAGAGCTGTATACCCTCACCCTACCTATTAAACCATCATGCAATGTGCGGGGCTTGACAAATCCAAGTCTGGAGTTAAAATTGCTAGAAGAAACATTAGCAAGCTTAGATATGCAGATGATACCACTTTGATGGCCGACAGTGAGAAAGAGCTGAGGAGCCTTATAACCAAGGTCAAAGAAGAAAGTGCAAAAGCTGGAATGCAGTTAAACATCAAAAAACCAAGATTATGGCAACCAGACAGATTGATAACTGACAAATAGAGGAAGAAGAAAACATGGAGGCAGTGACAGACTTTGCAGTTCTAGAAGATTACTGCAGACACAGACTGCAGCCAGAAAATCAGAAAACATTTACTTCGTGGGAGGAGAGCAATGACCGATCTTGATAAAATAGTGAAGAGTAGAAACATCACAATGGCAACAAAGGTCTGCATAGTTAAAGCAGTGGTATTCCCCGTAGTAACCTATGGATGGGCCATAAAGAGGGATGAGCGAAGGAAGATAGATGCTTTTGAACTGTGGTGTTGGAGGAAAATTCTGAGAGTGCCTTGGACCGCAAGAAGATCAAACCAGTCCACACTCCAGGAAATAAAGCCCGACTGCTCATTGGAGGGAAGGATATTAGAGGCAAAGATAAAGTACTTTGGCCCCATAATAAGAAGACAGAAAAGCTTGGAGAAAATAATGATGCTGGGGAAAATGGAAGGAAAAAGGAAGAGGGGCCAACCAAGGGCAAGATGGATAGATGGTATCTTTGGAGTGACTGTCTTGATCTTGAAGGAGCTGTGGGTAGCCACGGCCAACAGGGAGCTCTGGCGCGGGCTGGTCAATGAGGTCAGAAAGAATCGGAAGCAACTGAACAAATAAACAACAACAACCAGATACAAAACAAGGCACAATGTATGCAAGATGTGTAGATGAGTAAAATTATGTGCTATGAGAAAAAGACATCTTGAACTATTTGAGAATGATAAAAAATATCTTAAATTTATCATCTAGTTTCAGCCAAAGCTGACTGCTCTGATTCCACTAATCCAGGAGTTTTCCAGTCATGGTCCCAGGGAACGCTTGCATGAGAAGTAAAGCTTACTGTGCTTATCTGGGGCATGTTCATCACTCTTGAGTAATGTGAATACTAAATATGTGGCTCCCACTTGCAGAGAATAGGAAAACTCATAAGGCAATGGCATCATGTCACGCATTGAATAGTATCAAATATTTTTGTAGAAGAGGAACAAAACTAGAGCTGTTGTTAGGGATCAGCACCTGTGTGCCACACCATGCAGTTCTCTGAGATTCCTGAGAGGCACATTTTCTTCAAAGTCAAGCTCTGATAGAAAATCTACATGAAGATACTGAGGAGAGAAAGAAAGAGGAAGGCATTTTTAGCATTTTCCTTTCTGAAGATTTCACATAAACACAGATATATCCTGTTGCAACTTTTTCTCATCATAGAAAAAAATACTTTTGTACCATCGTGTGGGTTTTTTCAGGGCAGGCTATTTCTTTTAAAGCTGTATCATGAAAGCGGTCCTTTAAAAAAAGATGCAAGATCGTATGAAAAATAATCAGTAATTTGATTTTGTTTTAGAACCAACCTTGATTGACAATATTGTCACCTCAGAGGAGGAAACAACCTTTTGGAAATATTCTAGATAAATATGGTTTCCTATTAGCACCTGATTTTGGAAAAGTACTGAACAAGGGGAATGGGTTAAGGGTAGGCATGGAGTGGGATATGGGGGTGATAGTTGATCCCATGAGGCACTGATGAGCTCATACTAAAATTTAGTAACGAAACCAACAATAAAACAAGTGTTCCTGTGCCTTCTTTTCCCCCTCCTTGCTTCAAGTTTCCAAATGTCACTTCCAGTTCAGGAGAATTAGGCTTTTAAAAGATTTCCCACCAAATTTTATGTCAACTATTTTAAGGAATAGTTTAAAATTAAAAACCTTTTACTAAGTTTAAACTTGGGTTTCCCAAGAGACCTTCAATGTTTAAAAACACTTTTGCCATTTCAAAGAGTTCAAAATAACATTCCAGCCAGGATCTTTTAAAGACATCCCTGTGACGACAAGCTTGGTCTTTGGACTCCAAGATGGCTCGTTGTTATTTCATGTGCAACAGTTGCTTCTTATAAAGGAGGCCTTAAAATTAAAAACCAAGTGAAGCTACTGTGTGTTTAGACTGTGCACTGAAGGAATGGCTTTTCTAGCTTTGTTAACAAGATGAAATACAGTCGGTCTGGATTCTAGACTAGAGAGTCACCATTGCACATATTGTTTTTGCTAAGGATCACTTCATGCATAGCATGATTTTTCTTTCCTACATAGAGAGGTGTTTTTTTTCTCAGTCAGTCAGTAGCCTTTATTTCGGTCAACAAACCATCGGCTAAGTCAGGTAAAAATAGAACCATAGAATACAACATTTAAGAAATTAATAACATTGCATTTGGGTTATGATTAATAAGAACAAGTGTCACAGTTCGCTATCGGTTGAATGACTGTCTTTACCATTTAAAACAGGAACTGATTGCCAATTAATAGTAAGTGTTCTGAGTACTCTTTGTTACACTCTTAGTGTTTACAGGTTATTAATGAAGCACTTGCGGCTTTTTGCCGCTGCAAAGAGAAATTTGGCCACCTGTTCCGTTACCCTTTTGTCAAGATCAGACAGTAAATAAATAGAGTACCAATTTAGGGTTCTTCCTGGCCATTTGGTGAGTAGAGGGGATATTAACCTTAGTCTATCATCCCTGTAAATTGTGCAAATAAAAAGTACATGTATTACAGTTTCTATTTTACCCTCCCCGCAAGGGCAAACTCTGTGTTCATAATCAGTCCCTTTGTATCTACCTTCTAGTATGGCTGATTTGAGGGCATTAAATCTGCCCCAACTGAAAGCAAGACGAAATTTTGGGATATTTAAATTTTCTAAGTATTTGGCACATCCCAAAGGATTAAATGTTAGGCCTAAATTTAGTGGAGAGCATGTGGAGCATGCCAGAGTCATTGAGGCCTGTTTGTCTATGTCACTGATTCGTTCTGCTAAGGTCTGCATTGTCTTTTTATGCTCAAGACTGCTCAGAATGTTCTCTGAAAGGCCCATCTGCCTAAGTTTCTGATTTAATGCTTTGATTCGGTGGGATTTAAAGAGGTCTTCTTGAATCAAATATGTATAGCCCGCTTCCGGCCCTTTGTACATACTCTCCATCCAGTATCCTAGGGCCCTTCTCCAAGCTAGTGATTCGAGAGAGGTGTTTTTTCTGCACTGTTTATGCAGTGTAACTGTGGTACACATTTGAACCTTGTCTGTGACATGCTGACTCAATCAAATTGGTCCTTTTTGAAATATTTTGATGAAACTGTTTTATCAGATTAAGTCAAAATGTATTCTAAAAGAAGAGCCTTACAGTAGAAATCTCGAGCAACACCTCCTATGAAGTAATACAACATAAAATAAGGCATTCAGCTAGATATCTATAATGTAGAAATGTAACCCCTCACTACATATGAACTATTAGAGGATCTATAGCAGGGGTGCTCATTGGGTAGCTCGGGAGCTACTAGTAGATCTTCGGCCCTCTTCCAGGTGATCTTCGGGCCTCCCCAGCCAGATGGGGCGCTCCTGCCATGCGCGCGCATGCGCGCTCCTGCTGCTGGCTTCCACTCTCACAGTGCTTCTTTCGCCTGCGGGGCACTGCAGGAAGAAGGAAGCATGAGGCGGGGCCTCTGGAGGGAGCACCCTGCCTCTCTCTCATCCAGATGCAGCTGTGCAGCCTCTGTTGCCGGCGAGACAGGCAGGGCAGAGTGCTTCCTCTGGATGCCCCGCCTCGTGCTTTCTCCTTCCTGCAATGCCCCGCAGGCGGAAGAAGCACTGCGCAGGCGGAAAACAGCAGCAGGAGCATGCGTGGTGGCAAGAGCGCGCGGCGGCAGGAGCGCGCGGCAGCGGGGGCAGGTAGATCTTTTGGACTTGGTTGCTTTAAGAGTAGCTCGCATGCTGAAAAAGTGTGAGCACCCCTGATCTATAGGCTATGCCCCCCAAACTAAGACCCACAGGCTAGGTGCGCGCCCCGCCCTCAAGGTCATTTACCCAGCCCCTACCCTACATTATTTATGTATTTATTTACAGTATTTATATTCTGCTTTTCTCACACCACAGGGGACTCAGGGCAGATTACAATGTACATATACATGGCAAACATTCAATGCCATAGACACACAACACATATAGACAGAAAGTCAGAGGCTATCTAACATTCCAACTTCCAGCCACCAGGGGAGCTGTTGCTTCACCATCTATCTGCGACACTGATGAAGTACTTTCCGCATTCCGTGCATGCTTTTGCTGGAGATTTTTTATGGCCTCATATATTTTTTTGTTAAGTTAGCCTCCCCACACATAGGTGGTGCCTAAATTTCCTATTTGACAGGTGCAACTATCTTTCGGGTTGCAAAGGTTGACAACAAGCTACACAATTGGCTGGAAGGTCACTCCGACCTGGGCTGTCTTCAAACTCATGACTTTTCAGTCAGTAGTGATCTTTAATGCAGCTGACACCCAGCCAGCTGCACCACAGTTTATTTATTTATATACCACTTTGCTCAATCCCTGGGGGGACTCAAAGCAGTTCACAACAAAGCAAATGGCAAAATTCAAAATATAACACATGATTAAAATAGTATATAACAAAAGATTAAAACCAGAAGCTATAAAACATTGAACATAGACAACCTTAAACATAGAAAATTCCACATTGTCTTGACTGTTTCATCTCACTCTCCAAATGCTTACTTTAAAAGCCACGTTTTAAGTAGCTTTCTAAACATCAGGAGGGAGGGGGCAGATTTGATCTTGTTGGGGAGGGAGTTCCACAATTGAGGGACCACCACCAAGAAGGCCCTGTCTCTCTCCCCACCAGTCGTGCCTGTGAGGGCGGTGGGACCAAGAGCAGGACCTCCTCAGCTGATCTTAATGCTCTAGCAGGCTCATAAAGGCTGGTTCAGATAGGTAAACTGAAACCTAAGTCTAAATTGTAGACTTAGGGTGGTTCTACGTCTGAAATGACTTGGAGGCACACAACAACTATAATCCTAATGATCTTGATTCTCTCATCAGTCAAAAGCAAGCCCACACTTCCCATTGAAATATTGATAAGTTTATGTTGGTTAAAATTGTTCTTCATTTTAATTACTGTATTGTTCTTTGGAATTTTTTTTTGCACTACAAACAAGATATATGTTCATTATGCATAGTAATTTGTTTATTTTTTTTCAAGCTATATTCCAACCCCCCAATGGCCTGAGGAGTCATGAACTCTGCTTAATAACAATCTGGGGATCACTTCCCATGGACGTTTTCCCACCAGTGTTATAGAACGTAGGCTATCGTCTGCCAATTGTCTAATCTGCTCGCACAGAATTCTGGGAAGTTTAGTTCAGGGCGGAACCTTTGGAGTTCTCAACTAGCTTTCTTAAGCGACATTTCCCAGGATTCAGCAGAAGCAGATCAGATGATTGGCAGGCAGTAGCCTCCGTTCTATAAAGCTAGTGGGAAAATGCCCTTTGTCTCAATGCCCCATGGCTATTTAAATGTTCTGTGTCTAAGCTATCTAGGGGAAGTAAATATCTCTTTCAAGGGAAGAAAAAATAGTCTTGCATGAACTGAGACAGTAAGCCATACATTTTCAAGTAGTAAGAGTTTCATTCATGAACAGTTTGTGGTTGCAGAGATATAATGATCCCAGATTGGGTCTACCTTTTTGAAACACTCTGAGCTGTAATGCTCTATCACTAGATATGTGTCTGGGAATGGGGAAGCAGTAACATAAATGATCTGCTTGTTTTGCTTTCTAGCCAAGGGAGAAGTTGAAAAGGGCCAGGATGGGGCAAGTTTCGACAAGGTGAAGGAGTGTAGCATATTACATGCTGCTTTCCATGCCTCCATCTCTGGTTACTGCCTCCAAGATGAACCTGATCTTCTGTTGTCTCATTTGGCTTGTGGTTATGGCTTCAGTTCTGCGCCAGGAGGTTATTTCCATTCACCAACAGTTTTGTACCCAATGGACCCCTTCCAATAACAAAACAGTTGCTCCCTCTTCTATCTCTGTATGTGTTCATGGAAAAGCACTTCCTTTATATTTCTT
Organism: Anolis apletophallus; assembly: GCA_030556195.1. Taxonomy (NCBI): domain Eukaryota; kingdom Metazoa; phylum Chordata; class Lepidosauria; order Squamata; family Anolidae; genus Anolis; species Anolis apletophallus. Next base: position 114,970,652 of record JARBWK010000001.1, on the reverse strand, counting down.
TCCTACGAGAAACTAAGCATACCGTGAGAGAGGGTTTTATTATGGGACTTGCGAGAGGCCCTTAAATATCTCCACGGTTCAGCATAATGAAATTACCTACTCTAACCCCACCAGGAAAGCCATCCAATAGTTCTCTCAGCCCTCTCCTTTTCGCTCTCATTCCCTTGGAAAACGGTTTGTTTATTTGATTTAATTTTTAATTTTCTATTTTTTTTTCTTCAGTTGTGTGCACTGGAGCAAAAGAAGTTGCCTTAAGCAATCACTAAAATTCAGCACATTCTGTGGCTTTGAAATTTATTTTCACTCCTGGATGTTCACTTTCAGCTAACTGAAATTCACTTGTAATATAGCAGATGATCAACAGGCACATTCATTCCAAGGAAACATTTCTTTTTATGTACAATATCCTAGGCAAATATCTTCATTTCACAACAAACCAACACTTGAAATAACTGTAACTTTTCTCAAGAGCTTGGAAGTATTGTACATATTAACAGGGATGTGCAGAATTCCATTTGGTGATTTGGGAAAATTCAGTGATCTGGCAGCTGGATCACCAAAAACAGACTGAACAGGACCCAGACAAATCCTTTAACCAGAATGGGTCACAAACAGCTGGATATTTCGACTAATGTGGGAATGGGGCTGAGCGGCTGTAGCAACCCAGTTCCCTTTCATGCCTGGGGGGCAGGGGGTGGCACCGGGGGTCCCACTTGCATTAGGGCCAGCTGCAGCTGATGAGGACATGGAGGAAGGGGATGATGAGGTAGCTGGGCCTTCCTCTCCCACAGAGAGCTTGGCCTGGGATGATGAATGGCCTGACGGCTATGATAGCTGGGAAAGTCAGGCTGACACTGAAAGTGCTGACTCCGATAATCAGTATGAGAAACCAGGTGGTTACGGGTCGCAGGAAAGGATTAGGGATGAGCCCATGGAAGCTGAAAGGGAGTTAGGCTCTCATGAAGATAGCGACCCAGGTGCTGGGAGGCAAGGACGGAGCTTTGATAGGAGACGGAGCATTGAGTCCAGCAGGAGAGAATGGCACCGTAGCCTAGAGCGCCAGAGAAGCGCTAGGTCCCATAGCACAGATTGGCGCCGCAGCCTAGAGCGTCGGGGGCCTCGCCAAGGGAATTAAGTATAGGATCTGTGGGAAAAGATCCTCAGTTACTCGGCCACTTCTGATCTGAAGGGAGTGAAGCGAGTGAAGATCCACGGAGCCAGGATTGCGGCTCGTACCATGCCAAGAAGTTTCTTGGGCTTGCTTTCTTGAACCTTGCCTTGTTTGCTTTGCCACGGACCAAGTCTGTTTTTGATCCGCTTTGTTTTGCGGAGCCTTTGCCAAGCTTTTGCCTTTGGATTTACCTAAGAACTCTTTACCTTTTATTGCAACCTTGATACTTTTATGGACAATTATCCTTTTCACCTGTTCTTTATTATTCAATAAATAGTTAGCTGATTACCGTCTCTGTGTGTGTGATTAAGGGGCTGGGCCGAGACCCTGCATCGTGACAGCGGCACTCTTCCTGAGGCGGAGGCTGCAGTGTGTGGGCAGCGTCACAAATTAGGCAAGAGTGGGTGCCTGGTGGCGATGGCTCCTCTTCTTTCTTCCCTGGCAGCCTCCTCCACCCCTTCCCAAAGGCCCCCTCCCAACCTGGCAGAGCACTCGCCTGGGGCAAATAAGGCTGGAAAGAGAGAGAGAGAGAGAGAGAGAGAGAGAGAGAGCAAAAGAGAAAAAATGGCGGGAAAGGCTTCCCTAGTCCTCTCCTGCAGAGAGGATCCTGCCGGGAACTTGCTTTCCCAGCAGCACTTTACATGGTGCGGGCATTGAAGGAGCCTCTATGCTCCCTCCCGGGTCATGATGAGAGTTGAGGTTTTTCTTTCTTTTTATTTCTCGCATTTCTTTCTCAGCCAGAGGCCTAGGTTGACTGGGTCCATTTTCCTCCCATCTTGTGGCACACACTGGTTAGCGCTTCAATTCTTATGTGCGTGTGTGTTTTTAAAAAATGTTATGGTAAAAAAAATAATTCTCAAAAATCAGTGGATTGGTGAAACATTCTGAAGGCTTGTAGTTGTAAATGTGGCCTACAAGTGAGGCACCGTTCCTCCTGATATGCCTCTAAAGTTTTCCCATTGGCATCAATGGATCGAATCGTACTGGGATTAAAATGGCACCTTCCTCCTGAGTTTGGGAATTCCCCAGAAAATGGAATTTGGGGAGGGGGAGGTGCAAACAAAAAAAATTGTACAGTTTGTGAGCATTGTGCACATGCCTAACAAGTAATACTGCTCATTATAAGGCATCATTTTTACTGGAAATGAAAGCAGAACATTCCTTTTGCTATGCATTATTTAGAGGCATTTGAAGCATTTCTCCATTTCGAAGTGTTTTTTTAAAGTTAAAAGTAACCCATTGCAGTGTTAGTAACTTGCCACTCTTTTTTAAAAAAATCATAAAAACAGTAAAGAGTTGCCTTAAAATAAGAAATAAGTTATGAATCAGATGTTAAAAATAGCATTCCATCTTCTGCTTTTCTCATATCAGTTTCTTTGACTGCTAACATTGTCCCAGCAGGCCGTTCTTAGCAAATGGTTCACTGCCTTTTCCATGATGTCATCTCAGTTTTCAAATTCACTCTTCTGAAGAAAAAAAACTATCAAGAGACTGAAAATGCTTGCTTTCTGCCAGTCATTAAATAAAGTAACACAATGAACAAATTCTATGTTGTAGTATTCAAAACCATTTGACATATTTAAGGTAAATTCTGGGGCACTCTATCTAGTTTGGTGCACTTGGTCGTCGTCGTGGTCCCCCCCTTAGTCCCAAGTCTATCTTTCATGGATTTGAGTGTTTGTGGGTCTGTAGCTGTTACTTAACTAGCTTGGCTTTTGTGCTCCAACTCCTTCTGCTGCTGCTCCACCTCTCCTTCACTGTCCCACATTATCTGAGTGTGGATTCAGATAATCTAGTTCAAAGCAGATATTGTGGGATTTTCTGCCTTGATATTCTGGGATATATGACTGTGTGGAAGGGCCCTAAAAAAGCCCAGCCCGCCGCTCCCTTCCACCCTTTCCACCACAAAGCCTCAATCAGATTTTAAACCCCTTCCCTCCACCCTTTCTCTCCTCAAAGCCTTATCAGGATTTTAACCCCTTTTCTTCATCTCCCCCTGATTCACTGGATGCCAAGAGGTCCATGATAGGCCTGTGATAGAATCGCCTTAGGGTTGCCATAAGTCAGAAACAAGACTCACAAAAACAGCAACAGCAACTTTCTAGGTGAAGGTAAAGGTTTTCCCGTGCCGTTAATTAAGTCCAGGCGTGTCCAACTCTGGGGGTTGGTGCTTATTTCCATTTCTAAGCCGAAGAGCTGGCGTTGTCCGTAGACACCTCCAAGGACTTGTGGTTGTCATGACTGCATGGAGTACCATTACATTCCCGCCCGAGCGGTACCTATTGATCTATTCACATTTGCATGTTTTCAAACTGTTAGGTTGGTAGAAGCTGAAGCTAACAGCGGAAGCTCACACTGCTTCCTGGATTTGAACCTGTGACTTTTTGGTTACCAAGTTTAGCAGCTCAGCGGTTTAACCCGCTGCGCCACCAGGGGCTCCCAGGAACTTTCTACCTGTTTGGAATTCTGAATTCATGTTGACCTAATTTTTAGCTAGTCTTTCTCTCAACTCATCCACTCAAATTATTTCATTTGAAGTGAAATAATAACTAATAGCAAATATTGGCCTGGAATAAATTTTGTTTTTTAGGAATGCAGACTTTGGATTGGGGGTCCTTCTACACAGCCCTATATCCCAGAATATCAAAGCAGAAAATCCCACAATATCTGCTTTGAACTGGGTTATCTGGGTCCACACTCAGATAATGTGGGATTTCCTGTCTTGATATTCTGGGGTAAAGGGCTGTGTGGAAGGGCCCTGAATGTTAGCCCCAAGGAAAGTCCTCATTGACTGCAAACCTGAATGACCAGGAATGCTGTGAATGGCTTCCTCTGGATTATCTCAGGTTTCTGGTGCTGACAATAGCTGTGGTTTCTTTCTGTCACCAGAAATAGTGCCTGGAATCACTTGGCAGCAGGAAGGGTGTTTGGTGCAAAGATCAATGCTGGTAACCTTTCTAATTTTGGTGGGAACACTGGATGCTTGTTGCATTTTGCTGGAGAAATAGCAAGAAGCTTACCAATGTTGCTCACTAAAATGGGAAAGACCGAGAAAAGAGGCTGGAGAGGCAGCCACCATATACTGTGCTGGGAAAGCCGGAGCCTAGGAAGGCTTATCTTTTGAACAATAAACATAAAAATCTGTGCTGTAGATGAGAAGCAGATAATGGGTGTGGGAAAAGCATTCCCCCGGAGACAGGACTGGAGCAATGCTGATTGAAGTGGGGAGTAAAGATTCTGGAGTAGAAGAGGAAGCTGAGATGTTTTGAGCAAGTAATAAAAGCAGCAAGGTTAAATAAGCCATGATTTTAAATTGACCTTTAAGGGATATTCATCATGTCTCAGAGAAATTGTATGGCTTTTCACCATGGGCACTATGGAAAAGAAGCTTACAGATTAGCTTGGCCTGAGGGGTGTCAGTGTTTCTGACTTCGTTGTAATCTTTTTTTTCATGCAGTCCGCCTTTCCTTTCTGTCAGACTATCAGCCACATCACATTGAGGTTTTTAATGCAGGGGACAGTGGGGGGACCCATGGGGCAGTGGAGCAAATAATGGGGTAGTGGGGTGAATCTGTCGCTTGTCAACTCACATTGCCCACACCACCTGCTTGCCCATCACATGCCAAAAAGCATATATTTCCTGCGTGCTACCACCTTGTCCCCATAATTTGCTACCTGAACATGAGTAGTCTCCCATGTTCAGGTTTCCCCCTCCTACCATACTTCACTGACGCAGCCAGGACGGAGCCCTGCCAGAAGTAGATGCATGTTATGTGATGAGATCCGGTGGGCTCCATGCCGGCTGTGTCAGTACCCTTCCACACAGGCCTATATCCCCGAATATCAAGGCGGAAAATCCCACAATATCTGCTTTGAACTGGGTCATCTGAGTCCACATTCAGATAATGTGGGATTTTCTGCCTTGATATTCTGGTATATAGGACTGTGTGGAAGTGCCCTCAGTGAAGTGTAGTAGGATGGGGAATTTCTATAATGAGATCAGGTCCTTAGTAATTTGAAACATTGTCTTAATTTTGAGGGGAATATTGAAGAGGGAATATTATCTGCAAAATTAAAAACAAATCTCCTCTTAGGATCTTCCCTAAATACTTTCCAGATTCAATATTTAGTATTGCAACAGAAACACAATATTCCCAGTAAAAAGCACAAAAGTTGTGTCCAGGATTCATATCTAACAGATCGGAGAGTGTTAGGTTTGTTCTATGGTCTTTTTATAAGTGACTTGGTGTGTGTAACCATACAAAAGTTGTCTTTGTTTACTCATACCTTTCTTTTTCAGTGTTTGTAAAGCAATATGCATATCCCCAATGTAAAGAAATCAAGTGCTTTTGTTTATTCAGTTTCATCCCTGCCTTCCACCACTATCTGACTTCCTCAGCCACATCTCCAATCACCTGAAATATTGATATAGCGGCAACCCAGGTGCTAGGCATGGAGAAAAATACAGTTTTATTTCTGATAGACATTTGCCATTAGTACTGGAAAAATGCCATTCCCTAACATTCTTAATATCTGGTTTGAAGTGTATAGCAAATTGGCAGATATCAGGAAATGGGTGGCTTCCTTTGCCTGTCCTGACACTGCTGTCTCCAAACCAGTGTCACTGGTGGGTAGAAAGAGTAGGTTCTGTGGAAGCAAACAAGTGTGTATGAGAATGGAGAATGCTGGGCAATTAGCCCTAGATGGGTTGTAAAGGGGGGGGGGGGGACCCTGTTGTAGTTCTTGTGCCATAGATATAATTTTGTGAGATCCAATTTGACTCAGAATTATCATAATTACCCTTTCTGCATTAAATTGTGTGTGTATCAAGTTAATACTACATAATAGTGGACATTTTCTCAGGCATTAATATATAGGGGCCATAAATGCCAAAATCCTAAGAGAATAAAACCACATGTAATGTTATACATAAGAAAAAATAGACTACCAGGTCCCGAAAGATATTCAAATAATATGCAGTTATTTTAAAAGTCAATATGGTAATTGTATGCACACTTGCCTGAACCTCATCACATTGAGAAATTCACCCATTGTAGGACATTTCAGCCTCTTTTCAAGCATGGAGAGGCATAGAGCCCATCACATGACGTTAAACTACTTCCAGCCATTATGCATAGCCTTCAGAGGCTGAAAATCGCTTTTCAAGCATGGAGAGGCAAGGAGCTCATCACATGATGTTAACCTACTTTTGACCACGTATTGCCCTCCATTACTGATCCAAAATCTATTCAGTGACAATCTAGTAATAGTTCTGAACCTACATTTCTACCAAATGGCAAACAATAAGAATGAACTGATTTTGGCTTGTTAAATTGCACGTTGGAATCTGAACTTGGAATCTGAACTTACTTTCTTAGACCACAACTTCTAAACACCTCCTGCAAGATGGGCATTGGTGTATTACACAAATATAGGCACTGTCAGAGAAAGAAAAAAGGCTGCAGACTCAGGAGCTGTAAATAAAGTCAGATTTTATCTACCTTCATTCTCACTCACTATTCTGTTATAGAAAAAGCTCAACCACTGGCATAGGGAACTAAGAGGATCCTAGACATAATGTCCTGTATGAGTCCAGTAAACAACTTCAGTCTTCATTGTAATGGTTCCAACTGCCTTCTACAACCTCATCAGATGGGGGTTTCAGTTTAGTCAGATATTTCAAGTATGATTTGCTCTTGGACCTATTTATTGGTCTCCAGTACTACATCACAGATGAACTGATTTTATTTATTTATTATTTCAACTTGTGTAAAACCTTTCCCAATAGGCTCAGGGTGGTTCACAACAAGCATCAAACACAATTTCAAAACAACAATTTCAAACGCAATAAAACAGTTCATGTTAAAACAGAGAGAATGGCCATTGTTGCTTCAGATTTACGCGGCTCTGTTGACAAACCATCTGTTTCTACTGATTGATTTCTCCCAAACATTCTGAATACGGCTTCCCTTTCACTTTCTGATGCTGGAGGGTCATTTTCATATGTTGTCTTCTTCCCTCCCTGCGGCTGCCCCAGTTGTAGTAAATGAAAAAGAAATACTGATGTTTCAAGCAAAATAGCTGATATTGCTTCCTTCATTTAATCTTAAAGACACCATTTAGTATCATCTGTTCTGTGGACTTTGTAGCATAATGCTGTAAGCAGAAATGTTTGTTATGTTTTGGAGAGGGATAATCTTTGATATTTAAAATAAAAAACATCTGTCAGCCTAGCTGTAAGATACCCCCTATCTAATGTTAGACCCCTATAAAGTTGTGAGAGATCCTGGTATCTTGGCGCCGGATACAAAACATTGATTGTACACTCTTTGTGATTGACTAATCACATGTGATGGATTTATCACTTCAATAAAATTTTCTGTTGGCTATCACAAGAAGATTTGAAACCATAAGAGGAGTGAAATGCTAGAAGGGATTCTCATGGAGACTCATAGAAACTTCTTTCTTTCTTTCTTTCTGAATATGCTTATGGAAATCCTGTGATGTAACTTCACTGGGACTGAAGTGAGGAGCATCATTTTTGAAAGAGGTACTTCCCCTCAACTTGCAGAAGGGATACATCTTCTAAAATGATACCTGCTGTGACTCATCTCAAAACAGTGATGTTTTTTCACTCCAGAATGCGTTTTTGCCACACGCATATGAATGGATCCTTCAATGGTTTACTAGTCCATTAGTCAACTGAGATGTACGTGCTGTGACTATGTATTGGTCACTGCGTACCGATCCCCTCAGATACAATAAATTCATGCACAGGTGTCTTCCAAGCAAATCAAAACCAACACAACTCCCATGACAATTAGCGAGTGGTGACAGGGACAAGGCTGTGAAATCTGGAAGCCTCTAGCTATGGACAAGCTCATGAGCGTTGGATACGTATTCCATCATTCTAACACATTGCCAATACTCTATACTTTGCTACAAGTGATCACCTAAGATCATGATGATGTGATGAATCAATAAAAAATTATTTAAGTAAGGCATGGCTTCACTCATTTTGGCCATATGATCTCTAATGACATGGATTTTGATCCTCAGAGCTGGGATTCAAAGTAGAAAGTCTTCTGGGTTGCTGCAAGTTTTCTGAGCTGTATGGCCATGTTCCAGAAGCATTTTTTCCTGATGTTTTTCCCACATCTATGACAGGCATCCTCAGAGGTCTGTCCTGATAAGAATGCGAGAGTGGGCCTATAAGCTTTCAGTGTTTGTTGCATGGATGCAAAGGGAATAATAGAAGTGATGCTCTGGGATAAACTGGTGTCAGAAGGATGAGCAAGAAAGGATCATAGTGTCTTTTAACTCCTCCACAGCATGAAAGCTCTGTCTCTCAATTTGGCCAGCAGCAAGAGATGTAATTTGCCAGCTGGATCTGGGCACTGAGCCCCCACAGGGTGTGAGATCATTAATCCATGCCCCCTTCTTCCTTCAGACACACCCCAGGAAACATGCCAGACTATTATGACCACAAACCCACTGTGAGATAATACATCTTATCTGCCTGAGCAACTTTTAATGTGGTCCTCTTGATTAGTGTTTAGAAAGCAAGCAAACAATTGATTTAAAATAATTGGTAAATTATGATTAAATAAAAATGTTTATATGAAGGAGTTTGTCATTGATATGATAAAATAAATATTTGCAGAAGGAACTTATCCTTGGCCCAGAGCCTGGTCCATGAGCTCTATGAGGTTGACCGTGGTCTCATTTTAATAAAGATCAGAAGACTTTCCGAAATGATATTGTGCCCCCCTCCACTTAGCCAACCCGCATATATATCAAGAAGGCCTTCATCCAGTTCCTTGAAGCTCTACAATTACAAAGTCACTTTCGGTCATCCTACCAGTGCCTTTATTTATCCTGTAGTCCTGTGTTAGAAGTGATTTTTGGGAGATAGCTTAATGTTTGGGTAAGGAACAAACTAAAAACTGAAGCCACATAGGTGACAACAGTTAATGTAAAACAGTTTTGCCTATTACTTGAATATGGATACTGTGGGACTGTAATTAATAACAACAACAAAAACATTATTTTTATATCCCGCCTCCATCTCCCCAAAGGGACTCGGGGCGGCTTACATGGGGCCAAGCCCAATCAACAGAGTGAAAACGTAGCACATTAGAATGCATAACGTCAATTTAAAACAACGTAAACAACATTATAACAAAAAATAAAACAAGCATCAAAACCAACAACAATAGTATAATTCAAGTCTCAATATGGGTGGGTGGACTGGTGCATAACAATTCAAATGATAGGGCTAGTGAGTAAAGTGCATAGGTCGTGTAGCAACATTAAGGATAAGAGCAATATAACAGGGTCATTCTAACTTTGGATACAGCAGTAGTAAAGTGCGTGGCCAAGATTTTAGATCCTAGCTGGGGCCAGTTATCAAGGGAACATCCACGTTGTTAGATCTTTGCGAAAAGTGGATAGAAATAAGAAATATAATATGGCCATGGCAGTGGTAGGCTCATGTCCAGCTGATTGCAGTTAAGCAAGTGCCCAAGAGGCCTAGTGTGAAAGGAGTCAAATTAATGGCAGTGGTAGGCTCATGTCTAGCTGACTGCAGTTAAGCAATGTGTTTCAGAAGTGCCCAAGTGGCCTGGTGTGAAAGGAGTCAAAATAATGTATCGGCTACTTCCTACCTAACTTAAATTACTTCAGGTACATCCTCCCTATACTTGTACCTGCCTTTTCATGCATCGGATCCTATCCTGGAAGAAAAGTAGGGTATAAATTCAATAAATAAATCAATCAGTGCAAACAGCCAATACCCAGATTATTTAAACTGATTACACAGTATCTGAATTTTTTAATAGGTCCTACTTCTGTCAGCAAGCTAGGATGACTTCTACAGCCCCCCCCCCCCCAAATTAAAGCTTCAGCCCTATGCAGCTAATCCATTATAGACATTATAGATTATGAGGTCACAAATAAGCTGTTAGTGTACATTTTGCAGCTCCCCCTTTTCCTGCCATGCTTATGCCATGTTTATGTTAAGGGGATGCTTTGCAATTGCACAATTTATACATGAACAGAATATTAAAATTGTGACCCTAGTTAAAACTGCTGGTTAGTTTTTATCTTGCTCATTCTCCAAGGATCTTAGTATGACACCTGAAGTTTTGAAAATCTTTATTCCCACGATTATCCTGTGAGGTGGGTTTGCCTGAGAGAGAGCAACTGGCCCTACATTGCTTGGTGGACTTCATTTCTAAACATGGATTTCAAACCAGACGTCCCTTATCTGAATGCAGTACTCTACTCATTGATTTTAATAAATGCTTGTAAATTGAGTCAGAGTATTTGTCAGTTTTCTTTGTGCCTTCAGCCCTTTTGCTTCTTTTGCTAGGTCAGCATTTTAGCATCCCAACTTGGGAACCAAATGGGGTCAGTCATCTAATTTTTTCAGATATGCCTCATTGTTAATGTGGTTTTGCCTCATTGAAAAGGATGATCTTATGGCTGCAGTCTCTCAGCTTGCTATGCCTGTGTTCCAAAGTACTCTATATTTCTTGCTTGCACAATGCTTTTAAGCAATGGAAATGTATTGTTTGTGCTGTGTGTTTGACTCATTTGTTTTGCAGTTGATAAAACATTTCGCTTCCTTGGGTGTCAAAGTTTATCTGAGCCATGGACTCCTTGCACAGTTTTGGACAAACCATTGTTTCTTCCCAGCAACATTTCTATTCTGCCAAAAGATAACTATCTTTTGCAGGGTTGTTGTGTGATTGGAAGAGATGTTATTTGTCTTTGATAGGAACAGGTAAACAATGAAAAATTTAAGTGTACACAACTCGCTGCTATTTATTAGGGGTGTGAAATTCAGTTACATCCCATTCTGTTTCCAGTATTCGGTCCCAAATTCGGTCAAGGAAAAATCAATTTTTTGATCTGGCAACCAAAAGATCCAGGAAGATCCAACCCATTAGTGCCATAGGGGAACTTATGCGTCTCCCCTTTCTCCTTGGACCACTTCACACGCACTGCCTTGGCACCCGCCCCATTCCCTGCACCATCCAGGCTCCCCCCTCATCACAAGCCTTAGTAAGCTGGCTGGGTTCAGGCTTTAAAAATGGAGACCTTGCTATTTCTCCTTCACTCACCCTTCTTTCCAAAGCTGCTTCGAGCCTCAAGCCAAATGGGTTCAGGTTTTAAGGGAGACCTGGCTATTTCTCCCTCCACTCTCCCTTCTTTCCTCACTTGGGTTGCCAGAGGTGGCCCACACCGTCCCGGCTTCCCACTCATCACATGTTGGAAGCCCCTTTATGCAAGTGTAATAAATCACCCTTTCTGGGATCGTTTGCCCTCAACACCCTTTCAATGAAGCTGAATTAAGGTAGGCACCCTTTCAAAACACTTATTTTAGTGGGAGCCACACCAACCAAAGGAGCATTTGCCACTCTTTTTTAAAAAAAAGATATAAATTACCTCCTCATTTTATGGCAGCTTTAGAAATGGTAAGATATTTGAAGCTTGCCTCGCATGAAGGGCACCATTGGTGGCAGTTTCTTAAGTGTGTAGAAAGTAAACTGGTTATTTATTGCTATTTGAGTCAAAAGGCAAGCCAAGCCATGCAGAGCTGCGAGCGTCGTTGAGAATTTAGATCACCGATCTGTCTCTCCCAGAAGCCTGCTCACAACAGAGAAATGGAAGCCCAGCTTGGCTAAAAGACCAGTCGTGACTCTCTTTTGTTCTGATTGGCTCAATCATAGGAATGATTGGCTCATAGGAAAACCCTGCCTCTCTGCGCTCCCTGTGTAGCTGAAAGAAACAGAATGCAGTCATTTTTGGCAGCCACATGATCTGTTGTGGCTGGAAAAAAAATGGCGGTGGAAACTGTTGTGCCATTACGGCTGGCCAAAAGAGCTGAAATAACCTGTTTTGAAAAATGGATCCATGCACAACCCTACTATTTATAGATATGAGTCTTCTAAAGACGTGGATTCTTGATCTGAGATAGTGCCTTGTATCAGAGTTGGTACCGTGCACTCATCCCTTTGCTCTCCTATCCACATATGCCATCTGAGCTATTCTTATTGTTGAGAAAGGTAGCGTTTGGCGACTGGGATAGGTTGAATGAAAAGCAACAACAATAATAAGAGAGCAAGGTGTTTTGCTGTGACAACTCAACCTGGGTGTCCAAGAAATCCAAATCAAGTAGAGTTCTATGAACCCCTGGCACTCAGAAATGGACATTTTGGGATGTATATAGATGAGCGAGCAAGGTTGCGCCCTTTGGCTGGCATTTTGATCACACCCGTTCCTTCTTATTAGCTTCTGCTATCCACTCAGTGTGTGTCCCAGGGAGTTCCCATGAGGACATTTCAAAAGGAGCCCACCAGCGTTACATTGGCCGGGAGATTAGGGAGCGCATAACATGATCTCCAAGAGAGATGGAATCTGTAGTAGCAAAGCCAGCCTGCCCCACCCTGCACTCAGCTCACATTTTGCATCCCTTACTCAATAAACACAACAGATTGCCATTTTTTGTTACAATTAAATATTTACACTAAGCAGAAAACATTTTGCATGCTCTTTTAAACAGCCGTGTCATCTCGCTCTTTTCATTCTCTAATCTTTCAGTTCTGAATCAGAAGTGAAGATTTTTAGCCTATTTACTAAGAAGTAAATATTATGATGGAAACATCAGACAGCTTAGTAGTGACTTTAGGAGAGTGGAGAAAGCATTTTCTGGTAGTGTTGTCAGTTGCAAAACATCCAATAGGCTACCAGTCAACAGAGAAAGGTTATTCTGGAGGTCTGACCTTAGGATCTTTAGAGCTGGACTAAAGGCTAGTCAACCGTTTGGATTGACATTACCTTAGCAATGCAGGAGATGTCGCCACATGTGTCCATCATATCTAACTCCAGTAACATCAAAAGACCCTTTACTTTATCCCTTCCCTCTCTCCCCATAATCTATCCTATATATTACCCCCTTTCTATTCAAATTTTCTCACCTGAAAACTACAATAATTTTTTTAAGTTCCCAGTAAAGAGAAAGAAACCCAAGATTTAGCACATCCAATAAACACTCCCAGTTCTTCCCATGCCAGCAGTATCCAACCTCTTGGCAGTTCACAGGCCTGGAGCTTTGGAAACTAGCAGATCAGCACAGAAGTTATGTGCATAGCAGTGTTTGAGAATCATTGTAAGTACACTGTCTCTGACATCAAACTGAGTTTGATGTTTGGCCATGAAGAGCAAGTTTAATCTCTGAATCTAATGGCAGAGCTTATTAAAATGAAACACACAGGACATGCACCAAAATGCACTAAAAAGCTCCAATTTCGGAGGCTACCAGGGTAGAGACTAAATGTCTTTAATCTCTCTTTGACTGTGGCAGCATCCCTCTTTTAGGAATCAGAAAATGCCAGTATTTGTCCTATCAGAAATTCCAGAGAGGGAAAGCAAGAAGCACTAGCCTCATGCTCGTTGGCTTAGAAATGCACGTGAATAAAATCCTCATTTATCACAAAGCAGTATAATATGATCCCCTAAATTTTGCAACCTGTGAATGGATGGCTACCATTAGTGGGACCATTTTGGTTAATTTTGGTTAAGTTGTTGATAAATAACAAATAGTCAAGCTTGTTTGACAGGATATCTGGTGTACAATACAATTCCTCTGTGCCCACAGGAAATATTTTCGAAATTTTCCCGTGGATTCCTGACATGGATAATAATGAACATTTTATTTGGATTAGTCTTGGATCGGAAACATACTATCAAATTGCACTGGAGGAACTAGACCAGTGGTTCCCAACCTGTGGGTCCCCAAATGTTTGGGCCTTCAACTCTCAGAAATCCTAACATTTGGTAAACTGGCTGGGATTTCTGGGAATTGTAGTCCAAAACACCTGGGGACCCACAGGCTGCAAACCACTGATCTAGAGAGACTTATTTCCAGGGATTGGTTTGGGAACATGAGTAAAACCATGGATATCAAATGCATACATAAGGTGGAGATAGATAGATAGATAGATCCTACCTACCTACAATATGCTTTGACTATAGCTCCTCTACTTCCTTATAATTAGTTCTGATATCCAGGGCTAATAACAATTATAGACCAGCAGGACTTTGGAGAAGCACAGTTTTCCATTGTCCCATAGAGTAACAAAGAATTAATGGAGGAAAGCAGATATCATACCAGCCACAACTCATAGCCACAGGTGTTCAAAGTTGTGGTTCAGTTTATTTATTCTGTTAGTGGTGTGTGTGTGTGTGTGTGTGTGTATTTTCTTTTCTGGCATAAGACCCAAGGTGGTTTGCAACAAATTTAAACAAGACACAACTAAAATCGTATCATATTTGCCGCCCGAAAGACAGTTGCATCTGTCAAGTAAGAGATAAAGGTACCATATTAAGTGGGGAGGCAAATTTTGACTGAATTATGAGGCCATTAAAGAACTCCAGGAACGCTGAGGAATGCGGAAGGAACAACAAGGGACGCTGGGGACGCTGAGAGATGAGGAGTGCGTCAGCTCCCCCTGGTGGCCAGAGTTTGCCTCTGTTCATCCATATGTGTGTATGTGGAAACAGCAGGGATTGTCTGCTAAGTATGTGTGCCTGTAATCCGCTCTGAGTCCCCTTCGGGGTGAGAAGAGCAGAATATAAATAAATAAATAAATAAATATTTTAAAAAACAACAGGCAAACATACAATTTTATTAAAAGCAGAGTTTAAAGCATATATTTAATGGAAGGGATAAAAACACAACTCAACTAATTTAAATACTCTGGCTGCATGGGTTTAAAGGTCTGTCTAAACCAGTGGTTCCTAATCTGTGGTCCATGGACTACCAGTGGTCCACAAGAACTACAATATGGTCTGTGGCCTCACCATTACTATACCATTGCAACAAGAGTGACTGGTCTCACAAAACGCTCTTATATTGCCAAGGCTTATTATGTATGGTTTTCTTTGGGTGAGCAGATGGTGACTACTGGATGGCATATGTTCTGGATCTGAAACTAGAGCTGATGCAGTCTGTCCAATGCAATTTTCTGAATAAGCACCCCAAATAACCAAACAGAATCTAAAGTTGACCACAAACTGATTCGTGACCCTTTTGGTACTAATATTGGAAAGTGGTCCCTGGTCAAAAAAAGGTTGGGAACCACTGGTCTAAATAGAAGTGTCCTTGCCTGCTGGCTGATTCTATAATTGTGAAACCTAGTTGCCAACTAGGTGGTTGCTCAAGTTAGTCTACAATGTAGGGGAAGAAATGTTTTGCAAAGGGCCAGTGCTACCATTTTTCAGATAGAAAAGACTGCATCAAACACTAGTTGTTTGAGGGTTGGTAGTTATTACTTTCTATGTGTTGCTCCTGAAATCTCTATGAGAAAAATGCTCTGCGTCTCTTAAACTAGTCTGCAGCCTCAAGTGCATCGGGGAAACAGCAACTCATCTTCACAGATCGATTCAGCACTTGGGTGGGGAGGGGACAGATACTTACCCTTTGGTTCCACATCATAAGGTCCAAAGGGGTTTCCATGGGCACCTTGGCACAGAAACATGAAGTGTACAGTCCAATTCATTTTTTTACAAAAACGATTCTGAAGAAACAATACTTACAGCACGGTCAAAGCAGCTTCCTCGGTAGCTAGGAGCTTAGTTATAGAATGCTGTCTTTTAAATTAAAGGCAAATAATGTGCTTACCTTTAAATCAGGCATGGGCAAACTTCAGCCTTCTGGGTGTTTTGAACTTCAACTCCCACAATTCCTAATAGCCGGTCAGGTGGCTGGGATTTCTGGGAGCTGAAATCCAAAACACCTGGAGGGTCGAAGTTTGCCTATGCCTGCCTAGAGAATGACTATACTTCCTACCAGGTGGAGTGAAAGGGTCACAGGTTGCCCATTGTAATAGTCAGTTGGGAGGGAATGGGGGGAGACTTCTATGGACATTTCGTCAAAGGAGTAGTGATGATTTAGTTATGCGCACACTCCTGCAATTTACAGCCTTTCTGGACTGAAAAAAATAAACACCTCTCTGTGGGCTAGTCCTGCTAAGTTTGTGCTGCCAAGCTGTATTAGGCTGAGACAAGATACTTGGGTTTTGCGATATCATTATTATTACTATTATTATTTAATACACATTATTATTATTTAATACACAGCAAGATTAGTACGCAGCAAACAAGATCACTATGCCGGCTTTTGTATTTGATCACAAGTTGGACACTTCTCAAGTGTTTTAGGACTGTGTGATGTATCGGCAAATAACGTGGGCAGATCCAGTAGGGTGGCCTTTTGCAGCTGACAGATGGAGGTTCTGTCTGCACTGATTGTGTTTAAGTGCAGGCCAAGGTCTTTAGGAACTGCACCCAGTGTGCTGACCACCACTGGGACCATCTTTACTGGCTTGTGCCAGAGTCTTTGCAGTTCTATTATTATTATTATGTGTCTGTGCCTGTGATTAATGGGCAAGCGATTTGCCTCTATCACAAGAGTCAACTTAAGGCAGGCATGGGCAAACTTGGGCCCTCCAGGTGTTTTGGACTTCAACTCCCACAATTCCTAACAGCCTATCGGCTGTTAGGAATTGTGAGAGTTGCCGTCCAAAACACCTGGAGGGCCCAAGTTTGCCCATGCCTGCCTTAAAGTAAAGGCAGAGCCTCCGAAAAATCGCCCAGGGCTGCTTTTTGGGATGTGGGCGTTCAAAGGCGGCTGTGCAATGGAGCTTCCTCCTCCTGCTGCCTCTTCTTCGCCTTCCTGGTCTCTCCGACTCGGCCCGGTGGAAAGAGTTAAGCCCCAGCCTGTTGATAGTAGAGAGTGGCTCAGCCTGGACCCCTGCAAGTCGGAGGGAGGGAGGGAGGGAGGCTCTTGATTGGCCAAGTTTCTGTTGGTAGTAATAACGGATCAGATATCCAACTCCTGTCTTCCCAGTCAAGACCCTTTAGGGATAGCCGGCTCCCCGCTAGACTATGACATCAGTCAGGACACCCGGTGATGCTGCTGATAGCAAAGGCTGAGAGAGAGGGGAGGGGAGGGGAGGGTGCTGCATGGAAAGAAAGGAGGGGTCTGCTGGCTGGCTGGCTGGCGCGCGCCACGTTCATTAGCCCGGCTCGGGGCCCGGGCATGCAGTCGCCTTGCGAGGAGGGCCAGGGCTGGATGGGACCAAGCCGTGCCTGAGTGCCCCTGCCTGCCTGCCTGGGCTGGCTCCTGGATGAACTGGGGGCAAGCGCTTCTCTTCCGGCTGTGAGGAGCAGCCGAGGGGCTTCCTCCTGGCCCGGGGACTTACGCCTTACTCACCACCTCGGGCAGCTTCACCATGACTCTCCTGGGGTCTGAGCATTCCATGCTGATTCGGAGCAAATTCAGATCAGGTAGGGCGGCGGGCACGGCGAGCCTCTCTCCCTCCAACTTTCCTCTCCCAGGCTGTTTCTCATTAAGCAGCCTGCAAGTCCAATAGAAGCCGAGAGTCGTAAAGCTGTCATGGGCTCGCGCTCACGGGGGCTGCTCTGCAAAGGAAGGCACGCATGTTCCCTTTCTGCCTGTCTGCCTGCTCCCTCTCTTTCCGCCCTTTCACGACTTCACAGTTTGTATCTCTGGTTTCGCTTGTTTTTCAAAAGCCCTTCAACCTCAGTCTTGTAAAACGCAAGAGCTCTTCCTTTAGGCCAGTGGCTCCCTACCTTTTTTCGACCAGGGACTACTTTGACCAGGGACCACTTGACCAGGGACCACCTTGACCAAAACCCACTTGACCAGGGATCACTTTGGCCAGGGATCACTTTGGCAAGGGACAATTTGACCAGGGAACACTTTGACCAAAACCCACTTTGACCAAAACCCACTTTGACTAAAACCCACTTGACCAGGGATCACTTTGGCCAAAACCCACTTTGACCAAAACCCACTTTGACCAAAACCCACTTTGACTAAAACCCACTTGACCAGGGATCACATTGGCCAAAACCCACTTTGACCAAAACCCACTTGACCAGGGATCACATTGGCCAAAACCCACTTTGACTAAAACCCACTTGACCAGGGACCACTTTGACCAAAACCCACTTTGACCAAATCCCACTTGACCAGGGATCACTTGACCAAAACCCACTTGACCAAGGACCCCTTTGACCAGGGACCACTCTCCATCATCAGTACCATAAGAAGAGCCATGCTGAATCGGGCCTCAGCCCATCTCGTCCAGCATTCTGTGTCACACAGTGGCCCACTAGTTGTACACAGGGATCTCTAGCAGAAAGGAGGGCAGAACCCTCACCTGCTCCCGACCCCCCACAACCAGTACCCGGGGGAAATCCTGCCTGCCTCCATCAACACAGAGGTGGCACTTGGATGTCCATTTCAGTAGCTACTGATTCCCTTGGTATCCATGAATCTTCTGTACCAAAAGAGTTACAAATCAGTTTTTGGTCAACCTTAGCTTCAGTTTGGTTATTTGGGGTGCTGGATCAGAAAATTGCATTGGCTAAACCACATCATCTCTAGTTTCTGATACAGAACATATGCCATCCAATAGTTGCCATCTGCTTTCCCACAGAAAACCATATTTTATAATCTAGAGCTGATGAGGTAGTAATAATATTTAATGGGTAGTCAGCCTCTCACCTCCCAACATTCCCATTGCCTTGGCACTATAAGACGATTTCGCAAGACCAGTTGGTCTTGCTGCTGCATGGTTTCGAGGCAACCATGTAGTAATGGTGAGGCTGCGGACCATATTGTCATTCTTGTGAACCACAGGTTGGGAACCACTGCTTTAGGCACATGTGTAGGTGCTATGGAAAGAGAATGGAGGAGCCTTCCATAAAGGTTCCTGGGACAAGTAGTACTCTAGGTCCTCCCATCAATAGAAGTCAGGTGCCATCCTGCCTTTCTTGGCCTAGATGCTTTCTTTCCTCCAGAATCCTGGCTGGCAGCATGTTCCCTTTTGGTTTGTGACTAATTGGACAAACATGAATCTGCAAAAAGGCATCATTTTTTTAAAAGTACAAATAACAAATGGAACATGCGAAATATTTAAAATGACATCACCAGAGAAATAAAGGTAGAGCCAAACGACCGATTGCCATTTTTCTGGAGCTTTTCATCCCAAATAACTCATGCACCAGATCTCCAGAGTGGGTTGAAGCCCTATTGGGGTCTTCGCCTTGGAGGACTTCCACTGGGAATCAAGGTGAGTGATGGTGCACAAGGACAGGAAAAGGCACCTTGACCTCTGCCCCTCTGTTGGGTAAGAGCATAGAGACTTCAAAGACATTCAGCACGATACACTACGCAGTGGAGTGGAGGGCTGTTGCGCGCGTTCATTCTTATTTTTGTGATTTGAGCTATAACGGTGCTTAGTTTGGAGAGCATTGTGTCCTGAGAATGAATGCCTACATATGCCACCAATGAGTGTACGGCTGCTTGCTCACAATCTGTCTTCGAATGGGAGAGTTTTCCTGTCTCTTGTGCCCACTTCTAGGATGTCACCCACTCAAAATGGGGGAAGGGGGGGTGGCCGCCGTGTTTCATCTCTGGAACACCAGAGATAATGAGAACATCAGAGCTTATCACCCCGATGCTAATGTGCTTGGGTATTATCAGGCTGTTTGAGACAGCTGGGTGGTCAATTGCTGTGTTTGCTTAGAAAATATAAAATTGGCAGCTAGTTGAAAACTCCAGGGTTGTGTGTACAAATGCAAGAGGCGCTGACTGGCTGGGGTTCTACACAGTTTGGTCCAGTACTTTGCTGTGGTTTCTCTATCACTGCAATCTTACATTTCATGTGGATAAGTCATTCCTCAGAATCCACTGGTGTGTTATGATAATGGTACAGAGTCCTTCACTGGGAAGGAGAGGGATAACCCAGCCGTTTCAAAGCAATACTGCCACCTTCCTGAAACAAGCAGGACACAAGGGGATAGCTTTTCTGGACCACTGCATTCTTTTACAGTGAGCCAGCACTGTTTTTAAGACTCGTTTATGTGTTATTTTTAAAGGCGGGGGCGTGGGGGTAGAGAGATTATGGAGCTAGTTGGTAGGATTGGGGAACATACTTTTCAAATGATTCTAGGCTAAAAGTAAACTTTATGACTCTCTAAGTCTCATAAATGTTGTTCCTCTTAGTTCTTTCTCACAATTTAATTACCACCTCCTTGTCCTAGGCTGATGACATACATGATGCCAGTATGTCTGTGCACATATTATTTTTTGGTGCCAGCTTTATGGAAAACCTCTTCTAACAGGATGAAACTGTCGCTGAAGGGAATACCTGTATGGATTGTTCCCTAAATGTAAAGGTAGTTTTTACAGTGTGACCACAACACTAAAATTGGGCTGTAAAATTAGCAGGTGCTAAATAGGCATATTTAGGTTACATTGCATATTAAGTGGGATAAAATAGGTAAAGCTGCCCCAAGACAGGTTCCTGCTAAAGGTGAAGGACAGAGCAATGTGTTGCCTCATTCCTCCTACAAAGGCTGATTGGGCTAGTGGTGTTATCCGAATTCAACTCTGATGGTGGTATATATCAGGCATGAGCAAACTTCAGTGTTTTGGACTTCAACTCCCACACTTCCAAACAGCCTACTGGTCCACTTCACAGGAGGGGCAGTAGGTGAGCTTAGGAGTCACGGGGCAAGATGCCTAGATGAGGATCTAAATTCCAACATGGCCACTTCACAACAGAAATCATCACCTGCTCCTTGAGGCAACTGCTTCACTTTGCCTAAAGCATAATTTTATACCTGCTGTCATGAGAAACAAATGATGTCTAAATGATGTAAAAATGATGTATTCTTGCCCTCTTGTTGTATGCTATCAATCCATTTCTATCTTATAGAAACCTATAGCAACTCTATCTCATGTTTTCCTTGGCAAGATTTGTTAAGGTTTGCTTTAGTCTTTCCCTGTGCCTGAGAACGTCTGACTTACCCAAGGTCACCCATTGGGTTTCCACGGGAAAGTGGTGATTCAAACTTTGGTCTCAAGAGTCATATTTCAATGCTCAAACTATACATCATTTGGGCCAGGCATGTAGCGGGGGGGGGGGGGCTTAGGGGGCTTCACCCCCCCCCCCCAAATTCTCAGGGTGGTCCACGAGAAAGCTTTACTGGTACATTATTTAAACTGTTATGTTTATTCATATCATGATCTGATCACCATGCTCATTGTATCCCACATTCATGGGGTTATTGGGATAACAATACAAAAGATTTGGTAGCGTAGTCCCTCTCTTACTCAGACTCAGCCCCTCCCGAATCAAAATCCTGGCTATGGCCCTGATTTGGGCTGTTGCTTATTCTATTACATACCAGCATTTTTTTAATTTAAAAAACTGGGATCAGTCTTCAGCAATGATGGAGATATTGGAAGTAGATGACCCGTCCTTCTTGTTCAGTTTTGCCATTCTTGTCATCCTCTTTAAAATGGAATTAAAGCACTACGTAAGAAGAATTAGAATCCTGGCAAAATTGGGATTTGGGGATTATGATTCATAGAATCTCATAGCCATCCTGACTATGTTGACTGAATAACTCTGGTAGTCATATTCTAAAAAAGTTATGTTGATTTCCTTGCCCTTCGGGAACCTTGTCAGAGAATGCTGATTACACTACAGGAGAGCAAAAATAGTTTTTCCATATCACTGTTCTCAAAGTCAGTAATCAGCAGTCTCCTTGTCACGAAGATATTTTTGTTTTCAGTGGTTCCACAGCAACATTAGCTGGGGAACTGGCCAGGGTAAGAAACAGATTTCTACTGTAACCTACGATTTTCAAAACAGATACAAATCTAGTGCTTAGTTCTAGAAGTCTTATCACAGTGACAGCAAATAACTGAGCTACAAACCAATTTGAATGGATTGTTCTCATGGAAGTGATATAACTGATGTATTCGTTCAGAACATAGGTGGAGGCTTATACCACTCAGTGCACTTCCATCTGCACACACACAAAATAAAATTAAACTCTATGGGCACCAAAAAAAATCATGTTAGGACAAAGCCTAGTTTTCTCTGCAGAAAAAAATTTGTATGGCAGAATGCTCATTTATACTACAAATGTGGAATAACAGTTTGCAGTGGAACAGCCGAGGCAGGGCTCTGAGCTAGCAAGAGACAGGGATGATTGACAGGGTAGTAGCTGCTATTAATCCCAACTATTACCTGTAAAAGGTAAAGTCCCAAATTTTGGATGACTTATATATGCCTTTAAATCTACAACTCTTTAACTCCTGGAACAGGGTCCTCGAACTTTTTAAGCAAATTGTGGGGGGGGGGGGGGGGGCGACTGTAATTGGAAAAAATTATCAACTAATTCCTATGCACACTTTGTTGTTGTTTATTCATTCCGTCGCTTCCGACTCTTCGTGACCTCATGGACCAGCCCACACCAGAGCTCCCTATGCACACTGCACATATCTTATTTGTAGTGCAAAAAAAAGACCCCCACAGAAGCACAATACAATATTTAAAATGAAGAACAATTTAACTAATATAAACCTTCCAGTGTTTCAATGGGAAGTGTGGTCCTGCTTTTGGCTAATGAGATAGTCAAGATAATTAAGATTGTTGTTGTGTGCCTTCAAGTCGTTTCAGACTAAGGATGACTCTAAGTCTAAAGTTTAGGGCAGGGGCTGGGTATATACCTTGGAGGGTCGCATTTGGCCCGCGGGCCTTACTTTTGGGACCCCTGCCCCAAAACAATACTGTGATTTTTCATCAAAGCATACTGGTTTAGAAGAACTGGTGGATGACTTGCTCCTGCTTTCTATTTTATGTTTTAATTTGTATACCTCCCAGAGAAGAGTAGATAGACACTAGTGTACAAAATATCCCTATTTTCTGTGTTGTGCCTATTGTTCTTTTAGCCATGAATGCCAGATTTCTTGCCACCATTGAACCCTTCCTATTTCTAATTAGCCAAGAAGAAAGCAAGACAGAGCGAGCAGTTTGTTTTAACTAGTTGTTGGTTAGGCTAGTTGTAGTAGCAGAAGAT
This sequence comes from Anolis apletophallus, assembly GCA_030556195.1. NCBI lineage: Eukaryota > Metazoa > Chordata > Lepidosauria > Squamata > Anolidae > Anolis > Anolis apletophallus. Next base: position 114,947,506 of record JARBWK010000001.1, on the reverse strand, counting down.
ACTACAACTGGATATTCTTTTAGGAGATAGCAGGGATAGGTGTCTAAAAATTTGGTGAAAGTTTGGTCTACATTTACTTTTTTGGATCCTCAAAATCATTAATTTAATGTAAACAATAATGAAAGAATTGTGAATTGAGATATAAACTTCAGTGTATCTAATACTGTATCCATGATTATTTTGGAAACTATTTCCAAAATAGTTGAGGCAAATGGTTGATATCTACCACTTACAAGCATATAGGTTAGATATGTGATATTTTTGCACCTTGGGATGTGAATTATTAATGAAAACTCATGGGCCATAAAGAAAATATGTTCAAAATTATCCGTTAGCTAATTAGGAATGGCATTGATATAATACCGGTCAGGCCATCAAGGCTTTCAAAACCCTCAAAGCCCTCCAAAAATCTTCTAATATGTTTAATGTTTATGTAGCCTTAATATGTGTGAAAATCACCGGGAAAATTGTCACCTCCATGTTATTTTTATTTTTTTTGCATAAAATGGTGCCCTCCCCCTTACTGTAAACATAAATGAGTGACTGACTGGCTGACCTAACCACAGAGTATCAACAATTAGTGTATACAAATAGACATAAGCTTTTAGCAACTGCTTTTTCATCAACACATACATGTTTATTCAAATCCTTGCTGTGGTCACTTGCCCAGAACACCTGTTGGAATTTCTTCGTATGGTAATCTGCATAGCTGATAATATTGTGGAGTCTAGTGGTCTGTCCATTATCTTGCATTCTTTGGTGATCTTTCGATGCAATTTCTGTAATGCGTTATACTTTGGACTGCTCTAGTAATTCAGAAACATCCACTGGTTAAAAATATGTCTCCTTGACTTTTGTCTTGTACTGATTCACAAGGTGGTCTGGGTATCATTCTAGGAGAGCTTCAGTGGTTCCTGGACTATTCTGGGCAAAAACCAAGGTGACCATTAAAAACCCTAAACAGCTGGAAGAGAGGATTTCTTCCATATATACATCTCCTCCCTGGTATTAGAATCAAGTGGAGAAGGTCCCACCACCTTCTGTAGTAGATTTCCTAAAATAAATAGTGTTTTCTCAATGGGGGTGACACATTTTTATGACAATAGTGGTGATGATGGTAAAACTGTCTCTGAAATGGATTCAGTGGATTTTTTTATGTTGAAACAATTTGACAGATGGTAAAAGTTGTATTTTGATAAGCTTTTGGGGATCTTGTTTTATTGACTTGTCTGCTGTTGGGTTTTTTTTGGTGACGATTAAGGAATTTTAACTATTGCAATCTACTTTGCCTAACTGCAATTAATAATCTAGGTATAGTTAAATAAATTAAGCCATATATTTGGGTGAGGTCCTGCCAATAACATGCCAAGGATAAGAAAGCAACATTCCTTTATGGAGAAAACTCTGTGTTTCTTAAGGCAAAACAAAGCTATTGCTTAGAGTGGGGGATAAATTTGACATGTCCGAAATCCTCAGAAATGTTGCAGACACAGAGGTTTTCTCCTCTCCTGCTTTGTTTGAATCAAAAGACTAAAGATTTGTGTGCATGTTTATTTTGTCTATTTTGCCACAGATAAATAGACAAACCTGAGGTCATCCTGACAAATTTCATAGAAACAATGAATTTTTTTTGCCTGCCTGCCAGTATCAATGGAGTTGCATTAAATCAATTGGGACAAAGCATGAGGGTTTGTTCCCAGGGAAGTGCAGGGGGAGTGGGGAGACTATCCATATAGTTGTTGCTCCAAGAAATCCGGAAAACAGATTTCACTGCTGTAATTGGAAGATGCACTTCGGAAAACTCAAGAAATTATTTCTCCTCTGTTGGCCACCAGTGAAAGTACAGCTTGGGTAAGTTGCTGCTTTCTGATTGACTAACATGGGGAACGAGGACATTGCTGGTCCATTGGCCTAACTCTACTAGGTAGCTCAGTTGAAGTGGTACCAGAGGCTTGTTAGCATTGGCTGGATCATCCTAAAGATCCCACTAAAGATCAGTTGATTTTATGGGTGGTTCCATATTATGTTTTGTAGATAAATAGAGATTTCAAACTTTCTGAACAAACTTCTGCAATTAAGTGACTATATTTTGGATCATAGGCAATGAGATAACTTGGGATTTGCCATGCTTCTGCATTGTTCAGATTGGATGATGGATGATACAAAAGCTGCTCACTATAAATCATTCTTGAGACGAAAAGCATTCAGTCCTGGTTGTGTTTTGTACCCAAAGAGGACAGTCCAATGTAATTGGAATTTAGCTAGAGATGGCAAAGGATATGAGTGCCTGCTGTCATTCTTTTTATAGAGAGCCACTGCCCCTAATGATGCAGGAGTTGAGACCTAACTTACATATTCATTTCATATGCCTGCTACAAGGTCCTGCTATCTGCATCTATCTGTCTATTTATCTATCTATCCATCCATCCATCCATTCATCTATCTATGAATGATAGAGCTGGTCTCCTTCACATATTATTTATTATTCATGTATTATTAGTATATTATATTTCCCCTTTTGAGTATACTGCTTTAGCTGGAGTAATTTTTGAAAGCTAGAGTTAATCAGAATGTGTGTGTGTGTGTGTGCAAGAACTCAAGATGCTGAATACAGAAGTAAAAAAAATATTGTCTAATCGTTTAAGAAAGCATCCACTTCTTCGGAACAGAACATTGTCTGAGTGTGGCCTTTGTAACCTTAGTAATTTTAAAAATGTATATATTGGGGAAGGAAAAAGTTGCCTTATAGCACATGGAAGTTGGAGGAAATGATTGATCTAATAATAATAAAACTTTATTTCTATCCATTTATTTCTATGCTGCAGTATAATTACATGCAGTCATTGGAATATATGGTTTTATGATAAAATAAATGGCAAAATGTAACGTTAGAATATACTTTTTTTGTTTTGATTCTTAATTTTGAATCAAATACATAGTATTGGATGTCTTGTGTAATCAGAGTTATCATTTTTCTTACACATTGAATTGCCAGTTTGATTTTTTAAAAGTATATTGAAAAAACTTGGAGTGATTCCTCAAAATAGGCTGAAACATTTGTGATTTTGATCCCTGCTCTTTATCCTTCTTTGTTATAGTGTGTGATATTTGCAAGGCTATTTGCAAATGCACAATAGAAAAGACGATACACTAGGTGTAGTGTGTAATGTAGAAAGGATACAGGTATAATTATTCCATAAAAATGCATACATATTACCACCTGACCTGTTAAGAGATAACATCTGTAAGTGTGATAATTTATTTACTGAATATTCTGAATGAATGTCATAGACAGACGATTTTGGGCCAGCAGAGGTATTTCTGTATGATAGAATTGTTGGCCTAGAAAGTTATCAAATTCAACCCTATACTCTCAAGGCTAAATCCGTTATAGCTCTTTTAAAAAAAGATTTCCAGAGACTCTGTTTATACTGAGCTAGATTATACACAAGCATTTGTGTAACTTGTCTGCATTCTTTGCTAATTTTGGGATGCCATGCTAATTTCTTCGACCATACTATTTTCACTTATGTGATATAGGACGACTGAAAAGTCTCACAGGAATGGCATTAACTCCATAAACAAGGTTAAGTAATATTTCATTTATGAATAAATATTTGTGAATTAAATATTATACATCATCTGGCCTTGACCAGCTGTTTTGCAGTTTTGATGCTGAAAATACATTTTGTGTGGTTGTGACCCTCATTTTACTCTCTACCCAATGGACACAGTAAATTGTCTACATGGGTGATGCTATTCCCTTGCCAGTGCTTAAGTAACAGTCAAGTCACAGCTTGGTTGATTTCTGTGTATGGTTAGGAGAGTGTGCCATATTAAAAGACAAGACAGGCAGCAAAATGTTTTTGGCCAACTTTGCTACCCTACCCAACATCTTGGCATTGTGCCTTGGTCAATTTGTAGGGCCAAGTTAACTTCTATGATTAATGTATGGGTTGCTAGTTCAAGGCAGATGGGTGAACCATGTCCATTACTATTCAGTTCAACACTTTTAAATAAGAATAATCCCTTGTGCCATCAACTGGTTCAAGATTTTATTTAAAGCAGCCATCAAAAGAATAAAAAATACCAGAATGAAAATAAAAAATACTCTCACATAGATGTCTTTATGATACATATATTCAGTATCATGATAACAAATTGATTGCAGAATTCAATAATTTCAAGGAGTTCAGAAGGGTTGCTCACTAAGTTTCCATCTGATATTCCTGATTGCTTATATTCGAAAATGAAGTGTTTATTTATCACCCCTCTATCATATCATCATGTTTTGGGATTTCAGCGTTGACTTGTCCTTGATCATTTTAAGTGTTGATTTTGTTATATAAAAGTACTGCTTTTATATAAAAGTACTGCTGGTTGAAGGTTTGACGGAGTGGGAGGAAGGAATCAATTAATTGCTGTCCATTTATTTCTGTAGTGTCTCCTGTTCTTATTTGTCAGTACTTCTTATTCTGCTGTCCTTTAAAAGAAATGGGTAAAGTGAGTTTCTACAAATGAAATAACTCCTTCCACCAAGAAGATCTCATAAACTCTCTCAAATTCCTAATCAGGCATTAATTTTTTAAAAAATGAATAGTATCCCTTGCGATAACACATCAGTGAACTGAAAAAGTGTCTAAATGTTAGATGAAAACCTAGATTTTCCATTCCCTGGATTTTCATGTGTGAGTAAATTCCACTCAAGTTGATGGGAATGTGTAGCAAGTGCGTGGGCTCAAAGCTGAGAGCAAACATTCACCATACCATTGAAATCCCAGAAGGTAAATGAATTGCATGACAGCAGCAACTCATCTAAGATTTCTTCCATGATAGAGACGATTACAGTGAATGGGAAGTCTTTTGACTTATGTGCAGTGGATCTTTTTTTAATGGTGTGGGAGCTTTGTATCTGGTTCCTAAGATTGCATGAAGCAGTCCACATTTTCCGTAAAGTCCAGGCCCTTGGAAAACTACCATCTTCCGCGGCACACTCTTGCTGTCTTTCCTCCCATTAATGACATCATTTAAGTATGCAACAAGTTCCTTGACTAGTTCTGATTAAAGCAGCATGCAAACAGATGCTTTAATCCCTCGATAGTGCTAAGCCTGCACAGGCATAAACAAACCATGAGAGGTTTTCAAGAGGGTGTTGGTGCATCAAGGAAGCCATTTGTCTCCAGAACGCACTTCTTCAAGATGGTTTATGGAAGTGGAAGGATTTTTTCCTCCATTATTCCAAATAAGACCTGGCTTTGTTGAAAAGGACAGAGCTCCATATTTTTCACTGGCCTGGGTGGATTTGCAATCCATTTAACTCCCCTCTCCACTTTTTTGTTTGTTTGTTCGATATTGTGCACTAAACTACTGCAGCAAATTAGAATGTTAGAAATCTATGCAGACTCGAATATGTGTCACTAAGGACTTCTCCTTGAGTCCCCTCGGGAAGACAGGGTGGAATATAAATAAAGTTTTATTATTTATTATTATATCACACAGAGGGCCTTGATGTGGAGAACACGTAGGGCAGTGGGGCAAATCCATCACCCAGCACTTCGAATCGGCCGCATCACACGCTTGCCCATCACACACTGGAAAGTGTATCTTTCTTGCTCCTGCCACAGCATTTTAAATCTGAACACGGGTTCAGAGTTCTCAGTCGTAAAACACTTTGCTGATGCAACCAGCATGGAGCCCCGCAGGAAGTAGCTGTGCGCCATATGGTGATATTTGGCGGGCTCTGCACTGGCTGAGTTGGCAAAGTGATCTACAACGGGGAAATTTGGCAATGTGATGAGGTCGTAACATGTTTCTGAATAAGGATATATTTCAGAAATAAAATAAATACTAAATGGAAATACATATTTATTTATTTGCCATATTTATACCTCACCTTTCTCTACTCCAGCAGGGGGACTCAAGGCGGCTTACAATGGCCTATCAAAACAACAAATTCATCAAAAATAGTTTAAAATCGCAACATATTAAACATGGTTAAAATACATTCAAAGTTAAAAGCACACCATCCAGAGTTCAAGATCTAAGGCCATATTTGAATGTACGGTATATATCTCATATATATTGTAGGGAAACTGGCATTTAAAAACCTATTGTGGGGAGATAACCACTGATACTAATGAACAAGCTCTGTCCTCATCCCATATTAATGATATGTTTATAAACTGATGTTATTATATGGGAGATAATTTAAATCAATTCTAATGGCTGTCATAATTATATAGTCAGCTATCATGTCACCAGCATACCAGCTTTTAGGCTGAATAATTTTGGTCATAAGAAATAAACCAAGATTTCATAGCTATGGTGATAATGTTTTCCCTTTGACCTTCTAGGCAAGCTTATGATATGCCAAATACAGTATAAGAGGTCAGCCATTGAGAGAGCAAGTGGGAAAAAGGTGGCTGTTCACTCTTTTGTGTTTGTCCTTCTCATAAGAGCAGAACTGGTCAAGGGGGGGGGGGGCAGATGGTACTGAGGTTTCAAGATTGAATTGCTTCAAGGTAGAGTTGGGGCTCCTGTGTAAGATAGTCCATTATTCTAGGACAAATTTCTATTTTGAGCCACAACCGCTCTGTCATTAAAAGAGCCCAAGTTTGATAGAATCTGTTTTATTACTAAACAAGATAATCCAGTCAATAGTTTGTTTGCTGCACTATTTATGCCTAATCCTTCAGCTTTCTTTATGAGGAGGATTGATTAGCAATGTGATCATTGAACATTAGAACATAATCTGTTATTTCTAGAGTCAGTTTGACTTGTCTAGTACTTGGATCCAGCAGTTTGCATTCCGGATTGGTCTCACAGAAGAAATACATATTTAGATAGCACTCTGTAGCCACAGATTCTGTATCCACAGATTCAACTATCCATAGCTGATTTCTTTTTTTTTAATCCTAAAAATGATACCTTTGCTTTGCCATTTTATATAGGAGACAACTTTTTACTGTCTTTGTATATAATGAGACTTCATCTTCCATAGATTTTGGTATCCACAGGGAGGGGGCAAATCCTAGGGATACCAAGGGCCCAATCACAATTTTATTTTTATTTTTGTCTGTCTCTGGATGTTAAAATGTATGCAGATCAAGGTTGTCTTATTCCTGTTCTTGCTAAATATAATAGAATTACATTTCAAGTTTTCTAGACTAGAATCCGTGTTTGTAACTCCTTTTTGAACTCTTCATCATGAACTCTAAAAGATAAGCCTCTACCAAAAAATAGGAGGGAGGGTATATCTTCCTTCACCTCCAAATACTATGTATAACCACCACCCTTCAGAGTCAACTGTTATTGCAAAACAGAAGCATTAATTCTTAATGTTAATAAGCAATATGTTTAAAATAACTCAACATATTTTTGAAACTTTTTTGCAGCTCTGCAATCTGTGGTAGATTCACCCATGGTGTATTCCTATTATTTTGTAAAGTTTTACAGTGTGTTGGTGTGAGAGAGAGTGAGAGAGAAAAAGGAGAGGGTGGGCAAAGAGAAATAGTCATTTGACCAAACTTCAGGTTAATTGGCTTAGTTTTAGTCAGAGAATAAGAAAACTGCATTCCAGTAATAGGGAAGATCCACACTGCCGTTATACGAGGGTGATTCCTTTCTGCATGTGATAGAGCTCTAAACCTTCCCTCGGTAACAGCAGAGTCTCAGAGTTATTTGTGGCAAAAGTTAAAGAGTTCCCTTCCTGAAAGATGCACTCTCTCCCAGTTTTACAGTTGCGGCTGCAGCAGCGAAGAAGCAGAGAACAGCTCACCAACCAGGGAATCATGCCACGTGAGTATTTTGCTTTCTCATCTTATCTTTACTGCACCAACAGGCCCATGCAACTTCATCAGAGGGCCCTGTCACCCACCTCTGATAAAGACATTGCACCCTTAGTGGTGATTTCCGACAGCTAAGGCAGGCCTTTGTAGGTGCATCATTGTAGCAAACAGCTTGGGATCTATGTTGTCTCCTTACGGAAATCAACTCTTCTGCCAGTAAGAAAATATGTGGCAGAGATTGCTCTTCTTCCACAATCCTTGTCCTGAAAAGGTTGTAATGCAGCAGCAATTATTCCTTCTTTGTGGTATGAGGGTAAACAGTCGATTAAGCAGAACAGCTAGTTCAGCACTAAAGAGTGCATGGGATTTTTGCCCCACTTAATCGATCTGTAGCAAATCCTCAGACACAAACAAGGTCTCTTAGAAGAGCCTTGAGGGGTTAGGTAGACCAGGGCTTCTTAAACTTTTCCACTCTTGATCTTTTCTACCCATTTTTTTTACATGAGCTCAGGTACATAGATAATAAAATAGGTATAATAATCAAACATTTACCGATAACCAATCAGCGTTTGCAATGCCTGCTAAACAGGCCAATTTTCTTTTTTATGAAGTATAGCCGAAGCATCTTCTGCATAGCTCACTGTAAAGACTGCACAACAGTGCAGCCACTAGATGATGTCCAGAAAACTTTTACTTTTGCCAAATTTTTCAGGACCTCAACATTGAGCTCAGGGAACCCATTTTGGGTTGGAACCAACAGTTTAAGACATTTAAGATAGACTATAATGTATCCTTTGCATAGCCAGGTTGTGAAGGGCATAGGGTATTTTTCAGAACCCCTATGAGGCGGGTCATTCTTATTCCAATGTTTTGCAGATGGGGAAACTGAGACTGAGAGAGATAACATCTTGCCCAAGGCCACCCAGTGAGTCCATGGTCAAACTAGTATCTGAATCCAGGTCTCCCAGCCCAAGCACTCTCTCCTTGCTGAAGCACACCGATCCTTGAGCTACACTCAGTGACTGCCTAAGACTTTATTGGGCGCAGCATGTTTTCAACTTCTGCTATTGCTTCCCTCTTGAGACCACCTCCTGCAAAAAAAAGTTCTACATTGCTGGCATGGAATGTCTGTTGCTTCCAGACAAGGGTGCATGCAGTGGTTTGGCATTTTCAGAGGGCATTTCAGTGTATGTGGAACAGGTACAGCATGTGTAGCGTTGCCAAGTGGATAGACTGTTTATTTAATGTGTTGCCCCAAAGTTCTTGGCAGTTTTCTTTCTATCCCATTATCAGAACAGGCTGTCATGTTCTGCAAAAATGAGGTGTCATTGGTGTTTGCCAACTGTCAAGAGATGATCGGACACCCCATAAAAGTATTTGGTTTACCCCCTAAAAGGCATTTTATTTCTCAAAGAAAAGGTGGGGAGTGAAAATGACAAGGTCTATGGAAACAAGAATTTGGTTTAGGCCTCAGATGCAAGAAGGTCTACACCAGCTTTCAAGACTTGAATAATGGTAAAACATCAAACCTGTGGGTCTCCAGATGTTTTGGCCTTCAACTCCCAGAAATCCTGGCAGCTGGTAAACTGCCTGGGATTTCTGGGAGTTGTAGGCTAAAACACCTGGGGACCCACAGCTTGAGAACCACTGCTCTAGGGAAATGTAACAACTGTATTTTTCCCCCTGTGTCAGAAGCAACTTGAAAAACTGCAAGTCGCTTCTGGTGTGAGAGAATTGGCTTTCTGCAAGGACATATCTCAGGGGATGCCTGGATGTTTGATGTTTTACCATCCTTCTGGGAGGCTTCTCTTATGTCCCCACATGGGGAGCTGGAATTGTGTGTTGTGCACCTTTAAAATTACAATATTGTGGGAAGAGATGTCAGGAATTTACTTACTTATTGACAAAAATGTCCATTATAGAAAAAAGTTGAGATTTACACTCAGATACATCCAGTTTGTTCCACCAACGGCCAAGAATGTGAGATGGTTGATGGTAAATAGCTGTGAAGCTGGATTGGAAACCATTGGACACACCACATGTAAGATGAGCAGGAATTAAATACCACAGAGCTATAGTTGGGGTCGCACAATTATTTATCGAGGCTACAAATGGAAAATAGCATCTGAAAAGAGTCATTCCATTATGTATAAGAAAGAAAACAGGATGTGTTTTCTAGGATAATGCCTACTGTGAAATTGTTGATTATGCCAGAAGTTATTTAGAACTATTGGCTTTTTCCCTGGTGATTCACAAATGTGAACAGATTTAATCAATAAGTGAACTAAAAGTCAACTGAATAGTTAACTAAGATATAAGACACAAGTATTCCTGATTACTTGCCATAATTTAGTATGCAAAAAGTAATTTGCATGCTGGCAAAACATTTATTTATTTATTATGGAAATTTCTATGCTGCTTTTCTCCAGTAAGGACCCAAGGCAGCTCACATCATATTTAAGAACATATATACAAATAATTAAAAAACTGCAACCAAACAAGTAATAGAGATTCAACAGTCCCCTAAACCCTTCCGTATTATTAAACATTAAAAGTTAAAATCAGTCTGAAATTGTATTGTCGAAGACTTTCATGGCTGGAATCACTGGGTTCTCGTAGGTTTTTCGGGCAATGTGGCCATGTTCTAGAAGAGTTATTCTAGAACGTGGCCACATAGCCAGAAAAACCTACGAGTACCTCATATTCAAAAGTGCCTCGCTTCAGTTAAAAGCTGCTTCGAAGATTAAAATCTTCACTCCTTTCCTAAATGTCATGAGGGTGGGAGCCAATCTAATTTCCTCTGGGTTCCACAACTTAGGAGCTGCCCCCGAGAATGTATCTTCTCTAGTGATTTTTAAGTGCATGTTGGCCAGGGATTGTGTTGAGATAAAGGTCTCCTTAATAGACCTTAGAGGTCTACCCAGCCTGTATAGGGGAACACAGTGTCTCAAGTAACCTGGACCAAAGTCATGTAGGGCTTTATAGGTTAAAATCAGCACCTTGCATTGGGCCTGGAAATGAATCAGGAGCCATTGGAGCTGTTTCAACAAGGGAGTGGTGTCTTCCCTGGAATCTGCTCCAGTAAGTAACCTGGCTGCTGTTCCCTGGACAAACTAGAGTTTCTGAACACTTTTCAAAAGTGATTGAAAATGCCCTTCTCCACGTTGAGGTGAGCTGTAATTGCTTGACACTGGGCACGGTTAAAAGGTTCCCGTCGTCGGATCTAAGTGTTCTCATGGGACAGTATGGGGTTAGGCGGTCAGGAAAAACACGGAGTTGGTGTTGAAGCCATGGCATCTACAGGGTCTCAATTTTGAATGGAAATGGGAGACATCTATAAATATTCAAAGCAAGGCTCTACGAAGTGATGTGATTGCTTTAGGTTTCACATGGAGCAGCCTCTAGAAATCCTTGTGTTCATCATTCCATGGCATGGAATACACATAACTTTAGTTTTCTGTAATTTGTATGGACTGGACTATATGGAGTGTTGATTTTGATTTTCTTTTCTTTTTTGCTCATTAAAAAAATCTCTGGTTCATTCAACACGTTTCTCTCCATGCTAGTGGCTAGGCACCAAAATTTTGCACTGGTGCATCAGTTTCTATTGTTCTTTTTGCAATATCTTAAGGCACAAAGGGGGTTTTATCTTTAAAATTTACGAGAGCCTATTTTACACCTCACCCTGCTTTTCCCTAGTTGTCTTTCCCCATTTTTTTTTTACTGCTTTAGATCCTGTCCTAGAGGCTGTCTTTGTTCACTCCTCTCTTTTTTGGTCTATTTAGCGTACTCTTCAAAACAAATATGTATCCTGTGTTAAAATCCAGTTAACTGCAGGAGGCAAATAATAAATTAGTTCATCCAATTGCGTCAATGCAAAATGACTCATAAGTCTGACAACAAATCTATTTAGTGAAGGGAGGTAACAATCGGCATGCAGGGACTGGAGCAGTCATTACTTAAAAGCACTTTTTGTTGTTTTGTCTTTATTATGTTCTGTTGAGGGGGAAGTGTAGAAACTTACAGATGTCATACCTCAAAGTATGACAATCTCAACCTTTGATGTTCTAGATTTTCGTACTTCTAGTCACATTTTGTGCATTGAAAACTAACAAAAATAATTTGACACTTATAAAAAGCGAGACCTTACTCCACAAGCTTTATTCTTGGATTCTGGACAACTATCATTGTATAAATAACTAAGATATACTTCAACAGTGGAAAAAAGTTCCTTGAGCTTTTGCACAGTTTTTTTGTCATGTCCTTACTCCATGAAGTGTAGTAGGCATAGCAAGGTTCAGAAATGGGCCAGAAATTGAGGTCCAAATATGCCAAGTGGTACGTAGCAGGACATCTTCACTGCACTTGTAAAACCATATGGGTCATTTATATCCAGTTGAGAAAGAGTACCTGCAACCATGCCATCATGTTCCCAACTTGTCTTCTCTGATCTTGGAAGTTAGGTTTCTAAGGTGTCTCTATGTTAAGAACATGAAGGCATTTATAGTGGACAATTCCTTTTGACAAAATAACCAATCCTAATACAGAATATAGCAGGAAGTAGATCTGAACCTGTTCCTCAAAAACTTTCAGCTTCTAGTGTGGATATGCGTGTGGAAGTTCAGGGTTGGTTTCTCTATGTATGTATGTATGTACCTTCAAGTCACTTGTTGACTTATACACACTACAGAATTATAGCAGTTTGATACCACATTAGTTGCCCTGACTCAATACTATGGAATTCTGAGATTTGTCATTTTGTGAGATACGATTTAGCCATATTTTCCAGAGAATGCGGGTGCATGACAAATTACAAATCCTGGGGTTCCATAGATTGGAGCCATGGCAGTTAAAGTGGTGTCAAACTACTATGATTTTTGCGTTGTGAGTGGTCTGAAAGTACTGCTTTCTAACCAACGGCTTTCTGATGCTGAGAGCATAGCTTAGCCATTCCTGACATGGGTCCCACAGAACACAGAGATGCAGTGCATATCCCATGTGCCCTTAAAACGTAGCCAGGCTTGGTTCAGAGAATAAGCACTGTTAAAATTGATTAGAGACATTCTGGAAACTTTCTGATGCTGAGGAAAAGGAGGCATGCCTATGGATGGAGCAGAAGACAAAAAAGGCTCATGGCTTGAAGAAAACTAATGGGGAAAGCTTTGAGCGAATAAAGAAAGTACTTTGTGGGTTGTCCTTCTGTGTGTGCTAACATTAATGTGGAATAGATATGCATCATTATAAAATTTCATTAGTGTATCCTCTAGACTAGAGCTTGGATTTCTTACTGTATTGGATGATAGCTCTCAGAAATCTTCAGCCAGCAGAAATACTGGTCATGCTGTCTGAGGGATTCTGGGAATTGGGGTCCGCAAACATAACTTTTGCAAGATGTGCTCCTGATCATAGGAGAAACTAGCTGGTAATTATTATTACAAAAGAAATCATATTGGTCACTCTGCAGTTATAGCACTTCAGTGCCACTTTAACATGACAGGAGTCTATGGAGTCCTAAGTTTTGTAGTATTGACAGATATTGAGAATTCTCAGCCAGATTGAGTTTAGGAACCTATTTTCTGATCAACGGGTTTATCACACGTTGATCAGAAAATAGGTTCTACGGGTGCAAATCCATGTTCATAGATTTCTGGAGGAGCACTGGATTGTCATTCTGTTCATCATATTCCTGTTGTTAAAAAAACAAATGTATTTAATAAAATAATGCAGATCTGTCTTACTCCACCGCTGCTAGGTGACTCCTCCCAACCCATATGTTGCCCTCCTTCTTCACTGCCCCATTTAATCTCCCCGTCCCAATGTTGCGCAATTACAAGATTTCACCATCTCAGCTGTTATTCCACGTACCTGTTCTTTCACGGTTGCACAGTGACAGAGGTTTGTACACACTTTCTTCTGGAATTGTGTCTCCACCTAGGTTGCCTGAACTCCCCATTACATGAACAGTATGGATCTTGCATGCATACTTCCCCTGGAGCTGTGGTGGTTTTCCACTTATTATGATAATGAATAGAGACAGCGGTTCTTAGACTAAGGATAATTTTATCTGAATTGATTCTCAGTTTGGAAAGGCAAGTAACTAGGTATGCCACTGCTGTGGAATTGCATGGTTGGAGAAACTGGTGTGCTTTCCTGTTATGGGACCACACTTGCACCTAGGCACTAGTGGATGGGACTTTGTGTAAAAAGGAGAGGAGGATCTCCCCCTTTGGGATAAAGACTTGCGGATACAGAACTTAAGAACAGCCAAGGCCATGTTGTTTGAAATTGTCAGTGCTGTGCAGCCATATCTTCATTACAGAAGGACACTGATATATGAGATCATAACCAGAGAGAAGGTTGCTCCAGTGGAGTGCACCAGAGAATTCCCTCACCAGAATACAAATTTCAGGATTCTACAGGATTCAGTCATAGCAGTTTAAAACAATATCAAACTGCTATAATTGTGCAGTGTGGAAAGGGCTGGAGTGGAAGTCCATTGTATTTGTAGCAGTAGGGCATGTGTTAAGGATTTAAGTGCAAGGCCTGCGGACGCACCCATGTCATCTCTTGAGCTTCTTACAGAATGTGTTCAGATACTGGACAGGCTGTGCTTCTCAGCTAGCCCGCACATTTCTCTCTTAAGCCAGCCACAATTTCTCAGCTATCTCCACCTGAACCCTAATTTCCCTCTGCTTAGGTTGTCATCTGTGTCTTTGCTCAGCATTCTCACTCCTCATTTGTCCTGCCACAACCTGACCTGTGACAGAGACTGGTAATTTCTGTGGGTCCCCCCCCCCCCATTCATAACAAAGAAATTGGCTGATTGTCTGTGGCTAATTTTGTTAAACCTGTTACCATGGGATGATGCTGATGATGATATGCCTGTTTTGTGCTATGCTCACTGGGCTTCTGTCTCTTTCTGCTTGCAGCTTTGAAAAGCCCCTCTTCCTTTCATGAGCAAAAGAAGAGCTTGGAGAGAGCCAAGGTAACCCTGGTTAGGCATCTGAGCGGGTGGAAAGAATGGCACCGCTTTGATTAACAATCTCTAAAGTGCTGAGGAGCTCAGGAAAACTTGGCTGGAATTCACAATCACAGATATCTAGAGTCACGCATTCATAATCAATTCATATTCACCATCCCGACTTATTCAATAATGCAGGTAATATCTACTCTGATTAGAATTAACTGACAGGACACAAGTCTATGTTTGTTTGAAGCAGCATTTTCCAAGTGATTCAGGTCAATGGAGAAGAAGTATATAAGGTATAGTGTGTAGTAGTTAAAGACTATGGCAGTGTAGCTGGAATCACACTAAGGAGATCACCACCCACTGTAGATCAAATATGGACCTTCTGATGAGAGGTAATGAGAGTTCCAATCCAACAAAGTCTGGGTGGGGGGTCTCAATTTTCTACTCTGTACATTCCCCAGTGGTACATGACAACTTTGTAAACTACTTGAAACATCACTAGACTTCAGTTGATCGGAAATGGAGGTTGTAATTCTGCAATCCGCTCCCAGTTAATAGGAATGTATAGTTCACTTGATGTCTGTTTTCCATTCACCTATCTGTTGAAGAGTTAATGTGTGGCAGGGTTAATCTGTGGCAGAAGTTTATATGTAGGCATAGGGAATATCAGAGGGTGCCTATGATACATTACTTTACATGAACATCCTGCAAAAAAGCCCATGAGTAACATAAGGAAGGATCTATAGCTCCCTGTGAAAAATTAATGTGCTTAGGAGACTTCAAGCCGTCTGAAGTAACTTTGAAGTGCTGTATATTTCAATGTTCAGGCATAGGTTAATATCTCACTGTCTCTCTTCAAAGGCTTCCACTGGCTGGTTGCCTGGAAGAAAAAAGGATTATATGAGTCAAAAGCCTTAAACTGGATTCGTTCAGAGAGCAAAACTGTATTCTAAGCCTTTCTTGAAAATATGGAGAGAGGCAACTCCGGAATATCTCCAAGCTGCTTAGTTTAATGCGCCTGATGGGAAACCTGTTTGACCATGTTTGTTCACATGTAACATGAATTAAGTGTGAACAAATCAATGTAATTACTGTGACTTTAAACATAATACAATAGCTTATCTGAAAAGGCAATACATCTCAACCTTGTGTGTATTTTTTACACAGGGTTAAGAAGTCGACTTTATCCATTTATTTTATAATCAAAATCTGATAGTGTTTCGTGTCATATTTCACTGTCATATCAGTTATAAGTAATTTACATTCTAGGACACTTTCCATAAAAGTCACATTTACAGTAGTCACTCTCTAACCAGCAAATATTAAGTATCTAGATTAAACACTGCATATATTTTTCAGGTAGAGAATACTAAATAAATTACTATGGTTTGGCCAGATCATAAAATCAGAGTTAAAAGAGACCACAAGAGCCACCCAGTCCAATTCCCTAAGGTCATACTACATCCTTTCAAAGAAACCGTTCCCTTTGTGCATAAACAAGCTGGTGAAATAATCATCTTTGTTGTTATATTTTGTAGGCTGACGATTTTTTAAAGCACAAGATCCGGAACAGACCTGAGCACTCCGAACTGGTTGATATGCACATTTTAAAGGGTGAGACAGAGAGAGAGTTGTTCCCTTGTGTGTAATAGTTATACCCCAGCACCATTATTTCCTATGTAGTTTATGTCCTTGTTCTCTCTCCAGATGTGAGCATAGAAGCTTCTTGTATCTGTTACAATGCATTTATGGAAAATATTTCTCACAATATTTGCATTGTTATCTAAATCAATACTTCATCAAGCAGTGGGTTAATTAAATTCCTAATAGCTCCAGCACTCTTCTATCTCTGCTTCAGGGTAACTGAAAAAAGGCATATATCATTGACTTAGTGTTTTCTACCTGGATAACCTTTGGTTACTCTGGCATATGAATGTTGAATGACATAATGCAAGAAGATACAATACAAGCCCCATATCTGTGGGGATATGGTCCTGAATGTACTATGGAAAAAATGATGGATAATTGCGAACCCTATTGAAATGAACAATTTCTAACAGAAGTTAACATAAAGTTACCCCAGAGGACCTACAAAATTCCTTGAGAGGTGTCCTTGCTAAGAATTTGGTAAGCCATCGAAGACAACTCTCTGGAAACTTCCGGTGGATCTAAACATTTTTGAGAGACATGTTTTGTGAAATGCAAGTAGGTGAAACCCTGATCCCACAGGTTCCGGGTTTGTAATATATACTATGCATTTCTACACAACAGTGGTGTCTCTTCTGTCATGAACAAGAACTGCTCCCTCATCCTCTGGGTGTGCAAGAGCAGCTGGAACATACTAGGGCACAGCAGTGTCTCCAGTCAATGGAACTATGCTTAGAAAACTCCTGACTGCTATTTTGTTGCAAGAAGGAAGTGGAGACCAAGAGCCACCTTTGCCAAAGATGGCATATTAAATGTAGTAGAGGAGCATGCATACTAAATCTAGGCCCTAGATTATTTCTTGAGATCTAAAGCAGCTTCAAATAGTATGTATATGACATAACTGCACAGTCATGAATTAATGAAGGCCCCAGTTAATATTTCAAGAATGTTTGAGATACCTACATGCTAATTTGTGCATAGCTATCATTAGTCCATGATCCAGATGGAAACCATTCTGGCACAGATATGCTGTAATGAAGGGGATAGCTTGGAAATCCTTGAATTGTGTTTGTAAGCCACTTCTTCTTCACCTTTCATGTTGTGTAAATTAGCCATGAAAAAATGCATGTATGGTCAAACCAAACCATTAATGATTGCCCTTTGTGGCTCATAGCAGGTAACATGTGGAACTTTAGAGCATTTTTAATTGTATGGGTCATGGGAGATGTTTTGTGTTTCAACTGCATCCTGCTTCATTATCTTGGAAAAGAATAGTGTATATCCTCTTAGTCTTCACCAGAACTTGGTATTTTTTGAATTGTACTAAAATTCACATTATTCTTCAGCTGGCTGTTGGCCAAGTGATTCTGTGATTGTAATACTTTTAAACTCTGGCATAAACTACCTCAATATGAAATTTAGCCTCATTTTTTAAAAAAAGTGTTGACCTGTTATTAGTGGTTCCTTGAATCACTTGGCGGAACAGTGTGCCAAGATTCTGGGCACCACAATTCAAGAGAGATATTGACAAACTGGAAGGTGTCCAGAGGAAGGTGATTAAAATAATCAAATGTGTAGAGACCATGCACTATAAAGAATGACTTAAAGAGCTGTGTTTGTTGAGTCTGTAGAAGAAAAGGTTGAGAGGATACATGATAGCCAAGTATAAAATATGTAAACGGATGTCATAAGGAGGAGGGAGCAGGGTTGTTTTCTGCTGCCCTAGAGACTAGGACTCGTAGCAATGGGTTCAAATTCCACCTGAATATTAGGAAGAACTTCCTGACTGCAAGAGCTGTTCAGCAGTGGAATTCTCTGCCTCAGAGTGGAGTGGAAGCCCCTTTTAAGGACAAATTTGGATGACCATCTGTCAGGGGCGCTTTGATTGTGCTTTTCCTGCATGGCAGGGGGTTTGACTAGATGGCCCATGCAGTCTATTCCAACTCCATTCTATGATTCTATGAAATACCTCTGGCTCTCCTAAATTAACAATAGAATTTTGGCAACTGAGTTTATATTGCGGCACAGCCAGATCACTTTGTGCAAGGATTGATATTTTCATTGTTGGTTGTACAGATTCAGCTGCAGAAGAGTCAATTCAAGCTACTCAGATGAAACTGAAAAGAGCCCGCCTTGCAGACAATCTGAATGAAAAGATTGCTCTTAGGCCGGGTCCTTTGGAGCTGGTGGAGAAGAATATCATTCCTGTGGACTCTGCTGTGAAGGAGGCTATCAAAGGTAAAGCCAGAAAAGTACCTCTTCTTAACTCTGTGCCAGCATCTCTACAGAGCACACAAAACAGAACCATTACAGTATATTGTAGGGTTTTGCTTCAACCTCGGAATGCTTTTGGAGTAACTTTCATGAAAGAACATAGATCTCGGCAGAATACTAATATCCTAGCATGGGCCATTCATTATTGACCTGTCCCCCCACCACTACCATTACACAAATCCAGCATATCTTTTTTCTAGCCAAGCAGGAAGATACTTGATCAAAGCCAGACATGGCCCTGGAAAGATTACAGTGTGTAGCAGGCATCTTCCTTCCTTCCACAATTTGTCCTGCATTTTGCAGTCCTTTGGGGCTTTTGTGATAGAGCCTGTCTTTCCCGGCACTCTACTTATCACTAGAAGCCAAGGGTCAAGCGCCTTTGCCTGCTAGATTGCAGGATATTGCACTGGAACACTTTCCAGAGCTCCTCAAGTCTGCTGAGTGGCAGGGAAAAATCACCTGGCCTCAGCCACACTGATTTGAGGAAGCAAATCAGCTATACGAAGACCCTTTACTGACATTGTTCTAAGTTATGTTGCCAGGTGGGCTTGAAGGCTATGCTATAGAACCCACTGCCCTGGAAGTAAGCACAGTTGTAACTTATTAGTAGACATGGAAAGGAGCCCCCAGTGGCACAATGGGTTAAACACTTGTGCCGGTAGGACTGAAGACTGACAGGTCGGAGGTTTGAATCTACATGGGGAGCTGTCAGCTTCGGCTCCCCATGTGGGGACATGAGAGAAGCCTCCCACAAGGATGATAAAGCATCTAAAACAACCAGGCATCCGCTGGGCAATGTCCTTCTGTCACACCAGAAGTGACTTGCAGTTTCTCAAGTCGCTCCTGACCATTAAAAAATGGACAAGATTGTGTTGCTTAATTTAATAGAGATGGTCTTCCCTCTACTGCCATTTTCCGATAATCTTTATTTTCAAATAAACTGAAACAGGGGGTACCAATTGCAGCCTAAATTCAGCTAGAATAGACTCTTTAGTCTTAGTCAGACCCTTTAAATCAGCCCTTATGTAAATTCCATAGTTCTATTGGGTCCATTTCATTTAGAGCTAACAATTGGATTTAGTCTACATTTTTCAGAATTGCAAAAACTCTGTCATAAAAATAAAATATGGCAATTCTTTTTCTCTTCCATATTTTAATTTGAATCTTTAATAAATATATCTTGTTAAAATTATCTGATCATCATGGATACACATAATGTCACATATCATCTAATTTATTATCTATAGAAAAACCATGAATATCTTTTTTAAGGTCTACAGAAAATAAGGTATCGGATCCCAATGGAAAACTATTTCCAGCTAGAAAAGTTTCATACTGATTTACCAGCAAAGATTTATCTATGCCCATAATATGATAAATCTCCATGTTATGAAAAATTTCCGCAGCCAAAACAAAGTATTTGTGTTTAGTTTCTTCCAGTTGCTAAATTGAGATTTATATTAGCATGCTATTTTAGAATTTCACCATCAAATCTTGGCTTTTTGTTAAACCTTGCTGTTTTTTTTAATTGCTGCATGATTGCACTTAAGCTAAAGTACTTCTCAGCTTCATGGATTATTTTTTTTGGGTATATGCTGAGCAAGAAAATATGTATAACAATACTGTCATGTTTATTTTGCATATTTTTTTCTTGTGTGTTTATTGGGAAATCACCTGAAAAACACACTTCTTTTAATAATCCATTTGGTCTTAAAACCCCTTGTGAATACCAAATCTGTGGAAGTTAAAGTCCTATCATATACAGTGATGTCATAAAATTGTGTGCCTTGTATAAAATAGCAAAATAAAGGTTTTCAATTTAGATTTTTTAAAAAACAAATATTTTTGAGCTGTGGATGGTTGAACCTGTCGATACAGAATCCATGGATCTGCTGAACTGCCTGTCTTTCATTCCTTTCTTGCTTTTTCCCATAGGTACTCAGAAGAACTTTTCCAAATCTTCAGATGCTTTTGCTTTTGAAGAAGACAGCAGCAATGACGGGATGTCTCCAGAGCAGGTCCGGAGTGAGGATTCCCCAGGGGCCACAGAGTCAGCAGCAGGAACCAAAATTTCAGAAGCAGTGTTCCCCTCAGCAGGGGGTTCAACTCAGGTAAAACAGTGTTTCTAATGGCAGACCCTCGAGGTTTCATGAGACTTTTGATCAATTTAAATTAAAATTGACTGCAGTGTTGTTTTAACTCTATATTAGGAAAATTACACATTTTAAAAACATAATTAGACTCACTTAGAGCTAAATATACAGTGGAAATTAGTATTGTGGATGTAAGTGATAAAAAAATTCAGTTGTGTTCAGCAGTGATTTACCTCTGGCTTTTGAAGTTTACATCTTACTCTTAGGAAAAAAAAACCCTTTTGCTTAGAAGGACAGGATATACAGTATAAACGTCATATTCCACAGGAATCTCTTGCCTTAAAGGTCCCATGTAAGACTGGAGTAGAATGGAATGTTGTTGGTGCTTTGCCAAAGGGACTGTTTTGAAGGCTGATGCCAAGACCAAAGTCAAGTCCCAAAGGAGACCTCTACATATGCTTAATGAGATATTCCAAATTTGAGATATTAGGATATAATTGGAATTGTTTCTGAGTTAGTATAAGGCCACCCTAGAAGTGTTTACTCATACAATATACAGCGCCATACTATTCTTGACTATAGTGCTAGACCATAGTATAGTAGTGTATAGTACTATAGTATCTGTAGTTCTCTCCGCTGCCTATAAGCTCTGACTCTTCATTGAGATGAAGGCTGACACTTCTTTCTCTTCAGATTTACAAGCGATTTTAGATGAGATGACACTGCTTAGTGAAGTCAGGTCTAAGCCAGCAAATAGTGGTTCCAACTAAAGTGTCAGAAATTTGCTCTCCTGCTTCCATTTGGCATTTTCCCCCTCCTGACAAGTTATAAAAGACCACAATGGCAATGTCAGCATCTTATAACAGTCACACTTGTCAAGTAAAGAGCATGTGAGCAGGCAGACTTTCTGGCTCTCTAGCCAAGAACCAAGGGGAAGATGGACGGATGGCATCCTTGAAGTGACTGACTTGACCTTGAAGGAGCTGGGGGTGGCGAGGGCTGACAGGGAGCTCTGGCATGGGCTGGTCCTTGAGATCATGAAGAGTTGGAAGCAACTGAACGAATTAACAACAACAAGCCAACAACACTGATTGAGATTTTGTCCATTGTTTTGAGGTCCAGCCTTCTACAGTTTCCACCCTGACCAAGCCCTAAACATGTGCTTCAGAATAACTGGTTGGATTAATAGGTGGTTTTTGTGATTTGCATAAAGACTGGGTTTCAAATGAAGAGAAGCAGTGTACTCTCAGTTATAGTGTTAAAAAAAGACTCCCAGTTGCATGGTGTCATTGGCTTTGAAAGAGAAATGGCAGGTGTATGTATAGCACCAAACTGGACAGTGATTTAACCATAATCCACCCCACCAATTAGCTCAGGAAAGTTTAATTTTCTAACCATCAGAGTTTTCTCAGTGGCATCATGGTTGCCAACTAGTCAGTGCAGTACACAGTTGCAGGGCCTGATTGCAATTGCGATTGTTCGAGAAACCTTTCTTTTTCTACTGAGCATCCAATACTGGACATGCTGTTCTCACCTCCCCCAATGAAGAATATTATTTTTTCCAAGGGTGGAAGAAAATCCAGTTGTGGGTAACAAGCTGCAATGCATCCCCACCCCAACCAAAACTCTCTAAGGTTGCCGTTGCTAATGGAGGAAATCAGCTGTGAGGTCAACTTCTTGAGGTTACATAAAACACTGGGGTGTCCTGCTAAGGATCCCAAGCCACTGTTAACCTGAACACGACATATTCTTGGCTTAGATTGCCCTCCTCCATTCCAGCAGCTTTGTTACAGAGTGTACTTGGCATGGGGCACCTTCATTTTCCAAGCACTTATGGCAGGGAGCCCAAAGATCGTCCATTTGGTTTCCCTAATAACACCCGCCTAATAAATGCAATTGGTCCCAGTTATATAGAAATACTACAATGGGGATTCATTACCAACAGAAAATACTAATTAATTTTGATGGAAATCATTCAGTTGGGAGTCTCCTAAGATGGTTTGAGTGTATTAAAATATGTATGATTATATTGTGTAGAACCGAGGAGTCTGATTTTTTTTGATTTTTTTTACAAACTGAATCTAATTTTAAGAGGGTGTAGTTCAGGAGCCCAGTCCTTTCCTTTCACCACTTGTTATCAGTTTCTTTCACCAACCTCAGCCTTTATGCCCATCTACTGTTTGCCCTATGGCAGTGGAAGTCTGCTTCTGCCAGGAAACAAAATGACACCAGTTAGATATAGAATATATATATAGGTCAGTTAACAAAATTGGATACATCACTAGGTCCTCCTCTGAAAATCCCTACACAAAGGTGAAACTGGCACCAACTTTGCAACCATTTTGAAGCCAGGTCAAAACATCTGGTTGCCTAGCCCATTAGGTTAGCTGCAAATCTTTCTAGCCTTTGCTTCCTATAATGCATTTTATTGCATTTATTACATATTTATTTGTTAAATGTCCTGAAAGCTTGGGATGAAGAACGATTTATAAACATCCAAATAAGTAAACAAGTGGTTTAACCTCTCAACAGGCTTTTAAATAAACACATCCCGGTGGAACATTAATTCCCTATCCAATGGATTTCTGATTTCAGGGACATCCCTGTGGCTCTGAAAACAATGCTTCTGATTCAACATCTCTTCAGAACAGCCAGCCAGAAAGTCCAAAACAGCTGAATGGACAACAGACATCTCCTATCTCTATGTCCACATCTGCAAAGGTATGCTTCTTTACTTTCACTTCCTTGGAAGGAAAATGATAAAGATTACCCTCTGGGCTAGATAATGGTAAACACTCATTTGCAAAAAGAAAGATGGTTGGAGATGTACCTGGGGTACAAGAATGAAGATAGATAGATAGATAGATAGACAGACAGATAGGGTGGGTGGGTAGATGGATGGATGGATAGACAGATAGATAGATAGATAGATAGATAGATAGAGGCTGTGCCACCTTCTGTTACTACAGTAGGGTCCACTTCAATCATCAGACAAAATTAATTCCAATTGAATTAATTTAGTCAAACCAGAGGAAGTGTCAGAAGGATGTAAGTGACATAGATTGAAATTAAGTGTTTTTAAAAGTCTTGTGCCATTTATGAAACTATTCTGATCTGTCTTGACTTGTGGACCAAGTGAGGGTGGCATTACCCTTCACAGGCATCCTGAGTCCAGGAATCACCATGGACAGAACATTGATGATTCTTCTATCTATATGACAGTCATTCTACAGTTCAAAATGCTGCACTTGGCATGTGAATATGAACTTCAAAGGAGCTCTGTTAATTGTAATGGAGACATTGTGTTTATTATTCAATTTGTGCCATTTTAAAATGATTGACATCAACTGAATGTTTTCTTAATAGATAGCTCGCACAAGTTTCACAACTGGTAACAGTGTATTATGTATCAACACAATCATAGAATAGATAAAGAGGAAAGGGGCATTTACTGTATAGCGGTTTCATCATCCAAAGTTGATGTCATTTTTGAAACAGAAGCCACTGGGTTGCTGTGAGTTTCCTGGGCTGTTCTAGAGAATGCATCTGGAACATGGCCATACAGCCTGGAATACTCACAGCAACTCATTCCGACCATGAAAGGTTTCGACAACACAGGAACCACTGGTTTACAGAGGTTTACTAATAGTTCTGAAAATATGTGTCACTCAGAGAGATGATGATACAGTTTAAATGAGTTTAGACTGTATCCAACTGTTTTGTTGATCATGCTGAAGGTGTGAATATTTCTGAATTTTTCTTTATGGCATGCGATAGTCCAAGTCAACAAGTGACAGCAAGAATCGGCACAAAAAGCCCAGGGAGATGAAGCCCAAAGTGAAGAAGCTAAAGTACCATCAGTACATTCCCCCAGACCAAAAACCTGAGAAGTCTCCCCCTCCTATGGACTCGGCCTATGCTAGGCTTCTGCAGCAGCAGCAACTTTTCCTCCAGCTCCAGATCCTCAGCCAGCAACAGCAGCACCGACACCAGCAGCATTTCAACTATCCTGGGTCACATTCCACTTCGCTGAAGTGAGTTGGTAATGAAAATGTTTCCAGCAGTCATCTTCTCACTCTGCATCTGGACTTCTAATTTTGGCATGATGGGTTGGGAGAATTCAACATGAGTAGCAGGAGGTGGTATTTTTAAAAAGGGGTGTTGGGATCCAGGGGGCTGCGTAAAGGCCATACTCTAGAATCCAGCCACCCAGGGCACTTGCATGCGATAGAATTTATCCAATTTGATAACACTCTAACTGCCATACTATGGAATTGTGGGAGTTGTAGTTTTGCAAGGCCTTTAGCATCTTCTGACAAAGATTTGCTAGTGCCTCACCAAATACAAAACTCAGGGTTCCATAGCATTCAGCCATGATAGATAAAGTGGTTTCTCACTACCGTGTATGTAAAGGCACCCCTAGACACTTCTAAGCTTTGTTGACTAAACAGAAAATGTTGCATGTATGCTTCAAACACTAAAGTGAATTCCAAACCTTAAATGTAGGCCAAGATTGTGGATACTGATATTTTTAATAGCAGAAATATAAAGGCTTAGTCATTTTATTTTTTTGTTTTGTTTTGTTTTTAGGCAACCAAATGAGCAGATGACCAAAACTTCAAGCTCTTCCCCAGCAGCAATCACTAACCACAGCCTTTCTCCTGTGAAGGGAACCTTTTCAGGACAATCCTGCATTTCGTCTCTCAAACCAGGTCCTCTTCCATCCAATCTAGACGACTTAAAAGTGAGTGATGAGTGTATATAGGGATGCAACAAATGAAAGCAATGCTGCAAAGTGCATGGTTGAAAAATGACAATTTCTCAGTCAATAGGCAAAGATTCATCACAATTAAAACTGCCCTGAGTCCCTCTGGCTGCTCTGAGTCCCTCCGAAGAGAGAAGGTGGGGTATAAATAAAGTTTTATTATATTCAATAACTTTATTTTTTAAATATGTTTAAATGCAGGCCTTTGGGTTAGAGACAGTATACTCACTGAATTAAAGGCTACACGCCATGGGCATATCTCCGCTAGGCCATCTTCATAAACTTTACCTTGGTTTTAGAATATAGATTAGCACAGAGACATACATGTTCAACTCAGTATGACCCTGGAATATTGAAATAGGATGCTTCTAACTGTTTCTGATATATTAGGTAATAAATTTAGCTTGTACCGAATTCTGTTCCTAAATATACATTGGACATAAGACCTAAAACTTTGTTTCACATTCTTCGTGATCAATGTATATGATTTTGATTTAGACACTATATAGCAATACAAACGCAAGGAAAGGAAGCAACACAATCTAAAACTACTAGATACGACCCCAATAACAATAGGTACTACAGCATCAGCATTTAGTGTGCTGATCAGCAGATTTAGCTTTGGGTTAGGCTAAAAGTATTTGATTCAGACAAGTTGCTCCTTCATTGTAAGGGTGGATCAAAGAGAGATATTGACCAAACGACTTCCTTTTCAGGTGTCGGAGCTACGGCAGCAGTTGCGAATAAGGGGCCTTCCGGTATCAGGTACAAAAACAGCCTTGATGGAACGGCTGCGGCCTTTCCAAGAGTGCAGTGGGGGCTCAGTGCCCAGCTTCAGTGAAATAACTACTGTCACCTTCCCAGTGACCCCAGCCAGCTCTCTCTCTAGCTACCAGTCACAGTCTTCCAGCAGTCTGTTGTCCAATGGCTTTTACCACTTTGGAAGCACCAGCTCTACTCCACCCATTTCCCCAGCATCCTCTGACCTGTCAGTGAATGGCTCATTGCCGGACAGTTTCAATGAAGGACCAATGTCTTCGCCATTTGTCTTGCACCCTTCTCCTGCGCAAGGCGGGTGTGAAGAGAACCTGATGGGAAGTGTCAATGGAGCTGGCATCCAGCTTGATGTGGAAAGGGTTGACACAGAAAAAGACAAGATGCTGGTGGAAAAACAGAAAGTTATCAATGAGCTAACCTGGAAATTGCAGCAAGAGCAGAGGCAGGTGGAGGAGTTGAGGATGCAGCTCCAAAAGCGCAAAAGGAGCCATGGAGTGGAGGAGAAGCAGACCACATCCCATTTCTTTGGGTTTCCAATCAAACAAGAGAACGCAGTGTCCAGCTGCCCCTTTGCCGCCAAGCACGTTACCTTGAAAGGCCAGGCCAGCAGCTCTGACACACTAAGTAACTGTGGGACAGCATCTCAGCTGACCCACCTTGGAAATAACAATTGCATGGAAACTTCGGGTCAAAATGGCATACTGTCCTCCACATTCCTAAGCCCACAGTGCTCTCCCCAGCACTCGCCATTAGAGGCAGCAAAGAGCCCACAGCACATCAGCCTCCCTCCTTCTCCCAACAGCCACTACCTTCTCTCTGCATCTCCCAGCACTCAGGCAGAAGGACACAGTTCTCCACAGCCCAGCAATCGTCTGTGCACGGCTCCGGTAAGGAAACATTTATTTTTGGTATATTCCTGGAGAGGGATGTTATACCAAAAGTAAGCTTTGGCTTACATCATCTGACGTAAAGTTGTTGCATAGCAGCTGGATGTGACATCTAAATAGAATGAGGCAGTTTTCTCAAAAGATGGAGGCATATTAACGTTATGTAAGTGCCACTATGCCAACAAACAAATAGCTCTTGATGGGAAGTGAATGAAGACTATAGTTAAGAATTTGGGCTGACTGTAAACCATGGCAGAGCTTGTCCCTTTCTGTGTTAGCTAGGTGCCATTTCATCATCACCTTCAGCCTTATATCCCTGGCAATGCCGAGGAGAGAAATATTTACTGTATTATGTTTAGGGAAGAGGGAGTGGTGTTTCCCAAAAAGTACATACAATTGAAACAGTGTATGTTTGGTTCAAAGGAACAGTGTTATTTTTTTTGCAGAATATACATATTCTAGCAGAGAATCTCTAGACCATTTATGGATGTATCTGACCTACACAACTGTAGCACTTAAATACCACTTCAAGTGCAATGATTCCATTTTGTGGAATCCTGGGATTTATGGTTTTGTGAGGTACTTAAACATTTTTGCTAGAGTGCTCTGGTGTTTTCCAGAGATTAGGAAATTCTAAGCACCTGACAGACTACAAATTCCAAGATTCCTTAGGAGGGAGGCCGGGCAGTTAAACTGGTCTCTAACTGCTGTAACTGTGGATGCACCCATGGGGTCATTTTGAACTGCACGACTGCTGCTTCCAGCCTCATTCAGAAGGCATTCTCTTTGGCACTTGGTCTGGGAGTTGTGCAGTGAAGAGAGGAATAAGGAAGGTCTGCCGTCAGGGAAAAAAGCCCAGCAACAGGAAAATGAGAGATGACTGGATCATCTTAAAGATGATATTTGATATAGACAGTTTTTTTATATTCAAGTCACTGAGATACAAAACAGGAAAGGGAAGATGCCTTTTAACTGCCCAACTTCCACTCATAACACACACACATACACATTTGATTTATATTCAAATTATGTGACATACAACAGTGGTATTATGCAGATGCCCCTGGTTCAATTTCTTCAGAGATTATTAAGACACTTGGCATTTGTCACCATCGTTTCTTTCTCTTTATCTGAATAGTTATCTTTGATGCCCTGTTAGTCTTCCCCAACCTTGCAAAGAGAGCCGGACAGCTTTTATTGTCAGATGTTCCATGTATTTTGCTAGCACTTCCTCTGGAAGAGCCAATATCATTTCAGCTTTCTTTAGAAGCACTACCACAGTGAAGAAACATCTGTCAAGCATGTGCAGCAGGCATGTAGCTGGGGGAGGGCTTGGGGGGCTTCAGCCCCCCCAAATTTTCAGGGTGGTCCATGATAAGGCTTTACTAGTACATTATATAAACTCGTATGTGTATTCGTATCATGATCTGGTCACCATGCTCAATATATCCCATATGCATGGGAGTTTTGGGATAACAATTCCAAAAGTTTTCTAGGGTAGATCGTCTCTCGCTCAGATTCACCCCCCCCCCCCCCCCCAGAATCAAACTCAGCCCCTCCCGAATCAAAATCCTGGCTACGGCCCTGATGTGCAGTATTTGCATTGAACGCGTACTGAAATTGTTGGCCGTTCCACCCACTCACCCACCACCAATTGAACCAATTTTGGATTGGAAACTTTCAAATAAAACAACAGACAAGAACAGACTTTGCCTAGCAACTGACTTGGTGTAATTGGTTTGGCTCCCACATAGGTACCTACACAAGGAGGCCAGAAGTATCCTATCCTGTCCCCCAGCTTTTGTAAGTCAAGCACTCCACTCCCAGAGGGAAAGCAGCCACCGCCATATGCTGACGCTGTGAAACAGGTAAACGTCTGTGTTTTGATGGGTTGAGCTTGGTGACATATTGTTTTGTGACAGTGTTAGAGAGCAAAGTCATTTATAGATTTTTAGCCTGTTGTATTTTCCATGAGTTAACCCAAATGATGTCTAGCAGGCTTGAAAGCTGCATCTGCTGTTATGGAACAAGTGTTTCCACAGTCAACTGGACTAGAAAAACTCCTCATCCTTGATTAAAACCAAAGTGGATGACTGTGAAGGGACAAAGGTTTCTCTACCCATTGGATGCAACATTTTGGCATGACCAAAAGTTACGCAACATTATTTCTTGTGCACTGCCTGAAAAGCACCATTACTCCCCTGTTTTTCCAGGATGAAGGTCAAGGTCTTCAGGGTCACAGAAGGCGAGTGGGTGGGTAGAGGCTCCATACAATTCACAGGCTACACTTTCCCCACTTCTGACATATGGTAAATTAAAGCAGAACAGTTGTTTTTGTTGAGTGGCCTTCCAAATTTTGGAGTGATACAATAGTTAGAAAATCTCTGAATAAAAAACACTGATTGCAGAAATAATAAGCATAATGACATAAAACTGTAAGCCTCACAGAGTACGTAGAAGCTGTACAAAATACCTTCTAGGGCAGAATATATCACGGGATCACACATAGAAGGATTGTGTTCATTTAAAAAAACAGTTCTGGGAGATTACCATCATATCTAAAGAACTACCACTAAATGTTCTAGATTCCTATTCTAAGTTAATATGACCAAGACTAGATAAAATTTGTGGAGTTTGGCATCAAGTAGTTCAAGTGTCCACTTCATATATAAATTCTTGTTTTATTCCTTGTTGCAGCAGATGACCCGAAGTCAGCAAATGGATGAGCTGTTGGATGTGCTGATTGAAACTGGAGGTAGGTGATACCCACACATTAAGAAGTAAAGTTCTAATTGAAGGAAAACGTGATTCCAGTATTACCCTCTCCCTGTCCTTCGGGGTGAGAAGGGCAGAATATAAATACTGTAAATAAATAAATAAATAATAGAGGAGACTGTGTCCCTCCTCTCTACAAAGATGGTAACTTATAGCTACATTTCCTCATTACCTAAAGAATGGTGCTTGACATGGCTATTTGGGATAATTTGCTCTATGGTAGTTGGTCAGAGGAAGCAATAGTATGCAACTATGAGCCCAGTTTTTGGCCTAGTCCATTTGCCACTGTGATATGAAATAAAGGTTTGTTCTAGACTCCAGAGTGTAGTTTCCTTAATGCATTTAAGAGTTATCTACTATGAAACACTGTAGTCTTGTAGATTAGTGCTTCTCAAAGGGGTTGCCCTGGATCTGAGCCAGTCCATAAGCCTGGTCCCTGGTGAGTTTTCAGGAAATAAATAAACCATGGTAGTCAGTGGGCACCTAAATATGGTGTCAGCTGCTGACATTAAGAAAATAAACAATTGCTTCCCCCAACATCAGATAACTTGAGAGGGAGTGCTGCACATGGCATGTGTTGGTAGAATCTCCAATTACAGCAGCATATGTACTTTTTTGCCATTGCCAAAGGTATCCGGTACTCCCTTGCACAATCTACGCCCACTATGCTTTGGTTCATAAGTGTAGGTTGAGGTGTTGGGGCACAATTTGTGGCTGGAGAACAGGAGGCTTCCTGGACACCATCTGCCTGAGGTTTTGCAGTTGGAAAAAATTAGCCACCTTCCTGATCCGCCAGCAAATAGGCTGGAGATCTGAGTTTATTTATTGATTGATTATTTCAATTTATATACCACCCTTCTGGAGAGGCTCAGGGTGGTTCACACAAGCAAGGAACAGTCTTCCTTTTTTCTGGATGCAAAATTACAGCCAGGTCATACCTAGAGACCCCCTCCTCCTTGACCACTGATGGGTTGTGGGGGTCCATTCGAGCACCTCAAGCTGAGCAAAAGGGGAGGCTCAACATAAACAAACTGGTGGACGTATGTGCTCTGCTAGCATTGAATGGGATTCCAACTACTTTTAGCAATCGACAGAAGAAGAAAAATATTTGCCCCACTGCGTCTCAGAGGTTGCTTGAGGGGATTTAAGATTAATAATATGTAAACCAAATAATAAGCAAAATTTAAAAATTGCCATCTGCAACAAACAGTAAAAATCCACATGGCATAATAAAAGACTGGAAAAACTAAAAATCTAATAACTAGTTGACTAAATTACAAGGTAAATGAAACAATTCGGTTATTCTCACAAATGTCCGTTTTGTGTAACACCGTCTATTCCTCCCCCTGCCCAGCTGAAGTCCCTTAATGTAACAATACTTTAAAAAGTCCTACACTCACGCACACGTACATAGTTTGTGATAAATTCTTGCTAATATTATTTGCTGTTATCCTTTCATATCAGCTCTTGCACTGTTTGACCTTGACTACCATCTATGAAAGCTTTCTTTTCATAGAAATTTCAATTGACAACTCTTATCTCATCTTCTGTAGCCCACATATTCCTGTCAGTGTACACTGTGCTATTTTGACCTGGCTTCAGATTAAGGTTTCTCCATCTAAAACCAGTGGGATGTTCCTTCAGGATACCAGTAGCAAACTCACAGTGCATGTCCTGATATTGCTTCATACTTTAGGGATATCTGCCATGTTAGTGTCCCTTATCTCTGCTGCGGAAGTTGGGGACAAACTTGTTGTGTCTAATATTTAGCATAGAAGTTACAGACTCTGATCTAGTCTTGATCTGTCATGTTTTGTTTGCAAACAGAAATGCCTGCAAATGCCAGGGAAGACCGTCCTTGCCTTCAGAAGGTGCCTCAGATAACTGTGTCTTCAGGGACCCCTGGAACATCCTCCTTACTCAAGGCATCTGCCTCATTTGAACAAGGTGCCTCAAGCCAGCTTCCTTTTGAACACTGTCCTGGCAGCAATGATAGTCATCTGGAAATCTTGTTGAATTCCCACAGTCCTCTGGGTCGATCGAGTGAAATTCCCATGTTGAAGGTGGGTGGTGAGGAACCTCACTTTGAAGGGGTGATAGAAGGATTTTCTAGCAAAGCTGCAGAGGACCTCCTGACACCCCATGAGATCCTGCCAACTCCCCTCTCCCCCATGGAGACTCAGTTGTCTCCTTCTTCTGGTGAAGGATCAGGTTTGCACATTAGCTTCACAGAGTCTCCTTGGGAAACAATGGAATGGCTGGACCTTACTCCACCGAGCTCAGCCAATGGTTTTGGTTCCCTCACCACCACAGGGCCAAGCATCTTCAACATTGATTTCTTAGATGTTACTGATCTGAACTTGAACAGCACCATGGATCTGCACCTACAACAGTGGTGAACTGAATAAGCTTTATGAATAGGAATGCAGCCAACTATTAAAAAAAATCCCATTTGAGGGGTTACAAGAGCTCTGGTGTCACTGAGGGAAAAGAAACTGGAGTCACTTTTCCCAGAACATAATTTATCTCTTCATGACAAATGGTTTCACCTAAGAATTGCCCCCACACACCTAAACCTAAACCAAACCTGTTCTGCACCCTTAGCATGATTTTTTCCTCCTCCTTTTCACTGAGCAAGTTCCAGCAAACATAGCTGACTTCTAAATCTCTTCCAAGGAAGAATATTTCTGCACTAGTTTATTTGGTATGTACCTGTCAGTATTATCCCTGTCCTACATGGTAGCCTTTACCAAGTTGTTGTGCCATATTGCCCCAATTGCTTTGTCTATCCAACCATTTTATTCCCTTGTGATATCTACTGCACCATCTGAGAACCATCACTTTTTATTATCATCCATTTAAAAAGCTTTCTAAGGACTATCAGACCAACAACCACCAAGCTCTTAGTAGCTTTGCCACAGCTCAAGTCACTTTCAGGGCCAGGGCTGGGCATCACACAACTCACAACAGCAGCCTATCACCAGCATCCATGCCTCTGAAGTTTTGATGGACTGCTCCTTTCCCTCCATCATTTCAGGAAGAGAGGCAGATACTCCACCTTGTGAAATTCAATAGCAATAATAGCAGCAATAGCATATCCTGCAACAGTGTAGACCAGGCCTGCTCAGCCTGTGGCTCTCCTGGTGTTTTGGACTTCAGTTCCCAGAATTCCTGACCATTGGACAAGCTGACCCAAACATATGGAGGGCCACAGGTTGAGGTGCATGCCTTTACTTCAGTTTCTGCCTTCGGTTTCTGAATATTTTCTTAATCCTGTCCTTTGTTTTGCTATTTTCAAAAGTTGTTGGAATAAAACTAAAACAGAATATCATTTTTGCATTGCAAAAAAAATACATTGTAAAAGTGAAAGAATACAGAAATTAGAAAGTGGATTTGAAACAGGAGGGAGGTGTATTAAGACCCTCATGAAATTTCACTTCTTTACTAAGTACACTGCTCATATCTTTAATTGTTAACTAAACTAAAAATATAGAACCATATGTTATTTGCTATACATGCAACTTTGCAATAACTAGAAAAATTCAGTCAATAAATACGTTTGATATTTTGACCATAATCATTCCCTATGAATATTAAGAAAGTATGAGTATTTCACAAAAATCTATTTCGATTTGGTTTCCATTGTTTTATGTGTGCATACCAAGTAATTTTATTCAATTTATCTAACTCCCAATGTTTGAAATACCATGTTTTGAGAGGCATCTTTCATTTTCTTCATCTTTTGCATATTATTCTTGCTGCCAGTGGCATATGAAAAGGGTCCTTTCTTTTGGCACTATTGACTGAGTTCAAAATTTCAGTTACGAATCTGTTATTTGGAGTTACATGTACCCAACTGACTCGTGTTCTCAATATCGTAATTTTCAAATTTTTGTAGCAGATCAAGATTCCCATTTTCCTCCTGCAAGCAATTTCTGGTATGAGAACAGATTTTGGCAGGGATCCTGTTTCTGTCACATCCAAAATCACTGGAGGGAGGGGAGGTGGGAACGTCAATCTGATGCATCCTCCTCAGGAGAAGAATAGTCTCCCGTTGCTCACAGTAGCTACTGCCCATTAAGATAGGATTGGGAGAAACCAATTAACTAAAATTCTTCCACAACTTGATTCACTTAAACTGATTCATTACCATAGGGTAATTCCCTCAGCAAGGCAAAAACGAACAAACAAAAACCCTACAGGGCAGGAGGACTGCCATTTAAACAGTAGATTGCATGCCACTTCCAACACATGACAGCCATGGGAGGAAGTAGGAGTTAGCTTTGCTGGGGTGATATAGCTGAGACGTTTGGTATGTTTTGACCTATTATTTCTGAAAATATGAAAAGATTTCCTCTTGTTTCTTGTACTCTTAAGCATTGTCATTCTTCAATCCAATAATGGAATGTATATTATACCAAGACCAGCTGCCAGAGTACTATTAGTAGTATCTTTATTTTTTTCTAAGTTAAAGGTGTAAGATACCAAAGAAGATGGATTGGGGACTTATATAAGGGTTCCTGACATTTCATAATTTTACAATACTGCTAGATTTACAGTACATTATCTCTTTTCCCTAGTACACATCTATTAAAGTGCTTTTAGTGTCCATTTAATGAGCAATTGCTCGCAACTTCAATCATGGATCTTTGCTAGGAGCATGGAATGGACCACCATTGATATGGATAAGAAGGGACGACTGAAAGAGATGGAGCTCTATATTTGAAGATCTTCCCATAGCTGGGGGTCAGGCGGGTCCTCACAAAGGAAAGAAAATGTACCCAACTTCAAGCAGGTGGACTTGTTTTGCCCCCTCCACCAGCAATTTCTATCCTTGCCACTGGGTCTTGAAAATGGCAGTTTCCTGGCCAAAGAGACTTACTTCTCTACCTCCACAGTACTTTTCTTCAACATATAAGCCAGTCAGGTGATGTCAAATTAGGCAATGAGTTGTTTTCAGACATTCTACTATCAGTTATTTTTAAATTTTAATTCAGTAGCACCCAAAATATTTTTTTTAGCCTTAACACAGAATATTAAAGAACAAGGTAAGAGTTGCATCACCATCGACTGGAAAGGCCATTTTAACCTTCAGATTATTATTATTATTTGCATAGATTTTTTAAAATATGTTAGTTTTAGTGAAATACCTATAGTCTGGTCTGTTACTCAATTCTATACATTTCAGCAATTTTTATCAACGTGATGCTATTTGCACAGCTATAGCATTTTAATTTCTTGTTCCCAAGGTTAAATTCTGGATTATGTCATATCAATTTTGTCTCTTAACATAGGCATAAAAGGAAACTTTGATTTTTGCTCTGAGCCGGCTTAAATTTGGGGAACAGTTTCATGTTAATGAAAATATTAACCAGGAATAAATCTTCAGTGCAAGACATTATCTGAAATTTGAAGCAATACATAATTGATCTATTGAGAAAAAGAAATTGAACCATGCTGCCCAGTTGAAAGCTTTTTCATAAGTGATGTTATCTTGAAAGGGCTACTTAATTCTTCAAATCATTCATTAGTTTAGACTGATAACATGATTACTTTACTTTCCAAAACATTTTTTTTCCTATATGGAGAATCTTGAATCAAATTTCTTGTTTCTTCCCACATTCCTTGCGCAAATTTCAGTATTTAAAAGTACTGAATTTATCTTTACATATTTCTATTATTTTTCTATTTCTGTTTTCATCTTTGTTCCCTACTTCTCCAGTTTATGAATTATTATTGTTTATTTGTTCAATCACTTCTGACTCTTTCTGACCTCGTTGACCAGCCCATGCCAGAGCTCCCTGTTGGCCATCGCCACCTCTGGTTCCTCCAAGGTCAAGCCAGTCACTTCAAGGATAACATCCATTCATCTTGCCCTTGATCGGCCCCTTTCTTTTTCCTTCCATTTTCCCCAGCATCATTGTCTTCTCCAAGCTTTCCTGTCTTTTCATGATGTGGCCAAAGTACTTCATCATTGCCTCTAATATCCTTCCCTCCAGTGAGCAATCGAGCTTTATTTCCTGGAGTATGAACTGGCTTGATCTTGTGGTCCAAGGCACTCATAGAATTTGCCTCCAACACCACAGTTCAAAAGCGCCCATCTTCCTTTGCTCAGCCTTCCTTATGTAGTTTATAAACTACAACTTTTTAAAAAGAGATCAAGTTTCCTATGGGTTTCTCTAATTCAATTTGTGATTCTTTCTAGAATATTATTTATAATTACAATATAAAAGTAGTTTTATTAATAACTTGGTACTAAAAGTCTTACTAATAATGAAACACTAGTTTAAACATTAATACATACATGCATAAATAATAAGCTAGAAAACAGTTACTCATCACTTTAAAATTTTCTAATTTGAAGGACCAATTAAGTTAGTCCTCCAAATTAACTAGTTGCCATACACTTTTGTGATGATGTACTTCATATATTTCCTGTATCAATTTACAACATAACTTGGATTTATTTCTTCCCAACACATAGCTTTGTTAGCCTACTAACTACAGTTTGCCTATGCACAAATGTTTATTAGCCATATAAATAATTCTCCCTGATTTACCATCTTCGTTTTTCACTCTTTCCCTGTGTGCCTTTCATTCTAGCCTTTTCAAAACATCTTTCTCCCCAACAAAAGATGTGGCTTTTGACTTTTCCCCGTAGCCTAGATGCAGAATGCCTGGCTCTAAGAAGTCAGGAATAGGCTTTATTTAGGAGAAAAGACTAATATTTTTCAATAGTCCCATCTGTGTGCAAGATTGATGGAAGCAGTGAAGCAAAAAATCCAGATATTTTAAAAGTTATTAGTTTAGTTCTAATGCCCAAAAGCGCTGCCATACTCATATAAAACTTGGGAGATTGTACCTTTAAAGAGAAATGTGAAGTGGCTTATTTTAACAAAATCAACGAATCAGCCATGAGACAGGCTTAAAAGTCTCAAGGATACCTCAAAAACCATACCTGTCTTAAACAAACAAACACTAGGACATTGCCTCTTAACACATCGGTTTTTAAAAACAATTTGCAACTACTGAAGTTGACATCTATGTACTGTAATCCCATGCATTTCTATTCTTAAACTAGTCCTACTAAGTTTTATAAAATTTATTAGCAGGAATTTTTTTAAAAATCAGAGGTGACAAATGGAACAGAAATGGCAAAATCTTTGTTTCTGAAAATATTTGCAGACCAGGTGTGATATGCAAGCAGTTGCCAAAGATTGTCCATCAGGACTTTCATGACAGAATACCTGCTCTGTCTGGCCAGATAACAAAACTCCAAGGCAAAATCCCATCCCATGCAGCATGGCCTAGAAACTATTCACACAGGGCTTCTTAACCTTTTTCACTCGACCCTTTTCCACATGAGAAAATGTCATGTGACCTAGGTAACTGCACAATACATTTGTGTAAATGTAGTATAAGACAGTCACTTGGTGATGTTCTTTTGGAAAAAATATTTGGGACCCCAACATTGAGCTTAAGGGGACCCCATTGGGGGTGGGACCCAGTTTACGGAGCAGTGGAATAGATGGGCAGTCAGTGTTTCACCAAACACAATACCTCACTTTCCGATACTATTAAAAACTTAAGTACTTTAAAAGTGCTGCAACTTGGTTAGGGAATTTGAAGCTTTAAAACTATTTTTTAAAAGTTGTATGATACTTTTTTAAAAAGTGACTCAAATGAAAAGCAATACGGATTTTTGAAAGGCTTTAAAATGGCTTTTCATTTAAGCATGCTTGTGTAAATGCGCCGGGTTCCTTTCAATTAGCAAAGGGAAGTCCTTTTAAGCACAAATTAAAAGCTAGTTGGAGGGAAAGCAAGGGAATAGTATGCCAAGGAATAAGTGTCAAAGCCAATGCCCTTAAAATCAATGGTCCTTCGGCAATATATACCTGTGGCAGCTAGACGTTTGTTATTTCCCAATAGTTTTCTGCAGTTGGAAGATGACAGAACTATAGAAACCACAAGTATAGCAGTAGCAGGTCAAAGCAGAATGGACCTCAGATGACCAACAGTAGTCCAGTACATAATGCCAATTAAAGAATTTTTTTTACCTAAAATGGTGCCTTACTTCTTTTTCAAGTTGGATGCTGTCACTGCCATTGAGTCCTTCCTTCCACACGTTTGTGTCTGAGATCAGTATTAATCAAGCCAGTCTTACTGAAGTCACCTTGAAAATATTTCTACTCTTCCCATTCACAGTACTGTGACGTAGCCACACAGTCCAAGACTCAGACAGACACGCTTTAGTGCCTTAGCCACGTGGCCATTGCTCTTTTCTAGATGTCCTGCCAGGCCCCACGTGTTGCAAGTGGAGCTGAATGAAAACCACATGGAAGGTATTCTAGAGAACAGCTGTGAATCCAGGGTGAAAAGGAGGAGCTTGTTCTTCTAAGATTTTTGGATATCTTGCTGTTAGCAATTCCCAGCTTAAATTACCTGTCTTTTCTTATGTGCGCTGCAATTTCAAAAACCTGTTAGCACTGGTGGGGTGGAGGTTCTCTTTGTGGCTGCTTCCTATGGACCCAGTCGCTTCATGAAGCTTTGTAGAAAGCCAAATTACAAACCAAATATCATACAAAATATTTAGCAAATGAGCATATTTAAAACTAGTATTACTGGAACAAATGCTTGTTGAAAATCAAGACTTGTCACAAAGGACTGTGCTCACAAATGAATTTTTGACTGAAAAGCAGGAGAGTTCTCTCTACAGACCTCCGTGTATGTGAAATTCCAGAATCAGTAAGGTTTAAGTATAATGGCTGGCTTTAACTGCTGCATGTTGTATAAAGAGGTTAAAGTGTTTGTAATGTCACTATTTAAAGCATGTTTTTTTTCTATTGTACAAATGTTCACAATGCACTGATAGAATAGAACAATCCTTCACATGCTTATTTTCCTTTTCTTTTTAATGTTAATATGCAGAATTAGAAGTCATTCCATTGAGACTTTTTAAAAAGCACTTGAATCCTGAATAGTTTTAGGTGCAACACTGTCATGCGGTACAGGGCTTTGATTATTATTCTTATTTAAAGGGCTGCTGTCAACTGAACACTCAATACTGTAAATAAATACACTGCCTTACCTCTGTGACCAACACTGCCAATACCTATTAAAAGAATTGGTGATGTCACACTCAGCTCTTGTTTTGCTGTTATTTTGTCAGATGTTTTATGATTAACAATAGCAATTTTATTTCAGTATTCAATGCCCACATTGACTGAAATGTCTTCAGCACCTTATCCCAAGGGCGGATTACAATCTCTTTCCTTTCACTTTTGTAAATCATGTTGCAAAGTAGGCTTGTCACAGTGCCTTGTCCAGTGAGTTTCTTGTCAGAACAAAGACTCAAATTCAGTTCAAGGCAGGTCAGGTTCTTGTGTAGATATTAAAGAGAATCAGAAAATGTGATTTCCTCTCCCTCACTCATTCCCACTTTCATAGAAATGGAAATCTGTATAAGCCTTATTCTCACAAAAAATGGAAGAGACTGCTAAAATGGTCTGAAACTATGGAAATTTAAGTAAAAATGTTTAAATAATTTTTTGTTGAACTCAAACATCAACAATAAAAAATGCAAACATAAGAAATGGAACAATAATTAAATAAAGCCAACTGCAACTGCAGGACTTTGTTGAAGACATAAATTATGTTGGGAGTCAGAGAAAAGCTGGACAAAGCGAGGCCCTCTATATGTTGGACTGCAGCCTTCACCAGCCCTAGCCAGCACAGCCAACAGTAAGGGATGCTGGGAGTTGCTGTGCAACTTTGCCCAACTTTGGGTTACATCAGCAGACATAGCTGCCAAAGGACAGATGCAATTATGGAATGTGGACACATTAGTCTCAATTTGTTGATTTCGCTGGACCACTCAGGTGACATTGCTAGGGCTGAACTGTCATAGTGATGAGTATTAGGCTAAAAGCCAAACTGCAGATTGGTTCAGAGGGGCAAGAAACTACTGGTGGTGTTAGTGGAGCAGAGGGAGCTGGCATTTTTAGATTTCAGTTTGAATGTATTGATCTCCTCATCATGTGTCTGACCTAATAGCCAGGTCACAATCACATCCTCAATTCATTATGACTAGCCTGAAGGCACGGAAAAAATAGAATGGTTAACACTTCCGATATCATGCAGATTATTTCAAATGGAAGAAGAAATGAAATCAGGAAAGAAAAAATATTTGGAAGCTCTTAAAAGTCATCATGTTGTCAAACTCCATTTTACTTACAGATGATAAGGCAATATCCCTGCACATCAGCTTCTCAATAAACTTTTATACATTTTTCTATGGTACAAGAAAAAAAAATAACCAGAGCTCACAATGTACAGTTCTTACACTATTTTCACAGCTTCTGAACACTATACATCTTTATAAACATACACTGTAATATAAATGTTGCACCCTTAGAGTATAACAATCTATGATGATGCTAGAATTGTCCATCTTTGTCTTAGTCATCCATTGAGCTTTAATAGGAAGCGAACTCAATTTCCTGGTTGACTGAATGGAAGTGCTCTACCAAAATTCCTAAGAGTTG
The DNA here is from genome assembly GCA_030556195.1 of Anolis apletophallus. Classification (NCBI taxonomy): domain Eukaryota; kingdom Metazoa; phylum Chordata; class Lepidosauria; order Squamata; family Anolidae; genus Anolis; species Anolis apletophallus. The sequence goes on along the minus strand of JARBWK010000001.1, from coordinate 114,906,987 downwards.
AATGGGAAAGAAGATACAGCTATCGAGGGAATCCGGGGTTTGTTTTTTTTGACAGAGACAAGGAGTAACCACCAGAAGTTTGGCATGTGCAGGTTGGAAGTCTCCAGACTAGGCTAGATGCCCACCGCATAAGAGGATTACAAGGAAAAATCATGCTGTTGGGAAACTCATAACTGGGTCCCATCCTGTCATTTGGTGTTGACCATGTTGCATCAATAGTTTTCCTATAAGAGCCTATCAACCAATCGATAAGACAGATGTAAGTTACATGACTACAGAAATGATGTCTTGTCACTTGTTTTACTTGTATGTAAGACTATGACATTCCAAGGAACTTTGGGCTATTCCAAGTCTATGTCCACTTCCTTCTGTCACAAGTTAATTTTTCACTGGCTGATCCAAATACTAATAATTGTTTAAAGATTTTCCTCCTTGATTTGGCAATACAATTTCTACCGTTTTTTCTTTTGGACAAATACTTTTGAATAATTTAACATTTAAGTTTTCTCATTTATTATGTTTGGCAACTCCTCTGATGAAAAAAAAGAACATTGACAGAAGGACTTGATTCATCCATAAATTATATTCAAGATATTTAACATTCTTATGATCGTTCTGGGACTCAAACTATTCAACTGAACAGGATTGGAAAGTGTATTTGATCTGTGTGAAGAGTCTAGATTATGCATTTGGTGAACATTTAGTGGAAGTGCATTATAAATATTTATGGATTAATAATGCAACACAGCTCTTAACAACTTCACGTTGTTCAGTGCATTTTGAAATATAAAAGTTTAGCCAGCTAACAAGCATTACATAGTTAGAAATCAGGGGTCATAAACCAGTTAAATTCAATTAAGTAGTTTAATATTTCCTCAGGTCAAAGTCTTATCTCACCAGGTAACAATTTACAGGACACCTAGGTTCTATCAAAGAATGGCTTACTTGGAAAATGAAAGAATACAATATTTTCCATCTCTCGCGAGTTTTAATTGTTAGCCTCTTTCAATGCATGTCTTTTGTTTTATTTATTTATAATTTTTGGTAATTAAATAGTCCATTTTACATGATCACATCTTCTGCCCCCGTCTCCCCAAAAACATGGAAATTCTGCTGAACCACACGGTCTTTAAAACATAGACTGTGACTGACAAACAACAGAACTTCAAATCAATCTATTGCACTTCGTGAAGAAAATATATATATATTTATATATATTTATATATTATCCCCTGTTTGCCTTTTTCTGGCACCAGAAGTTAAAAGTAGCTCATTTGGCTGCACACGTTCTTCTTTTCCCAGGCAGAGTTTCTTTATGTTCAGAATCAGACAGACCAATGCCTCACTTCCTTTCTTTTAAGTTATCTGTAATAATTGGAAGAGTTTGAAAGAAGAAAATCATTCCCGTAGCTGCTGAGAAGTCTCTGAATCTAGAAATCAACTTCTAGATCTTATCCAATCATGGTCAACAAATAAAAGGTTATTATTTCCACATTTCATGAATATGTCCACAAAAAGAGCAAAATGACGTCTCTCTTTGACCGACACTAACACTGTGTGTGATCAGATATTACACGGATGCACTTCTTAAGTGATAATAATATACAGACAGAATGGAAGAAAAACACCAACATTATTGCACATGGTGTCTGGACGAGCATTAAAACACTGCAATATGGGGGGTGAAGGTTCTGTACATTTTGCTTTCTCTCAGCACTTTGCCCTAGAGTTTTGATGTAGCAGCAGTATCAATCAACATACATGGGAGAGCTGGGAGTTGCTGGCATTTGATCTAGGATTTTACAAACGTAGCACGCAACATCCACCGTTCGTTCCTCATACATTAGGATGAAGGGATGTTTCTAGAAACAGAAGAAACCACAAAATTATTACAATTTGGATGCATCTTTACAGAAAATTGTTATTCTCAGTACTTTTGTGATAATACCTTTCAACCAATGAGCTGCTCAACTGAATTAATCACTGATATGGCCCATCACAAAAAGTCATTTGCATCAATCAGTATGCAGATACATGGCTGGGTATAGGAATTACTAGATCACTATATGTAGCATCTACAAGCAGCAGGATGCGGCAGATATTGAAGTGCCAAATGCAGTTGCGAAGGATGGGATTCTGGTTTTCACACCTCAACTAGTATTCCTATTACATCCCTGTGTCTTAATCCAATTTCTATAAACATCCTTCAAAATATTCATACTACCACTTCAAGCACTGAGTACCAATTGTAGAATTTTTAGCTCCCCAATGAACTTTCTGGAGGCAAGAGCTGTTTGGCAGTGGAACATGCTGCCTGGGAGTGTGGTGGATTCTCCTTCTCTGGAGGTTTTTAGGTAGAGGCTGGATGGCCATCTGTGAGGGATACTTTGATTGTGTTTTTCCTCCATGGTAGAATAGGGTTGGAATGGATGTCCAACTCTTCCAACTCCATGATTCTAGCCAGTGTTAAAATACAAGTATCTAGAATAAAGTTTCCTATATAAAACATACGCATTTTGCTTTGTAGAAACCAGATTACAGCATTGAAAGATTTCAATTTCTTGTCTTGTCTTGTGAAGCAAAGTTCAAAAGATCTAACAACTGATATAATTTGAGTAGGGACACTGCACAGTCATTGCTAATACACTTTGAGAAAGAATTGGGGTGAAGCAAATATATCCTACAATCAAAACAGGCTGCAGAGATTGAAGATGCCATGTATTTCTATTGTGGGTGCAACAAAACAAATTTTCTAGATAAATAACTATTATAATGCAACTTTGAAAAGAATAAACACCAAATGGTTAAGAATGTGGCAAGACAGACTCAACCTCACACTTTCAGCTCATACTCCACAAAGCAGGACTATTGCAGTGCTCCCTTTTTATAACCATTATCACAGAAAACTTATAGATTAATTAAAAATAATTATATATTATGAAGAGTCATGTAAGATGTGAGGAGTACAGAAACTCTAATACCTTAATCCTAAATTTTTCAGACTAAGACATCAATTCATACTCACCAGAAGCTCCTTATACTTTGGCCGTTTGGACTCGTCCTTTGTAAGGCTAAAAATATCAGAAAGACAGTTAGTGAAAGAGAAAATCAGTCATTGAAAAACAGCTGGAAGTAAATGGTAGAAACTTCGTACCAGTAAAGTAAAGTAAATTTTCAGATTCTGATAATACTACATAATACACTGGTATAGCAATGTCTACAAAGGCATTTCTGTATAGACTACTTGCATGCTAAATTTAGTATGAGTTCTCAGATGGTTCTTTTAAATTAGATGTTTTAAATATTTTAAAAAATCAAAGTGTTAAGAAAAATAGGGAGAAAGGAATTACATAGAATAGGAACAGTTACACATATTTTTGGCTAATGATCCTTCTGCTCAGTTTATATTGATGCATATGCCTAGTCATTTATACTTTCAGATCCTTCTTAAGTTTGTAGGCCAATAATTAAGCTCCGAGTAGACTTTACATTCCTTTTTTCTTTTTTGCTTATTTTAATATTCTCTCTATCTTACATAGCCTCTTTAAAAATTGATATTTGCTTTTCCAGTACAAGGCCAGTGCAGAAATAAGTCTTATCCATTATAAACAGACTATTCCAAAAATTTGTTGGATGCCAGCATAGTAAAAATCAACAAATACAGAACACAAAGATATGAGTAGATATTATAAGTTGACCCATAAGCACAACCCTAAACTTCCCTTTTAGAAAATAAATTACTCAGCTGAAATCATCAGGAATTATTTTATACAACATTAACTCAAAGGGTTTGGGGCCTAATTTAGGTTGTGCGCGTGGCGGCAGAAAGAGAAACCGAGATGTGCATGTGTCAAGAAGGACAAGGTGGGAGGCATGCCTCCGTTTCTCCTTCTGCTGCCACGCGTACAACCTGTCTACTCTTGCACAGCAACCCAGCTGGGTTGCTGCGTGGAGAACAGAGGGCATGTACACGAGAGAAGGAGAAAAGGAGGTGCATGCCTCCCTCCCTGTCTTGTCATGCATGGACCTTCGTTTCCCTTTTTAGCTGTGGACGCAGCAAAGGAGGCGGCTGTGGTGGGAAAGACAAGGCCGAGCAACAGAAGACTGAGTGACAGTAGCTGCGGCAGTGGAGCCCGCCGCTGTTTCACTCGAATATAAGCCGAGGGGGGATTTTTCAGCCCCTAAAAAGGGCTGAAAATGTCAGTTTATATTCGAATATATAGGGTATCTTTTTGCTGCCCTGAGACTTTCATGATAAAGTCAAAGTGCATTTACCAAAACCAAAAGTAAGCTCACTAACTGCATTAACAATTACAACTTCAATCAAGAAAAGTGTAGAAGCAAATCCACACAGTAGCTTTTTAAAATAATAATAATAATAATAATAATAATAATAATAAATAAAACTATGTAAGCCAAGACAGGAATTAGTCTCTTGCATATTCCCTGCAAAATGGGAAAGAAATCAGGAAGCTGCAACTGACCATATGTTCCCCCAACATCAAAATGAGGAAACTATGCTTAGTGGCATCACACAAGTTAGAATGAGAAGCCATAATGAAAAGTTGTTTCTTCTACCTTGGCACTAGACATTAATTATAGTTGCTGTTTTGAATGCATTAAGAAGCTACAGTGAAATGCATCCTCCTGGCTCATCTCCCAGTTCACACAAAAGTAAGAACTGAAGTGTTCATAACATTGGTTAAACCAGACTTTGATTATTCCAACAAGACCTATCATGAATCTGGATCATCTGTATACCCTTATAAAACGGAATGTTTGTGTGTATGCGGAGGGCGGAAGGGCGGATTGTGGCAGCCACTTTCACAGGCCAGGGCGGATATGTGGCAGCCACTTTCACAGGCCAGGGCGGATATGTGGCAGCCACTTTCACAGGCCAGGGCGGATATGTGGCAGCCACTTTCACAGGCCACAGCGACCAGCGCGGGTGATGGACCTGCACCAAACTTGGTACACATAACCCCCTAACCCTCTTTACGCCCTGGCGGGTCGGGGACATGACCCACGGATTATGGGATTTGTAGTACTTTTCCAACACTTTGGTTCCCACAGACCACTGAGGCCACCAAAAAGGACCAATACAGACCACACTCAGCACACACAGCCCCCATGACCCACTCTACGTCCTGGTGCACTTTGGAGGAGGGTGGACCATGGATGATGGGACTTGAAGTGCCTCTACTGACTTCCCAAGTCCGCTGCAACCCTCATCCAATCACTGATCGAGACCAAACTTGTCATACATAACCCCCATGACTGCCTTCACGTCCTGGTGAGGTTTGGGGAAGAACTGACAATGGATGATGGGATTTGTAGTACTTTTACACCCCTCTGTTCCCACAGACCACTGTGGCCCCCAACAAACACTGATAAAGACCACACTTGGCACACAGAGCCCCAGTGACCCAGTCCACAGCCTACTGAAGTTTGGAGGGGGACAGAACATGGATGATGGGTCTTGCAGTACCTTCCCTCACTTTCCAAGACTGCTACAAACCTAATCCTATGATTGATCAACACCAAACTTGCCACACAGAGCCCTCATGACCCACTCTACATTCTGGTGCACTTTGGAGGAGGGTGGACCATGGATGATGGGACTTGAAGTACCTCTACTCACTTCCCAAGTCTGCTGCGACCCTCATCCAATTACCGATTGAGACCAAACTTGGCACACATAACCCCCATGACTGCCTTCACGTCCTGGTGAGGTTCGGGGGAGGACTGACAATGGATGATGGAATATGTAGTATATTCACACCCTTCTGTTCCCACAGACCACTGTGGCCCCCAACAAACACCGAGAAAGTCCACACTTGGCACACAGAGCCCCAGTGACCCCCTCTACATCCTACTGAAGTTTGGAGGGGGACAGAACATGGATGATGGGACTTGCAGTACCTTCCCTCACTTCCCAATCCTGCTACAAACCTAATCCAATGACTGATCAACACCAAATCTGGCACACAGAGCCCCCATGACCCACTCTACAGCCTGGTGCAGTTTACTGTGAGACGGACCACGGATGATGGGACTTGAAGTACCTTCACTCACTTCCAAAAAACAATGCATCCTCATCCATTCACCAATACAGACCAAACTTAGCACACAGAGCCCCCATGACCCAATCTACATCCTACTACACTTTTTTTTGGGGGGGGCAGAGATGATGGGACTTGCACTACCTTCAGTAATTTCATGATACCACTGCAACTCCCAATAATGATGGATCAAGACCAAACTTGGCACACAGAGCCCCCATGACCCACTCTACATCCTGCTGCGCTTCTCAAATAACCCGGGCAGGGCCGGGTCCCCAAGCTAGTGATAAATAAATAAGAGCAAGTTTTCACCATATTCTTGGCCAGGACAGGCCCAAACCTCTTTCCCAATCACCAACATAAAAAGAGTAGTGGCATCTCGCTCGCTACCTTTGTAGAAGACAGGATTTTATTCAGCTCTATTTTTGCAGTCTTTTCAGAGCTTGTCAGTTGTAACATCCTTACTTTTTAAATTTTGGCTTGTTCTAAGTATAATGTAAGCTATAAATTAAGCTCCTCAGAGGGTCTTATGCCTTAGGGATTGATGTAAATGTTGCAAGTATTTTCTGAATGCTACCATGTCCACTAGTTTGCAGATACTGGCTCTTCCATTGTCAGAGAGGAAACACGTGCTTCATCCAACGAGACAGACATTCTCATGAAAAACACCCAACAATTTGACTCCAGACCTGGAATGAGACATACTTACCACAAGTTGACAAAGTTTATAAAACTGTGGGAGAACGCCCGTTCATCTGAATTACTCAGCTGTGGTGGGTCTCCTTTGACTACTTGTGTCAGTTGATCAAATACACTATTCCATTTAGGATAGGGGAACCGTCCAGTGGCCAGCTCATACTATGCAAAAGAGACAGGAATAATAAGGGTTCGACTAATCAAAAGACTGTTCACAGAGAAGTGCCCACACTTTACAGCCCTTCCAGAAAACTGATGAAGAAGTGAATTCTCATAGGCATACTTTAAAATAATATATTGAGAAGTTCTGGCTTGGTTTTTGTTGATTTGCTTGTTTTTTTGTGTAAAAAAAAGAATACAATCTACAAAATTCAACAATCAATCAAATAACAAATATTATTTCCACATTCCCACCCATTAACCAGTGCCCAAGACTTCAGACACCACATCATTGAAACTAGAATCTAACAAAAATCTATTCTTATCATTACACTAATAAATTCCCTGTGTGGTTATTTCAAAATCTATTTTTGTCTTCGTTTTTAAATATCCAAAGGCAAATCTCAATTTTCTAGAAAACTCTTCATTACTCCCCTTATGCCACTGGAGATCTTAGCCATTTGAATATACTTTAACTAATTTTCTTCTCCAATCCTTAATAAGTAGTTCTTTTTCCCCCATCCAAGACTTTGCTATTGTAATTCTCGCTGCCATAAAACTATATTCGCAAATTTCTACATGTTCTTTACCAATTATCTCTTGAAACAAACCCAATAGGCAAATTTCTTGGTTTTTCTTAACATTTTTAGAAATAATTTTATTACTTCCTTTGGAACCTTTTTTCATTTTTTTTTAACCTCCTAGGTCCTAGGTCCACCAAACATGGAAGAAGGTGCCTTTCTGTATATTTTCCCTAAGTGTCTGGCCCAGGAAATCATTACTGTTTCAATTCAAGTTTTACTAGTTGGACATTTAAGTTATTTCCATATTACTTTTTCATTTTTCAAAACATCAGATATTCATATAATTGTCATGTAGAACATGCAACTTAAAACAATAATAAGTAAAACGGATTTGTATTCATAGAACTGAAGCCATTGGGGTTGGGTTTAAGTGTGCAACAGAGGGGAGCAATAGGGGAGATTCTTCACAATGAAGTTTCTCTGAAAATGGCAGCTCTGCAATTACTTTCTCTCCCCTCATAGACTCGGCATTATGCATGTTTATTTGCCCCATGATCTAGATGGAAAGATGCAGAAAAGTTTCTGGCTTTCCTGAAAATACCTCCTACTCTCCTCACTTTCAAGAAACATGGATGACTAGAGACCCCAGTCAAATCACTGTGACTGATACTAGCAGTCTTTCCTTAAACCACATGTGTCAAATCCAAGGTCTGTGGGTCAAATCCAGCCAAACATGTCATCTTATGTGGCACGTCAGATGCTGGATTACAATTCCTGTATTCCTCATCATTAGCCATCATGACTAGAGCTGATGGGAGTTGTGATACAGCAACATTGGAAAGTTTGTTCCAATCTGTTCTGTTTAGTTAGGACAGTGAAGCCTGAATTTAGATATAAGGCTTGTGAATATGATGTCTGACTTTAAAATGTCCTTTAACCTTTCCCCAACCTCAGAGCCACAAGTGCTGTTGGATTGCAACTCCCATTATCCCCAGCCTGCTCAATAATACATTGGAATAGTTGGCCCTCTGTATATACGGATTCTCTGTCCATGGATCCAACAGCCCTTTAAAGGCAACCATAAGTCTGATGTGGCCCTACATGAAAATGAGTTTGACACCCTGCCTTGGATAAGCATGTACATACACACGTGTGTGTCCAAAGAGAAATTCCAGGTGAGCTAGCTGTTTCTGCCATCCTTCTTTTCACAGAATCCCTCTATGCTGCTCTACAATATATACTGGGATTGGAAGCCACCGCTATTCTGACTGGACCAAACCTAGGATGACTATGTGTTTCTTGTATCCGTGAAAAGGGTAGGAAGAGCATAGGGCATACTTTGGAATACATTTGTTCTTTTCACCAGCATGTTTGCCCCCCTGGTGGGAGAGCAATCTCAGTGCTCACATAATGGACACAAGGAAACCAAAACATTGTTATACAAAAAAGCAGGAACACGCCTAGCATTCAGGCAGGCTGTGCAAGCATAGATGTCCACTGACCCTTTGTCCTTAGATTTCTGAATTTTGTGCTCAGTGCCTTTTACTCACCAATGTAATCCCTAAACTCCAGACATCAGAGCGGACATCGTAACCTTGCCTAGATGCACTGGGGTCTATCCTTTCTGGCTAAAAATAAGACAACAAAAACCAGTCACATATGGAGGAAAGAGAACAAAGAGCAAGAAATGTTAGCCCCTTTTGCAACCCTACATAATCAACTATAAGTTGAGAACAGTTGTATAAACATGTAGTTTAAAAATGTGGGTCGACTTATCCGTGAGTTAGTGCTGAAACAGGTGACTCTGATAACTCAATCCACAATGTGCTTCTTACTAATTTGGGAGGTTGAGATGGAGAGTAATAACAGCTAGTGTGACGAGGGCTACCTCGGTGCCTTCCTCTTCCATCTCTTCTTCCTCAGTCGCAGACGAAGCACCCCTCCAGAATCAGTAACTGACAAGTCTTCCACGCCAGTTTGGACAAAGGAGGTGTAATGGGCGGAGGACTACTTTCACACCTTCCCATGTCAAGAGGGCCTTCATGCCCCTGTTCTTAACATGCCTTTTGTAATGGGTCCCTAGTAAAGGCAGGTTGCTTTACTTGCTCTTCTCACCCCACACTTTAATCCAGTGCACACTCCCACTTCGGTTTTTTCATTTATATTCCTTTCTCTATCTGTATTTGTACAGCTACAGACATTTTAAGATCAGCAATACAATTTCTCTCCCCCCCCCCCAATTGTAAGCCCTTAAATAAACAGATGCTGTTATTCTTGTTAGCTCTTCTTGTTTCCACAAAGCATGTTTAAAGGAGAATAAATTATTTCTTTATTACTGGCCTCTAACTTATGCTCAACTAAGTCATAGCTCATATCAATTGAAGGAATATTGGGTCCCAAATTTGCCTGACTTAGCCATAGGGGTGGCTTACAGTTGAGTTCTGAAATCAGCTGTGTGACCCATATTCTGGGCTCTCTGTGGATTATACAAACCAATCTTGATATATCTGTGCTTATTTTCTTTCTAGGAAAGGCATTGGTTAGGAACAAAGGATCTTAAGCACTTCTCTTATAAAACAACCATTGAAATGCCAGTGCTCAGGGGAGTGGGGATGCTTCTGATTTTTTTGCCAATAAAGCCAGGGGGCTACAGGGGAAAAAAGCTGGGTGCATTCTCACATGCACAGCTACACCACATATAAGGTCCAGTATGATTGCAGCCCCAGCCATTTCACTCATGTGCACACTGCCAATGGCATGCTCCAGTTTCCCAAGCATTTCAAAATCCCCCGTTACACACAAAACAGATTCACAAAAATCATGATTCATAGTCCCTAAGAAATCACGCATGGAAAGAAATGCCCAGCCCTTCTCCTCCACTCTACCATAACATAATTACTAAACATGTCCCCATAATTCCTCACAAACAGTGGTCAGAAACACTGAAGGTTAACAGTCCAAGAAGATCTGGAAAGTCACTGAAACAGGTTCATCACCATAACACTGCATTGGCTACAACTGCTCTATGACTTTTCTATTGGCTGTATTGCATTTCATGTTTCCTACAATGTTATCTTTGTTTTTATTGTTAGTTTTATAAATGGAAGCAGCATTGAAAAAACTCTGCCACAAAAGGCAGTTCAATAATATGTTGTATTTTCCAACATATAATATTTATACATCCAGGCAGAGAAGTGTCTGCTTCAGATAAAGGACTGGCAGGATTATACTGTTCCCTTTGCCTCACCTTGATGCTGATTTGGGCAGTCACCCTCTCTAGAGCCAGCACAGAACCAATGGCCTCGATCTAAGGATCATGCAGGCAGGGGACCCTGGGGAACTATGACTAGAATTCAATCACTGCACTAAATTAGCAGTTCTCCTTTTTTCCAGAGTTGTGTATTAATTACAAGGGAAGGCAGGGAAAAATCTGCCACCTTCCTGCACCCTGTTACCCCAATACTTTGCTTCTTCCTTCACTGTCATTCTGCCCACATCATTTCTTCTCTTGTAGTTAAGTACTACACCATGACAGTTATACCAGTGGCAATACAATGCAAGCATATTGGTGCTGCTGACACATGCAATCTCAATGACCACCTGGATATAGTACTGGGCTACAAAAATATTCCCTCAGAGTTTGGTATTTGAGGCTCACACAGTCCTGAGGAGAGCACTGCCAATCAGTTTGTGCCCTGATTTTCCTCAAATGGAAACAGATGGCAAGGCAAAGCAGGAAGGACCGAATCAGGAGATGGCGAGGGGAAGGCAGATGAAGAGACGATAATAGTAAGGAATTATGATGATTGAGGATGATACCCGTAGCACTTCTCTCCATATTTCAAGCAGTAAGAGAACCTGCTCTATCCCTTGCATCTGTCCCATTTAGAAGATAAGACATCGGGATTAACAAATCCTAAGACTGCTGGGTTCACAAACTTTGTCTACTCTAATGTCACCAAGAGGATTATTGGTTTGGATCTACACTTAATGTTAGCTAGCTCAAGGTTGGTTTAGAATGCTAGTCCTGAATATTTCACTTTTCTGCACTGAAAACAAAGGATTTCATTCCCTTTCTCACCTCTCTCTATCATATGTAAATTTTCAAAATCCACTTACTGCCATGTATGGTCGGCACCCTGCATCCCTGGTTTTGGCAATAGAGTCTACAAGTTGTCCACTGATGCCGAAATCACAGAGTTTAATATTTCCATTTCTGTCCAGAAGAATATTGGAAGGTTTAATATCTGTAAAGGGTATGAAGAAGCAGACACACATATAAATAGGTAAGCTGCAAATAGTGTTCTTCACTTTCAAATAGCTGGAGGCGACAAGAAACAAAATGAGAACTGAAGACAGCAATAGGGCTAAAATTTCTTCATCAAGAGCATATCGTAAGAACAACTGTTTTTATCTGTTTGACATTTAGATTTCAGAGTCAGTTCCATCAGAGACTGGTGACTGGATCTCCCAATCCTATTATTTCAAACTGAAAAACAGTTTAAGAGTGAGGCTGGGTGAATGACGTCCTTTTCTATCTTGCTTTATTTCCTTCCAGCAAAAGTGTCAGAAGTCAAACTGCACCACAATGAATTCGCATGTTGACCAATATCAGTCCCATCTTGAGAGAACCAATAACTATATCAGTATATCAAAATGATCATATAGAACAGGGCTGTCCAACTTCTACCGGCCCAAGGGCCGGAATTCCGGTCACTGATCACCTGGGGGGCCACTCCACCACGCCCCCAGCCACGCCCCGCCCCTCCTCCTCCATTTTCGCCCGCTTTTGACGCTGGCGTGACGCTTTGGGAAGGAGGGCGGAGCCAAGGGGGACTCTTCCACCCTCCCCTCGCCATCTGTCACCCAAACGAGGGTTAATATTAACCCCCGTTTGGGTCTCGGTTGGCGGGAGGAGGGTGCCAGGCCACACCTTCCACCCTCCTCTCACCATTATCCCCGTTTACTCCTAAGGAGAGGAGGAGGAGGGGAACGCGAGTCCCCCGCCTGCACCTCTCCTTGGGAATAAACCGGGACAAGGGTCCCAGTTTATTCCCAGGGAGAGGAGGAGGGGAACGCGAGTCCCCCGCCTGCACCTCTCCCTGGGAATAAACCGGGACAAGGGTCCCGGTTTATTCCCAGAGAGAGGAGGAGGAGGGGAACGCGATTCTCCTGCCTCCTCCTCTCCCTGGGAGTAAACCGGGACAAGGGTCCCAGTTTATTCCCAGAGAGAGGAGGAGGAGGGGGAACGCGAGTCCCCGCCTCCCTCCTCCTCCCTGGGAGTAAACCGGGACAAGGGTCCCCGTTTATTCCCAGAGAGAGGAGGAGGAGGGGAACGGAGTCCCCCGCCTCCTCCTCTCCCTGGGAGTAGACCGGGACAAGGGTCCCCGTTTATTCCAGAGAGAGGAGGAGGAGGGGAACGCGATTCTCCTGCCTCCTCCTCTCCCTGGGAGTAAACCGGGACAAGGGTCCCTGGTTTATTCCCAGAGAGGAGGAGGAGGGAACGCGAGTCCCCGCCTCCTCCTCTCCCTGGGAGTAAACCGGGACAAGGGTCCCGGTTTATTCCCAGAGAGAGGAGGAGGAGGGGAACGCGAGTCCCCCGCCTCCTCCTCTCCCTGGGAGTAGACCGGGACAAGGGTCCCCGTTTATTCCCAGAGAGAGGAGGAGGAGGGGAACGCGAGTCCCCCGCCTCCTCCTCTCTCTACCTGGGAGTAAACGGGACAAGGGTCCCGGTTCATTCCAGAGAGAGGAGGAGGAGGAGAACGCGAGTCCCCGCCTCCTCCTCTCCCTGGGAGTAGACCGGGACAAGGGTCCCCGTTTATTCCCAGAGAGAGGAGGAGGAGGGGAACGCGAGTCCCCGCCCTCCTCCTCTCCCTGGGAGTAGACCGGGACAAGGGTCCCCGTTTATTCCCAGAGAGGAGGAGGAGGGGAACGCGATTCTCCTGCCTCCTCCTCTCCCTGGGAGTAAACCGGGACAAGGGTCCCGGTTTATTCCCAGAGAGAGGAGGAGGAGGGGAACGCGAGTCCCCCGCCTACTCCTCTCCCTGGGAGTAAACCGGGACAAAGGTCCCAGTTTATTCCCAGAGAGAGGAGGAGGAGGGAACGCGAGTCCCCGCCTCCTCCTCTCCCTGGGAGTAGACCGGGACAAGGGTCCCCGTTTATTCCCAGAGAGAGGAGGAGGGAGGAACGCGAGTCCCTGCCTCCTCCCTCCCTGGGAGTAAACCGGGACAAGGGTCCCGGTTCATTCCCAGAGAGAGGAGGAGGAGGGAACGCGAGTCCCCGCCTCCTCCTCTCCCTGGGAGTAAACCAGGACAAGGGTCCCAGTTTATTCCCAGAGAGAGGAGGAGGAGGGGAACGCGAGTCCCCCGCCTCCTCCTCTCCCTGGGAGTAAACCGGGACAAGGGTCCCGGTTTATTCCCAGAGAGAGGAGGAGGAGGGGAACGCGAGTCCCCCGCCTCCTCCTCTCCCTGGAAATAAACCGGGACAAGGGTCCCGGTTTATTCCCAGAGAGAGGAGGAGGGGAACGCGATTCTCCTGCCTCCTCTCCTCCCTGGGAGTAAACTCCCCGTGGCTCCGCCCTCTGTCCCAAAGCGTCACGCCAGCGCCAGAAGCGGGCGAAACCGCATGCGCACTTTTTTTTTAATTAAAAAAAATTGGGAATTTTTAAAAAAAATTTTAATTTTTTTTTCAAAGGAGAGGAGGGCCGCAGGCAAGGGGCAGGCCCGATATAGAAGACTAAATTACTTGGTTCACAAAGTAAGGTTTGGGTGATAAATACGCTCTTTCCTGCTGCTAGTTTGTAAAAAGAGCTATGATTCTTCTGTAGGATTCTGCCTGAGTTTTAAATTTTTCAGGTGACTAGATTTTTATTAGGTCCCACCTTGTCACAAGTAGAACTGGTGAGGACATGTGAAAGGATCTCCTTGGTGGCTGCTCCCAGACTGTGCAATTACCTCTGATGGGAGGCAACGCTTGACCCCTCCCCACCACTATGCTTTCTGTCTACATCTACATGAAATCACTGGAGATCGGTGCCATGTGTACTAAGATGAAACCCAACTTTACTACTCTTTTCCACCAAACACAAAGAATGCCGTCTTGAGCCTGAACCAGTGCCTGTCAGCTGTGATGGTCTGGATGAGGATGGACAAATTGAAATTGTATCCTGACCAGACAGAAGTACCCTTGATCAGTTGTAGAGCTGATCAGGGCATAGGGTTGCAACCTATGCTGGATGGGGTCACACTACTCCTGAAGTCACAGGTTTGCAGTTTGGGGGTCCTCCTGGATTCAGTGCTGACCCTGGAGACCCAGGTGTTAGTGGTGGCTGGGAGGGGCTTTGCACAGTTAAAGCTTGTTCGCCAACTTCGCCTGTACCTTGAGAAGCCTGACTTGGCCATAGTGGTGTATGCTTTGGTCACATCCAAAATAGATTACTGTAACGTGCGCTACATGGGGCTGCCCCAGAAGAGTGTTCAGAAACTTTAACTGGTACAATGGTCAGTTGCCAGATTGCTAACAAGAGCTGGGTATAAGGAAAGAACCATTCCCCTATTAAACAACTAAATTGGCTTCCAGTTTGTTTCTGGGTGCAATTTAAGGTGCTGGTGTTAGTTCATGGAGCCCTAAATTGTTTGGGCCCAGCTTACTTAACTGACCACATCTCCTCTTACAAACCGACACAAGCCCTGAGATCCTTAGGAAAGGCCCAGCTCTTAGTTCCGCATTAATCTCAAGTGAGATTGGCAAAAACAAGAGAGAAGACCTTTTCCAGAGGGAACTCCCTTCCTGAAGAGATTAGAACCAATCCCTCCCTGCTTTCATTTAGAGATCAATTTAAAATCTTCCTATGAAAGCAGGCCTTCCATGAAAGCGATCATTAGCATGACAAACACCAGATCTTCGTATGCAATGTGCTAAGTATATAGTAGGCCTTCAGCAATGGACTTGATAATGGTCTTGACTACGGTCAAAGGAATGGTTTTTAGATGGGCTTTTAATTTTGGAATATTTAAACAGTATTTCTGTCAGTTTATTTATAATGTATGTCATGGTTTTATAATATAATTTTATATTGCTATAATGTTCTCTATTACAGATGTTGTGTTCAGTTGATTATTTTTATGTTGTGTAATGTTTGTTCACATATTGTGCACTGCTTTGAGTCCCGATTCAGGAAAACAGTGGGATAGAAATAAATAAATAAATAAATTCTGCAAACCAAACGCCTTTTCAAAGTTCAGGGGGCTAAGCTTGGATACACACTGCCTCTTTACGAAGTCACTCTGTCTTTTATAGTGGTCAGCTAACAGAAAGCATTATCTCACTTTCCTTTCAATCTAGACACTTTCAGAAGAAGAGCATCACTTAAAACAATGCCACACAAAAGTAGAAATAGTCCAAATTTCAGCAGTGACTGGATGCTACTTTTGACATTTCAATTTGGATAAAATGGGATAGAATATTAATCTAAATTGCAAATCTGATAGCAGCCACCAAAACTGGGATCGAAATGGGTCAAACATTCCCAATATCTGCTTGAAGAATAGCAAATACTCCAAAGCACAGAGCCATCAAATAGCCTCCTGAAGGCCTAATTCAACAACAGCAATTGGTCTCTCCACATTATCTGCAATTTATGTCAGAACCCTGAATACAAAAGAGTTAAAAGAGTTAATGGGCTAAGATTGCAATCTATTATTCTTCTTAATCCTAGAAGATTAAGATCACTTTTGTAGCCCAAAAGTCCCAAAGGGAAAAAATTGGAATATCTTTGATTCTCACTCCAACATTCCTATTTATGTTTACTTTGCAAAAAAAAGTTTTTAAAATATAGATTTCTCAAAGTCACTGCATGATACAGGAAAGCAATTTCAGTAAAATATTTGCAATTCAACATTACTTAACCTTTTTAAAAACCTACTTAACAATTCTGAGTGCACTCTTAAGTCCCTCTAAAATTTGTGTAAATTCTAATCCAAAATGCTTAGTATTACTGTAGTGCTACAACAATCATTTATGACATTTTATAAAAAATGTGTATCCATAGCCCAGCCTTCCATCATCAATTACCGAACTCAAGATAACAGTTTAAAACTGCAAAATAAACTTAAAAATTAAGTAGGTTGGATGGAAGAGCTACTTTCATCCACAGAAGAAACTCTGGTCCACTGGTTGCTTCTGCTGGAGCAAAATAAGTGATTTCCCTTGCTTCTTTCCTCCCCTGCACAGTCTCACCTTATTCCTGAGGATTTGGGGAGTGGAGGCAAAGAGTTGAAGAGGAGGGAAACAAGCAATGACTGCCTCTTTTACAGTCATTACTAGTTTCACTCAGCCCTTCTTTGACATAGATTCTGCATCAATGGATTTGACCGCCCATGGCTTGAAAATATTCTGTCCCCTACCTCACAAACAATTGAAAAAGTATGTTTTTTGTCATTTTACTACAGCACTATATGTAACGGGACTTAAGTATTTATGGATGGTGGTATGCACAATTGGTCCTGGAACCAAACCCCTGGATACTGAAACCATAACACATTTCTTCTAAGGGATCTTCCTGTCATAGGCGTATTAGTAGCCTGGCCAACAACAGTAACAATAACATCAACAATATAACAAGAGACAAACGCAAAAGATAAACGCAATGCAAAAGCAAAAAGAACTCTTTAGCCCAGCATATCAATGCTTCTAATTAAGCAAAGAAGGTGAAATCCCATTATTTTAATAAGACTGGAGTTGCTATAATGCAAAAGACAATACTGCAAAAGAAGAACAATTTATCAAATCAATTCCACAAAGAGCCACAATAAGTGAAAACACTTATAATTTTAAGAGGAAGATGTGCTATTTCTACAGAAAAGGCAAAACTTACCTCTGTGAATGATTTTCAAGTTTTCTTTTAAGTGGTTTAGTGCTTTCACAGTCTAAAAGAAAAGCAAAACAGTTTACAGAAGAAAATAATAGAGATCCTTTTAACAGTAGTCATTAAGCAAGATTCATCCTACGAAACTAATAAGGCAGAAATAGTTCATTCAAGTTTGAAATTCATTCAAACTTTCAGTAGCCAAGAAAGTTAGGGTGGCCTTTTTTAATTTTCTGGTGGGAGGCCAAAACAATTGTGGTCCACATGGCATTCAGCATTTGAAAGTGCTATAACAACTGCTCACAAATGGATTTTAGGACCATTTTAGCTTGTTTTCAAAAGTTTTTGAATTGTGCTTTAATGTGCTTTACAACATTTTTAACTAGTTTATGTGTTCAGGAAGCTTTTGTATTGGGAGGTGATACAGAAATACAGTAAACAAACAAACGTTGCAAACCTAACTGGCTCTTGATTAAAGCTGTCCAAAGTTGCTAAAAATTTTAAGTAGATTGTTTAAGTCTCCTAAACACTTCAATGGACCAGATGAAACTATATGAAAGTCATAGGATTGTAGATACATATTAACAGCAACTAAATAAAATAAAATCACTCCTTCCTACAACATATATTAAGAAAGCAAAGCAGAACTGTGCATTAAAAGGACAGCAATAAATCAGGAAGAAAACTTACAGCTAAAGTGATTTTGCCTAGAATTTCTTCTGGAATAATGTCATCTAATACACTATATACATATTTGTAAAATTTATCAAACGAGGTAGACATGAGCTCCATACAGATCCAACAGTCACCCTAAAAGAGAAATGAAAGGGTTTTATTAGTGTTGTTGTCAAATTGATGTAAACATATACGAGTTGTTCAGCACACAGATTTTTTTGTGTTGCGATGGAAAGGGCAAGCTGGAAAGGTCATCTTTTGCAGAAATCATAGCATGATGAAGATACCAGGGTAGGTAATACCAATGCAGGGCTTCAGTCTAAACTACTATCTCATAGTGTTGATATGAGTACAAAATGTATATGTCTGTATGTGTGAGTAAGAGAGAGACAGAGAGAACAAGAGAACAAGAACTATGTTTGCCATCTTCAGATCTTTCCAAAAAGGGAAAGAGTTGAAATGTGAAAAGCAGAAAGCTTGAACAACAAAGCCGAGGAGAGCAGAACACCATAATCACCCTTTTTGACAAACTTTGAAATGAAGTATTTAAGGGGGCGAGTCAAAAATTATTATTTATGTTTATTTTACTTTATTTATATTCCGCTCTTCTCACCCCGAAGGGGTGATATGTCATCAAACTTGTGAATTCCCTTATTAAGAGCTGTTTAAGGCTAATCTGTACCCTGTCTCCATCTCTGGAGACAGGTGAATAAAGAAAAATTATTTTCTTTGTCACAAAACACTAGGACTAGAGGGCACTCCCTGAAGCTCCAAGGTAGGAAAATTAGGACAAATAAAGGGAAATATTTCTTCACCCAGAGGGTCATTGGGTTATGGAACTCACTTCCAGAAGAGGTTGTGACAGCTGTCAGCCTGAACAACTTCAAGGCAGGATTAGACAGATTCATGGATACCAAGTGCATCGGTAGTTACTGAAAAGGACATTCAAGTGCCACCTCGGAGTTGGTTGAGGTAGGCAGGATTTCCCTGGGTACTGGTTGTGGGGGTCGGGAGCAGGTCAGGGTTTTGCCCTCCCTTCTGCTCGATCCCCGTGTACAACTTGTGTACAACTGGTGGGCCACTGTGTGATACAGAATGCTGGACTAGATGGGCTGAGGTCCGATTCAGCATGGCTCTTCTTATGTTCTTATGTTATGTACTTCATAAGACATAAACCGTTGTCTTCATACGGCTTTTTTCAGGGGAACAAACAGGTGACAGCCGAATGGGGCAAGATCATTTGTTACAATCTGAACTATTTCTGAGTGCCTACCTCTCTGAATAGTGCTCCATAAAACTGAACAATATATGGGCAGTCACTGCTTCGCATAACAACGTCCAGATCCATTAAAAGCTGTTTCTGTTCCTTTTCATCCACCGTTGACCGAATTCTCTGAAATGATAAAAGGAAGAGATACTATCACCAATTAAGGAATTGACAAGAATTCATCCCTAGACAGGTTTTCAGGGCATCAACCAAATATTATTTACTAGAAGGAAATCTTAACTTGTCAGTCTTCAAATCAGTTTTAAAGTAATCAAGCTGAACACTTTCTAATTAACAATTAAGCACAATCAATGCCCAAAATTATAGAAATAACTCATGAAGGCGATATTATTAGTTGTAAAATGCTACACATAGTAGTATGATGATGCCTGGCAAATAGATTCATGAAATATTATCTTATGACGTAATTACTTGGTTTCTAATTTCCATGTCACCTGAAAGAGCAAGAAATAGCAACATCCATCAATTGACATAAAGTTAGTAACCAAATACATTGAAAATGCCAATTATGAGCTAGTCAGTCCTAATGTTGACCCCTTTTTACAGTGGGTGCACAGAGGTCATTATATACTCCACTAAAGAAAGAAAGCATCAAGTCAGTCACAAGCCACAACAGCACTGAACACAGTAGTGGGAATGTGAACTGCTAAGACTTCATTGAATTTGCAATCTTATATATTGTAATCATGGATCCCTTTAACAGGCCTGGGAAAGAAACTTGTTAAATACAAGGTGTCTTGAGTAATTCCTTCTATAGAGTCAAAAACACAGGATATCTATATTTCTAATTAAGAAAAACAAGTCAAATGTATACATTTTAACTACTTTCTTTTAAACCTTGTTGTAAACTATCATCTAGATATATATTCTTTATTAATGTGTGTGTAATCTGGAAAACGTTTGCAGAAGTCAGAGAGATAATAAAAATGAAGGCACTGGCTGCCCTTGCAAAAGAGGGGAATGTTTTTTGTACTAAGCATGCGGTTGTGCCAAGCAAGAAAGTTTTCAGTTTTTATCTTGGCTGGCAGCACCCTCTGCAGTAATGCCTGGGTAATATCCATTTTTATCACTTTGCTAGTTCATCTCTTCAATATGTTAGGCCTTTAAGATAAAGAAAACCTCTTTCTCTGAGGGCATCACAATTCTTGCAAAACTTTCAGTAATATTTTAAATAAGCAAACTGAAAATATAATAAAAATAATTGAGCAACTTGGCAAAGAATTGTCACCAATGGAGATGAGGATGCTGATTTGTTTCTTGTCTAAGGGTGATCACATTAGTTTTAAAGGGTCTGTTTTCCTATTGCCCCGTTTTCTCCTGAAGAAATCTGGGTCTTCAAAGTTTAGGGTGGCGAGCCTTTGGACTTCTCAGCCAGAGAGGTCCTAGCTTCCCTTATCTAAAAGCCCCAGAATTCTGCAGGTGGCAGCCAAACGATAGGGAAACGGGCACCTCTGCTTCATAACGCTAATGTATAATCGTCTCATACATAACATTATTTAATACTGATGTGTCAAAGGTTTTGTATCACAATGAATAGAAGTGAAAACAATTTGCTATGTCACCAACTATGGGGACAGGAACACAGCTCAATTTATTCATATATAAAGACATCTTCAGGAAAACCAAAATTAGAAGAGCTTTACCGGTTATAGATTACAAATTGAAGGTTGCAAAGCTAAACAAAAGTGTGAAACTATTTGATACTTGATATATATCTGATCCTATAGCAAAATATCACAAAATCTTTAATCAAGTTTACTTTTATGTAATGTATATTCATGCTATCATTTCTCTCTGATACACCTCTTTTCTCTTCTTTTAACAGAGAACCCAATTTTTCTTTACCTGCTGTGGGTGCTTCTACCCTGACACTACAACTCAGTTTGAAGCTGGTTAGGGAGGACGGATTTCTGCTGCACGGGTTACCAGACTGCCATGCATGGATCTGGTTTGAGGCCAGGAAGGTGATGACATTTACCACAGAATCTGGCCTCAAACCACTTTGAAGGTCCGTCCCCCCAATTCTCAGAGAGAGGCCCATCAGTGCACCAGAGACATATGGGATGAAAAAAAGGGAAAGTAATTGTTAGGGCCAGAGATAATCCATTTCCTCTCCCAGGGCGTCAGTTAGTCCCCTGCTTCCCAGCCATGCCTTTGGGGTGTTTTTCAGCTGAGCCCATTTGGATTCTTTACTGTGCTTCAGCAGGGGGCTGGTGTCTATAATGAGCTCTACATTCTGCAGACCCAATTTTGCACTGGATCTGGGACATATTGAAATTTGCTGCAGTACATTTTTGGCTGAACTTGGGACTCCCACCAAACTTCTTAAATATGTTGTATACCCTTAGATGCATGCTTCAGAGTGCATTGCAGATGTGTGGTTTGCGGCCACCGAGGCCTAGAGTTGACTATGAGATTCATTGTAGTGTCAGTGTAGAAGGATTCTGTCCACACGTGTATTTTTATGGTCACGTCCCCTGATCATCATCAGTGCTGAACTAATAACCAATCATACAACTGAAGCCTACAAACTAAAACTGTATTTTCACCTTCACAACTTGACTGATGACCAACCAGTCATAACAATACAATCCCTTATCTTGCCACAATGTTTACTCGCAAGAGGAAATTGCTAAATAATTGCGACAGATTGAGGCAGGCACACATAAAAATCTCAGCATCACAACTGAGCGGATAGCTCAGAAGAACAAGACAAATTTCCTGTAAATAAATCCCCCCCCCCCCCTATGATAGGGAGTCGTAGGGTTCCCTTAAGTTTTACATTACTTGAACTCACAAACATACCTTGATATGTACTTTGTCCCAAATCATGTGTCACAAAAATCCATCACTGCTATAGCAACAGCATGTTCATCCTAGAAATCTTAATACTCTAACTGCTGAAAAGATAAATACTTTAAACTCTCCCACTACATAATTGCTTTGGAGATGACCCAATAAATGTATCATTCATTCATCCAGAATCAAATTCCACAACATATATTATTTAACTGAATTTATAGCCCATTGTTCTCCCAAAATTGGATTCAAAACTATAGGATTCAATGCTGCAACCCTCTGTTCTTGGGATAGTTGGTATATGTCCAAATCAGGCAAACTTTCTAAATATGCAAAACAGTACGTTCCATATCAACTGCACAGAAGCCATGTACACAATGTGGTGAGCTGCAAGCTATTTGATTTACTTTATTTATAACTCATTTGTTTTTACAACCTGTGATGTATATAGCAGCATTTTGTCATGGTATTGCAACCTTGAATACTTTTCATTTGTTGTATTTTGTTTGTATTTATAATTGTGGGGGTTTTTTTACACTTTACCCAAGTTACCCAACTCCCATGTTGCCTACAACCATCAAGGAAAACCTAGAATGAAGCACATGAATCCTAAAATGACCAATTACCCAATAGCCTACATAAATGGGGGGGGGGGGTGTGTCTATCTGCTACAAAGGGATCCAGCTCCATGGGATCTGTTTAAGAGTGTGCAGCATTCCAGTCAGATTTCCTGTGTTTGCTGCAACCAAGCTTAGTGGAAATACAAAATGTGAAGCAAGCACCAGTAGATTGAGAGTAACTTGAATATTTGGTAGAAATCAGTTTTATTTCCTAGTAGCTCTTTTTTTTGTCTCAACACTAAAGTAATTTATCGGATACATGAAAACAGTCATACCTGGCTGGCAGATCCCTTACCATAGAATGACCTCTAGGAGGTCAGCCAGTTACAAGACTTTAAGGCGGATCAAGGAGATCAGAGAACCTTAGGAGAACTGATAGTTTCCTTTCCTTTAAGAAACTGGCAGCCTTTTGAACTGGACAAGAACACAGAGAGGCCATTGAGCTCCCAAGAGGAGATATGGGTTCAGTAAACCACTAGAAATAAAAGTACTTTCAAACAAAAGGTCTCTGGGTTGAGTATTCTTCAAGAATTTGTTTACATGACACTGTAGCTAAGATCTGGAATGGATGCTCAGGCTTAAACCCTCTCTGTTCTCACAATATCTTTGATCTACAACAATATCACCTGAATAGGGAATGGATACACTCCTGATATATCATTGGCTTAGCAGAAGACGTTGCTATCTCTATGTCCTAACTACCTAGATCAGGGGTGCTCACACTTTTCCAGCATGTGAGCTACTTATAAAACACAATCACAATCTCCCTTTAGTTTGGGTCTCGCGCTCCCAACTCGAGCGCCCCATAGCACGACAGTGGCAGTAGCGCTCGAGGTCAGGGTCGAAGCGAGCTGGCTTCTGGACTTATACCGCGATGATACCGCTCGGGCGGGAGTAACCCGGCTCTTGAGGACGTTTCGCGGATAGGTTGCCTTTTGGAAAATGGTCCCCGAAAGGAACGAAGTGACTTGGAGTCCAACAGGGAAAGACAAAGAATCCTTTGAGGCTCTGTACAAGAGGGGGGCTCTGCTGGGCAAAGGTGGCTTTGGGACAGTCTATGCTGGGCACAGGGTCGCTGATGGACTTCAGGTTGCGATCAAACATGTTGCCAGGAACAAGGTTTCAGAGTGGGCAAAACTGACTCAACTACACAGCGACGCGCCCTGATGAAGCGTCTGTATGACACGAAAACGGCAAAATACAGCCTTGGCGCCTTGGAGAAACCCCGTCCGTTTGGCACTGTCCTGGCTCTCCCTTTAATTTGGGTCTCGCGCTCCCAACTCGAGCGCCCCATAGCACGACAGTCGCTGCTGTAAACACTAGATTGCTTTCTGGCCTCATTTCCGGCGCACGCCGGCAGGCTCGCTTTGGAACCCGGCTTTGCATCTTCGCCGCAGTTCCACGCCGCGGCTTCCCTTCCGAACCGCGCGCCGCCGCGGGGGACCACCCTTGGAATTATTGCTTCTCGGATTGCCTCCTGTACTCCGTGGAGGTTTGCTCACCTACCAACAAGTGTTTTCATTTGAAAATTACCTGCATTGTACATTATTTGTACTGTTATATTGACTAAGTGAGAGGCAAGAGGTTCAGTCTGTCCACTTTGTTTATGCTTTAGATAGAATTACATGCATGTTGTACCATTGTTTGTGCTAATACAGCAGTGTATATTTTCATGATATATCGTGTATAGACTGTGCTTATCTGCTTTGGAATTCATTACTCGTGTGAGCTTGTTTACCCTGGTTGGTTCACCCTTTGTTGACTTCTACTTATAAAACAACCAAGTCCCAAAGATCTACCTACCCACTACTCAGAGAGCCATAAAAGCAAAATATTAGGACATTTATTTCAGTGAGAGCCATATAATACATTTTAAGACTGAATGTGAGTATAATAAGCCACTGAGCATTCCTCCCAAATGGCATGGGAGCCATACACACTGTGCCTGCGATCTGCCTGGGATCTACCAGGACGCCCTTTGAGATCTACCAGTAGATCACGATCTACCTAATGAGCACCCCTGACCTAGATGGTCATGAGGCCCCTGGTGTGTTTGGATTTTGGACTGTATAGACCTCGTCTTTATATTGAAAGCTCCTTCTGACTGTGACTCAGGCTAATTTGTAGCTGCCCATTATTGTGCTCTGGGAAAGGAAGGGCTTTCAATTAAACACTACATTGACTTTCCCCTAGCTAATGTCCATCAATGGAGTTCGCAGACATCTGCACTGATGCACTAAGATAAAAGTTCAATGAAAAATTATTAAGATTTTACACATATTTGTCAAATACTTTCCTACTATTATAATCTAATGATCAGCAGTATATTGATTGTGTATTTCAGGAAACAGACTTGCAAGCATCTGAGTTGAGACCAGATTCACTTCTGATTTAGCAACTTTTTTTCATAACCCATCTTTATTTTTTAAAAATTGTCATCATAAAACTGAGATATTAAAAGCCACATGGGCTGGCTAAACTGTAGGAAACAAAGGGTGGTAATAAACGGACATTTCTCTGGG
Organism: Anolis apletophallus; assembly: GCA_030556195.1. Lineage (NCBI taxonomy): Eukaryota > Metazoa > Chordata > Lepidosauria > Squamata > Anolidae > Anolis > Anolis apletophallus. Next base: position 114,881,777 of record JARBWK010000001.1, on the reverse strand, counting down.
TGGAAAGAGGTGAGAAGTGGCGTACCCCAAGGTTCAGTTTTGGGTCCGTTACTTTTTAATTTATTCATTAATGATCTGGATGTAGGAGTGAATTCTGAGGTAGCAAAGTTTGCAGACGACACTAAATTGTTCAGGGTAGTTAAAAACGAAACTGATTGTAAAGAGCTCCAGAAAGATCTCTCGAAATTGAGTGAATGGGCAACAAAGTGGCAAATGCATTTTAACCTAAACAAGTGTAAAGTCATGCACATCGGGGCAAAGAACCCCAACTACACCTACCAATTGATGGGGTCAAAGCTTTCCGAGACAAACCAGGAAAGGGATCTTGGGGTTTTGGTGGACAGCTCAATGAAGATGTCAACCCAGTGCGCAGCAGCAGTGAAAAAGCAAATTCTATGCTAGGCATGATCAGAAAGGGAATCGAAAATAGGTCAGCAAATGTTGTATTACCTCTCTACAAATCTATGGTAAGGCCACATTTGGAGTACTGTGTACAATTCTGGTCTCCGCACCTTAAGAAGGATATAACGGAACTGGAAAAGGTACAGAAAAGGGCAACAAGAATGATCCAAGGGATGGAGCGGCTCCCTTATGAAATCAGGTTGCAACACCTTGGTCTTTTCAGCCTTGAAAGACGGCGTCTAAGAGGTGACTTGATCGAAGTGTATAAAATCATGCATGGGATAGAAAAGGTGAATAAAGAAAAATTATTTTCTTTGTCACAAAACACTAGGACTAGAGGGCACTCCCTGAAGCTCCAAGGTAGGAAAATTAGGACTAATAAAGGGAAATATTTCTTCACCCAGAGGGTCATTGGGTTATGGAATTTACTTCCAGAAGAGGTTGTGACAGCTGTCAGCCTGAACAATTTCAAGGCAGGATTAGACAGATTCATGGATACCAAGTGTATCGGTAGTTACTGAAAAGGACATTCAAGTGCCACCTTGGAGTTGGTTGAGGTAGGCAGGATTTCCCTGGGTACTGGTTGTGGGGGGTCGGGAGCAGGTCAGGGTTTTGCCCTCCCTTCTGCTCGAGATTCCCGTGTACAACTGGGGGCCACTGTGTGATACAGAATGCTGGACTAGATGGGCTGAGGTCCGATTCAGCATGGCTCTTCTTATGTTCTTATGTTCTTATGTTCTTTCTTAACTATGGTCACACTCTCCATCTGCAGCTTTAACTATTGCACATATGGAACTGATTCATTGAGTTGATTAATAAGTTTTCTCTTTGACAGAAGTTGATCACAAAGTTATACTGGGGAATTCATTCCTTCCTACAGGCAATTTATGGGTCATCCAGCATGATTCTATAGCCTCTTCTGCAGAAATTGACCAGAATCACCCTACAGGACCTAGAGATTCCTAGAGACATGTTCTCTCCGATTAAAAATAACATTTTCTTTCTTTGTGATTTTCCGTTTTAGTGGTGGTTTCTGCACCCCTAACCTTGTCAAAGTGAAGGGCCTGTGCAATCTTAATTTACCAATGAAGCAATATAATATCAGCTAATGTGTGTGTACGTGTGTGTATGAGAAAATGGTTTTCTACCCGCAGATGACATGTAACACCCTATTCAACCCACAAAAGATGGCTAATCAATTCATCAATTCAGCCAAATTGTAATGATATCTGCAATTTTTAAAAACAAAATTACATTTTGGGCTTGAAGGGGAAAAATTGATTACTTCTGATAATGTATAGAGATGGTGAAAGATGCCATATCAGAATTCTTAGAAGGTTGAAGCACCACCAGAGACATAACAAGGAATGCCTGTGTAGCAACTTAGGAGAAAAAGGAGTTGCCATTCCACCTCTATACTGTAAACCTTAGGATTATCAAAATGTATGCAAGAGTATCATGGCTTAAGCTGAAAAAACAAGTAACTCATTTTATAAAGGCTCTTGGACTATTCCACTTCTCATCCGCAGGAGCTGAATTTAAACCAGTAACTGAGAAGCGGAAGGTATTACATTCTATATAACTATAACTTTGCAATACCGTCATGTCATTTGATGTTCATGTGGATTTGTATTTGTTAACATTTTTGCCAAACTTATTTAAAAAATATTCTCTTCAAATTTTACATATATCAGATCACCTATTTAATAACACAGTACTGTTAATTAAAATAGGTCTTACAATGGGAAGAGGGTAGCAAAGAACAGTTGTTGGGATGTTAGATGGATGAACATAAAATTCTCCATGCTGTTTTTTCCTAGTGTCAGAAGAGCAAATGTAATTATGGGCATCACCTACTTTAACAGCCATAATTTGTCCACTTGGTTTGTGGACCATTTTGTTGACAGAACCATAAGCGCCTCGTCCAATTTCTCCAAGGTCTTTCAGGTCCTCTGCAGTAAAGTCCCAATGCTGTTCAGGGGAAATCTTCAACTTTCCCGATGATTCAATGCTGTGTGTTCTCAGTCTTTCTCTGTCAAAAGATTTGGGAAGGAATTTTTCCACATTTTAAATAGTTTGAAACTTTTTCTATCAGCACTGATGAAAAGCATTTAGATAAAGTGTGTGTAAGGCTAACGAAAAAACAAACTCCAAGGAGTTAGACAAAGGGCACATGTTAGGAGACTGGAATTGGTTTCACTGAAGGTGAAACCAAGATGCTAAACCATTATGAAAAGCTTAGTCAGTGTCTCTGAGCAATTTTATTTTCAGTTCTGTTGTGGTTGATACATTCTTAGCACAATCCTATAAAATGCAGAATGATACTATCATCTAAATACAGTCTAAATGCAGACTGCAAACTTAGGACAGGTACCATCCCTGTCCTAAGTTTGAAATAAGAACCGTGAAAACTTGTGGTGCATATTTTTATCATTATTGACACAGACAAACTACTTATTTGGTAGGAAGACAGGATAGAAGCTGTTTCTTATCACTTGGGGCAGGCATGTAATATACCTCTACATTTTGTTAAAAGTATTGTCAAATGTGTTTTTAAGTTATTTTATTTTGTTGGTAAGTGGCTTTGTGTAAAGCAGTGCACACATTTGTGTTATTTTCCAGTAAGCACATCCCTTCTCTCAAGATAAACATGAATCCACCCTACATAGCCACCGCCTTAGAAATCTTGGCATTTTAATAGTCATCAAGTTTCAAAACTTACTAGTACCTACTTCCAACAAATCAGGTTTAGAATCAGACTATTAAACAGTTGGCTGTCCAGCACACGCTAAGGAAACATTTCAAAGACTGCATTTTAAGCTCCTCCTTCCATATCCTGAATCACAAAGAGCAATGGAAAACCCTGTGAAAACTAATAATCATGGGCAAATTAAACACAACCACCGCCTGCAGACTTTACTTAAGTTTGAATATCATCATCATCATCATTTGAACCCCTAAAAAAGTATCTCATAATCTCAAATTATTGTTTTTCACGACTTGAACAAGAATTGGGCAAATACAGTTCTTGCCCTGAGTCCCTTCGGGAAGATAGGGTGGTATATAAATAAAATTTGTTGTTATTGTTATTATCATTATCATCATTATTACACTACACTCTACAGCAGACCTGGGCAATTGCTGGCCTTCCAGGTGTTTTGGACTTCAACTCCCAGAAATCCTAGCCAGTTTACCAGCTGTTAGGATTTCTGGGATTTGAAGTCCAAAACACCTGGAGGGCCGGCAATTGCCCAGGTCTGCTCTACAGAGATGTAAAATTTCTGGAAACTTTTAAAGACATGAGTGGGATTATTGGATTTTTTCCTTTCAAAATAGTTTGGGTAAATTTGAAAACAAATGAACATACTGACAGTCATTTTGTTACTTTAGGAAAATTTATGATGCATAATTTGGGATACCATAAAATTGTCATGCTTGAAATATTAGAAGTATAGTTTATTCAAAAAAGTATTACAAATTAAATTGACATTTTTTCATTAAAATAGGAGCATAAAGTCAAAAATTATAAGGAACATTTGAATTATTGCCACCTTATGAGAGGCTGGCAAAAAAACAAAACAAAAACAAAACAAGATAACAGAGAAAATCATCAAGATTAATAAAGATTTTTTTTTTAAAAAAAATCTTCCGTCTTCCATAGTGCCAGGGAGACCTTAATCATTAATTCCCTTAAAAAGAATAGAGAAAAGATAGCCAAGACTAGGAACTACAATAGTGATATATTTTACCTAAAATTCTACCTACAGCTTAGTTGTTAGAAATAATGTGAGAGAGTAAATATAAGAATACTTTGTCTCATGTACTCTTATTCATCATTTTGAAAGAAAGCATCCAATTTTCTATTTTTTTTCTTAGGGGGTGACATTTTCTTTAAAATTTTCCATATTTTTCCCTGGGCATTCAATGCTCTCACATATCATCTTTTCTGGCAAACTAGTTCGTTCTTATACCTGACTGTGGCTTCCAACTGTGCTTGTCCATCTCATGGAAAATGCAGAAATAGGTGCATTGAGAGATGAGACACCTTCTTCAACACATATATGCTCACACTTGAACTACAGTCGACCTGAACAGTCTGTAAAATATGCCACTTAAATATCTTTCTTTCTCCCACATTCTTCACTATTGGTATTTCATATTCTAATACAACTTCAAACTATACAAGATTACAGTGACAACTCAGTTCTAAACACAGGTGCACACTCTCTTGGCACTTCTGAATATTCCATCTCTTCAAATTAACCACCAAATTTTGGCATTACACGATCTTGCTACAAGAAAATGTAGATACAAAACAAATGAAATAAAGGATTAAAACAAAGAAATACGCTAGTTGTAAGATTTGTCTATGTAAAACTGCTCAAAGCAGCGCAATTTGCCTTGGAAAGAGCCTTGTGAATAAAATATTTCGGTACTACTGGCAGACTGCAAATTACCAGTAGTACAAAAACATCTACACTGGACAGAACATACAGAAAGTATTCACAAAAAGAATTATTTCTTTTTAGTCTGCTGCTTCTATGCAATTGAAGATTCAGACATACAATTTAACAGGTGACAGAAATAATACTATTATACCATAATATTGTTTTATTCTGGTATAGTGGCAAGCACACAGTTCAGTATCATCAATTGCAGACACGACTTTGAAATTTTGTAGGACCTGCTTACCTGTTGTGTATCAGGGAACTAAAATAACAGGTGCTAAATGTGTGATTATTCTACTATTCAGTTGCAAAATTAGCTTCCTTAACAAATAATGTAATTATTTCATATTAAAATTAGGTTCTGAATTCATTATTTAACTACCAGGACCTAATAATTTTGATTTGGAAGAATCAAAGAAATATTCAAAGCATGTTTATAAATGACTTAAAATTAAATTTAAAAATCCATTTTGTCAGAGTTTATGTCAAAAGCCCACAAAGCATCTATGCAAATTTGTACTTGAGGCTCCCGTAAGCAACTAAAAAGAGAAAAATGCCATTTTCAGTATGTGCCGACCTTCTGCTAAAACAACTGTAGCAATGCAGAACTCCTTGAATCAATGAGCTCTTATGAGAAAAAGAATATAATCTGTCCAGATGCCTTAATTGAACTCTGCTGGCTCAAGATAGCAAGACTTCTAAATAAAGTGAAGGGCTAATTCTATATCTCATATTTATGTATTAATTCAAACCTAGCTACATCTATGTTTCAAAAATATACCTGAATTCTGAGTACATATACAATGCAAAATTATTGCAGTAGTATTCAGAACAAATCAGAGTTGTTCCCTTCAGCTATTCTGAACTGGACATGACAACAATCATGTATGAACTACAGGCTTAGGTTGTACTCTATGACAGTGATGGCAAAAAGAAACCTCTCTTTTCTACAGTTGTTTCTGTACAGAATTGTCAAACAGAGCTGTGATAAAGTATCTTATAATTTGGGATAGGGAAAGTAATAATATTCAGTTTGATGTATATGTTTTATGTAACTATTACAAATTTGAAAATAAAACATTTTAGTTATGTTTTTCACTTGAAGTTGAATACTACATTTAATACAAATCTAATACTTTTGGCTGCTCCTTGTTGTTATGGGTATTTCTCAGATTTCTGTGCATACAGATGGGATCTTCAGTGATATGAGACCAAATACCTACGCCTGCTAGCCTTGCTCTTTATGGTTGCTTAGAGAAGCTAATAGTAATAATGACCAAATAACAAGAAACCAGCCACCAGCTACTATTGGATGAAATATAACTTGAAAAACTTATGTGTTCCTGAAATGAGATTTCCACTCATTTCAGCTGGTGTATTACTTGCATCCTTATAAAGAGACAGAAAGGCTGGTCATAGTGACATGTGAATCAGGAATGCAATGAGCCCTACACATGGCTCTGTTTGACAATTTCTCTGAAATCAGGACAAGCTCAAAATGTAGCCACTAAAGTTTTGACTAAAACTGGTTGTCAGACCCATGCTCTCATCCATCTACAGCAGATTCATTGCCTTCAAGTTCCCAAGGTGGTTACTGCCTTTAATTTAGCTTAGAATCTGAATGCAAAAAAGCACTGGCTACTTTATATTCCAATCACTCTTCATTTTCATAACCTGCTTTAAGCTCCACGATCATCTAAAGCTGGTAAACTAGCTGGGTTTTCTGGTAGTTGAGAACCACTGATCTAAAGCCTGTCTTGCAGTTTACTAAGAGGACTTAGACATCTCTTCCATTTTTCCAGCCAACTTAAGCAAAACTCTACAATCATGACAGTAAATAAAGAACAACACTCAGAAAACAGGAGAATTTCAGACAGGAATTATTAATATTATTAAACTGGGAAGACTTCGGAAGCAGATAGAAGGAGGCCTCTCCCAGTCTGAAAAGGGTGCTTGCTTCTGTTTTTGACAAGCTAACACCTCCCAACAAGCAGTCAGGCTTTGAAGCAGCCAGGCTTTGAAGCTGCAAGACTATTTAATACTAATCAAACTGTCCAATTGCAACATTCACACTTGCCTCGGGCAGGTAAGAGTTATTTCTCCCACCCTAGACATTCCTCTGAGGATGCCTGCCATAGATGTGGGTGAAACGTTAGGAGAGAATGCTTCTGGAACATGGCCATACAGCCCAGAAAACTTACACCAACCCAATCATAATAGTAATAGGAGCAACCCCAGGGCCATCCAGTTCAACTCTCTTCTGCCATGCAGGAAAAGCACAATAAAACACTCGCTGAGCAGTGAAAGAGAAAAGGAGTTTTGGAGCGGGGGAGGTGGCGAAAAAAAGAGTCTGGGCAGCAAGGTAGGCGGGGAGAAAGGGTTTGTGCCCCAACTGGACACTGCTGCTAATGTTTTGGCAACTCCAAACATTTCCCTTAATATCTTAGGAGGAAAGGGGGAGATGGGAAGCAGCATGGTGCCACGGAGCCACTCACTATCACTCAAGGAGTTCACAGACCTCTGATCTGAAGTGTTATAGCCCTGACAGATAAGAAACATAGCTCACCCTAAATGACCTCTGGTACCTATATCAACTATAATTCTTCTTGGTACTGTAAGTGGACACTAGGATGTGAATTAAATGAGGAAAGCAACTCTAAATATGTCTATCTTCCAAATGCATAGGCAATAACAGAAAGAAGTCTACATTCCTTCCAGGTTTCCAATAAAACTGTATATGCTATAGGCACAGCAGTATAACTTGCAAGCAACAGTGAAACCATGAGTGAAATCTAAGAAAACATAACACTTCAGTTACAATGCAGAGTTGGAATAGTACCACTAAATATGGAATCAAGCCATTCCTGCACTGCTTGCAAAAGCTTACACTACCAAAATGTTTGCGATATTTTACAGAATGCTAGGACAAAAAAAAGCTGAAGATGAACCACCAATTGAAAAGCTGCAAATACAATTTAATATGAGTAAGACCATCAACATCCAACAACATCAACATCCAACAGCCAAAATTAGTTTCTCTGTAGGAAAAGTAGGATGGTTGCCTTTCTAAGCAACATTATTAACTTTATAACTGTTCATTTCTCAGTCTGGTTTTCATCTCTCTCTCTCTCTCTCTCTCTCTCTCTCTCTCTCTCTCTCTCTCTCTCTCTGATTTTCAATATTGGCATAATATAGTATTTCTACTGGCAGGTGACATTTATAGTAGTGGGTACTTCAAACTAAAGCAGGCTGCAATATAGATTGGTCTGAGTGTCAACATAAAAAGTCAAATATTACAAGTACTGAACTATGAAAACACGCAATATATACCCCTTCCAATCTCCAAGGCAAACAATGGGAAATAAATGAAAAGGCCTGTCCATATTAACCTATCAACCACTTTAATATATATCATACTAATGCTATAAAATATATTCTATACAATGACAAGGTTTGGGCTAACATTATGACCATGGCATAAGGGACACCACAGACATCATTGGTGGACACCCACAAATTAACATATTTTCAAGGAGAAAATTTAGGTATGAATAGCTCACATATAAGCATCTTTCCTGAAGACATTTGTATTAGCTCAGGAGGAGCACAGGAGCCCCCAGTGGCGCAGGGGGTTAAACCTGAGCCGGCAGGACTGAAGACTGACAGGTTGCAGGTTCGAATCCGGGGAGAGCGTGGATGAGCTCCCTCTATCAGCTCCAGCTCCTCATGCGGGGACATGAGAGAAGCCTCCCACAAGGATGGTAACATATCAAACATCCGGGTATCCCCTGGGCAACGTCCTTTCAGACGGCCAATTCTCTCACACCAGAAGCGACTTGCAGCTTCTCAAGTCACTCCTGACACGACCAAAAAAAAGAAAAAGGAGGAGCACACAAGGTTATATTCTGATACTACTAGTGGATCCTCATTAGCACTGCTCAATGGTTATTATATGGGTAATACATGAAGCAGGAAGATATATTATATCCATTGAAGAGACAGGTGAGGTGAGACCCATGGGATACATTTTTATAGCCTCCAAGATTCGAACCCCCCCCCCCCCTTTCGGGACATAAAAAATATACTATAGGGAGTGTGGAGGACATTCCATCGCATTTAGGAGTGCTCTGGGTCTTCTATGAGTCAAAGCAATGCTTGTTTTGTCTCAAAATGCTACAAAATTTCCACTAGGGGTAATGGAAGGAGGAGCATCATAACTTCATTTTGTGGGTCCTTTGGGCCAATGTAGACCCAAGCAAAGGTATTTTTGTAAACGAAAACATGGACAGACTCCCCCAGGAAATGAGGACCTTTTTTAGCAGGAGCCGGTGTGGCCCTCCAAAGTGTTGTGGGGGTTTAATGTAGTCTTCCTGTCTTCCAAAGTTGGCCACCTCTGTACTACAGCATGTCCAAAAAAATATCTTAAAGAGGATGAATGAACTCCTTTTCTAAATGTTTGTAATAGTAGCTTAATAAATTCAAAAAGGAGCATTATGTTCAGGCTTGTTTCTATTCTTGGGTTGCTATAAGCTTCCACTCTGCAAAAATGTTTAAAATTCCATTTTATTATTAGACATTTTATGGAGATTAATGTCATGTCTGGAGTACAGCATTAAAATAAAAAGCTTAGTCTGCGTGTGAATTTAAAACATGGATACAATTATTTTCATTCATTGACTCAATAACATACGTTCCCATCACTTGAATTATCTGGATAGATACACCACCCACACACTTGGGGGAGGGGGGGAGTGATATATCAGAAGTTGTCTATCTCTCAGGGTCAGTTGTAAGTATGTCTAAAAACTTCACTTTCACGAATTGCTGAAGTGCTAAGATGATCTGGGGCGAAGTCTTCCGTAACAGTTATGAATATCAGCGTTTATGGCAACCCCTAGGCACATGTGACTAGAATTTCAAATTACTAAACACAATATATGCTACATCTCTTGTTTTCCATTTTCCAATTTTACAAAGTGACCATTCTTATAAATGTGGTTGGTACAAAATGACAAGTACATGGTTAACAGTATTTTGGATATTTCGAATTGAAGAGCCTTTCTGAATATACATATGCTCTTTATAGGCTTCATGTAATTTTAACCTTGAAATGAGTATCAGGCATTTAATTCATTATTTTTGTTGCTTCCCAATAATTTGATCATTATCAAATACTATCTTGCTTTACACTGGTAGAATGATACCGGCGAAATAAACTGGCACAATTTTGGAAGTTGCAATTTTCACTAACAGAAAAAATTGATGATAAATTAAAATTGATCTAATAAATAACAAACAGCATACCATAAGAGGAGCAATTAAGAGAAAGCGGGCTTAGTTTTGTGACCATTAATGTTCCCTGAATGTTGAATTATGGCTGGCTTTCATCGCTGCATGGCTCCTTCCTATGACCCCCCTCGGATTTGCAGTTTAAGGAAGAACATTTAGAGTTCACATTTTACCAATCCCAAGATTTCATAGGATGCTACAGTAGCTAAAGTAGGATAGTGCTGTAACCTTGTAGTATGTAAAGGGATCCTGCTGTACTTTCTTGATACTCCTTTGTCACACTGAATAGCATGTGACATTGAACAAGAGACCCATAAAAGACTGTTGGCTCACATTTCTGTGTTTATTTTTAAATGAATTAGGTAGAAATTGGGAAGATTATTACTCCTAGTCCTACACCTCACTAGAAAAGTCCTGTTTTATAAACTGGAGATATTTAGGGATTTCCAATCTGGCCATGGACTTCTCCTTTTCTACTAACACGTCCACAGCAAACCTTTATCAGTACTCATCCCACTTTAACAAGAAAAGGTCTACCTCTTAAATATTTAGCATCAACATGTAAAACACGTGAAACAGGACAGATTTTCCAGGACAAAGGTGTTTGAAAGCCCTTCTGCAATAGGACTTGCCCTCATTATATCCAAAAATCCTATAAGTAGATAAACTAACACCACACCAGAAGGACAATACAAATATTTAAATATATTCCATTCCCTTTCTAATACCCATGATAGTCAATAAGAACATTTTGAACTGCAGATATAAACACAATGTTCATCATACAAAAAATAAGGAAAGATGTGCATATATATAGATAGATAATATTTAATAATCATCAGCATCTTTACTCATAATACAATAAATTTCTGTACGTTATTGTGGTGATAGCTGTGGGTGGGGCTTTTATGCAAATATCTGACAATGGGGCTAACAGACAGTTACGCTTACTGTAGCCTGCTGGAAAGTTTCACGATCATCTCCGCTTCTCTCCTTTTGAAAGTGAACGGGGCAATGTGATTACTACCCATTGTTGCTTGAGTATCACTTCAGCCAGGAAAAGAGTTGTAAAAATGACAGGAAAACACAATGCCGTTATCACATAACAGAGTAACACATACACACATAGTAATCAAGAACACAGACTGCCTTTTTGAAAATCAACAACATCTCATTTCCTTACCGACAATTAGTCTGAAACATTTCATGCTGATAACTTTCAAGAGACTACGGTACATTGTGGATGTTAATGTTGAAGCCTCTTTTAACAAATACTGTTAGTAGGACAGTGTGTTACATGTAATTGGTGGAAGGCTACAATCTCAAGTAAACTTTCTTATAATTAAGCCTTGCTCAAGTCTGTAAGACTTATGTCCAGAAGAACTAATTTAAGAGGAATCTTAATTTGAAATGTAATACTTTTGTCTGTTGTTTGAATTACCTGTATTGAAATTGCTCACTAAAATAGGCAAATCATTGTAGCAGTCCTCCATGGATCAAATGGCTACATTGTATACAACCTTACAGTTACATCACACAGCTTTGAAAAAAAGGAAAATTTCTTACCTGAAAATTACTGCTTGTGTCTTGGATCCACCAATCTGGAGTGATAGCTACTATCTGATTCTCTAAGGTAAAGTGCATTAAAGCCTTTTCTGAACAACTGAAAGAACTATGGCCTAGTTGTCATTGTCTGCTCTATAATTACTTGAAGAAAAGGTAAGATTTTCTGGATCCGAATCTTTTACAAATATTTCCAGGTAAGAAATCTCCTACTCCAACTTAAGCAAAACTGCCCCTTTAATGTACAGTATGACAGTCAAATAAAAATGTCTGCACAAATATGAACATGAAAAGACATTATGCACATGCAAAATAACATATAAAAGTATACTGTATCCCGTTAACCAAGCATAAAGTGATATCTATTATGTTGCTTCTATTTTGCTGCTTAGCATTTTTTTTCTTTGAAAACAAATAAATATTCTGTTCTTAAGTAAGGAGAGAAGGGGAAAGTTCATCTGATCTCTCAGTCTGGTCAAGATCTCTTAAGTAAGGTGAGTAAATAACTCAAGAGCTGAAGATATCTTCTACAGTATAGACCTAAGACAACATTATGGATAAAGATAGGACACTTAATCCAACCAAGCGTCAGAGGTACAGCACACTGCCTAAAGCAACAGGCATTGTCATGCCATCCCGCATGGCATGAAATAAGGGTGAAATAATAAGAAAGTGTATACCGTATTTTTCGCACCATAAGGCGCACCTGCTGATAAGACGCACCTTGATTTTTGAGGTGGAAAATTGGGGGAAAAAATTGGGGGCTGGTTACACTAACATGGAGGGGGGGCTGCGATGTACTTACGCTATATTCGCGCCCCTTCGGCGGCTCCCGGCGGCTCCTCGCATGCCCATACTCTCGCCGCTGTGTCGCTGCAGCCAGCCGGCGGCGCGGGAGGAAGGGATGGAAGAGGGGACTCGTGGGGCGGGCTCGCCACTCACGGACCCGAGGAGGAGGGGGGAGGCCACGAGGGAGGCCCCCACGGCGACGCAGCGGCAGCCGTAGCAGCAGCCGCAGCAGCAGCCGCAGCAGCAGCCGCAGCAGCAGCAGCGGAAGGGCCTGAAGCCAGAGGCGCATCTTCGTGACGTCAGGAAGATGCGCCTCTGCCGGAGAAGGGAGGCGGACCGCGCTGTAAGGAGGCCCGAAAGAGAGGCCGCAGGGAGGGAGGGAAGGAGGAAGAGTTCCCTCCCTCCCTCCGACCTCTTTCCGGGCATTCTTACAGCGCGCCGCTCCCCTTCCTCCCCGTCAGAGGCGCGACAGTGACATCAGGAAGAAGCGCCTCTGCCGAGGAGGGCCTCGCCAGCCGCGCTTACAGCGTTCTTACAGCGCGGCTGGCGAGGCCCTCCTCCTGGTCAGAGGCTTCTTCCTGGCGTCACTTCGCGCCTCTGACGAAGAGGAAGGGGGGGAGGCGGCCGCGCTTACAGCGTTCTTACAGCGCGCGGCTGGCGAGGCCCTCCTCCTCGGCAGGCGCTTCCTCCTGACGTCACCGTCGCGCCTCTGACGAGGAAGGGGAGATGGCTGCGCTGTAGAACGCCCGGAAAAGAGGCCGGAGGGAGGGAGGGAACTCTTCCTTCTTCCCTCCCTCCCTGCGGCCTCTCTTTCGGGTCTCCTTAGAGCGCGCGGCCGCCTCCCCTTCCTCCTCGGCAGAGGCGCATCTTCCTGACATCACAAAGATGCGCCTCTGGCTTCGGGCCCTTCCTCTGCTGCTGCTGCTGCGGCTGCTGCTACGGCTGCCACTGCGTCACCGTGGGGCCGCCCTCGTGGCCTCCCCCTCCTCCTCGGGTCCGTGGTGGCGAGCCCGCCCCACGAGTCCCCTCTTCCGCCCCCGTTCCGCCCGCGCCGCCCCGCTGACTGCAGCGACACGGCGTAGAGTATGGGCATGCGAGGAGCGGGCCGGAGCCGCCGGAGGGGGGGCGAATATAGCGTAAGTACATCGCGGCCCCCCTCTGCTCCAGCGCCTCCCTCCCTCCATGTTAGTGTATTCGCTCCATAAGACGCAGCTTATTTTTCTTCCTACTTTGGGAGGAAAAAAACTGCGTCTTATGGTCCGAAAAATACGGTATATGACATTCAAGATTAACAGGCCAATGATAAACTATAATCCTTCTTGTTATCTGTTCTCATTTTGGCTATCCACTCTCGTTTCAGTATAGTCAACTACAGTGTGAAATAAAACAAACTAGAACACCTGCCATGAACATAGACGAAACATGAATGCAGTATTTCTAGAATTCTGAGATTTTATGGTGTTTACTTCTGACTCTGCAGATATTGTTATATACTTCCTGAACAAAGTCTAATGAAAGATTATGTTTTACTCCTCAATTCTGAACTTTAGCCAAGGGAACAAAAATATCCAGAGTAGAAAGAAGCTTGTCCCAATCCCTATGTACATCAAGTTAATTCCAAATCTCTGTTCAAGGGGAAAATATGAGTATCAAATGTTTGGATAGATTTTCAGAATATTCTGCAGCTATCCTATACAGTACATACACCATTAAGTAGGAGAATGCAGACTCTAAAGAAAGAAAATAGCTATAAATGTAAAAGAAATGTAATAATCCAGCAAAATTTCATCTATTCTAGACACAGATAGCAAGAAAGGCCATGTCTCATAGTTAACCCTCATCTTAGGAAATTAAACTCTAAATGTAGTGGCATATCATTCTATATGGATGATCTCTTACACCTTGATGTTTTCAATTATGCTTGTTTCTGAGAAGGTACTGGTTTTTACTCACTAAGAGTGCCTTGAGGCCGTGACTGGATGGCTGTGTTCCAGCCGGCTGAGGGTGAATCCAGCGAAGGAGATCCTTTGGCTGGGTTGCCCGGGTGGGGTGTGGTGGGAAGCTCCGGCTGCCTACTCTGGACGGCCGTCGTAGTCTGTAAAGAGTCTGGGGGTTGTGTTAGACCCGCTGCTGACAATGAAGACTCAGGTCTCTGCTGTGAGCAGATCCGCTTTTTTCCATCTGCGGCAGGCTAGGCGGCTGGCACCCTACCTATCTGGGAAGGACCTGGCTATGGTGATCCAGGCGACGGTCATCTCGAGGCTGGACTACTGTAACGCCCTCTACATTGGCCTTCCTTTGTCCCTGATCCGGAAGCTCAAACTGGTGCAAAATGCTGCCGCCAGACTTCTCGCTGGATGGCTCGTGGGGGAAGCAAGAACCGGGCACTCACTTCCCCTGCGAGCCATCCAGGCTTGCGGGAGGCTTTTCGCCCGGCTCTCCCGCAGGCCTGGATGGCTCGCGGGGGAAGCAAGAACCGGGCACTCGCTTCCCCCACGAGCCATCCTCCTCCTCCTTCCCCGGCGCCGCGACGATCGGGACAACAGCAGCGCCGGGAAGGAGGGAGGGTTCCTCCTCCGTCCCTCCCCCCCTGCGAACCAGATCGCAGCGGCGGGGCGAGAGAGGGACGGAGGGGAGTGCAGGAGGAGGAGCTGGCTCCCTTCCTCCTCCCTGCCCCGCCTCTCCCCCCGCCGCCATTTAAATTTTTTTTATTTTTTAAAAAAATATTTTTTTGAAAACAATTTCCGGAGAGTAGCGGGGGCCGTGTCCAACAGGCTGGGGGGCCGTATACAGCCCTCGGGCCGCCTGTTGGGCAGCCCTGGTCTAGGGCCTGTGTACCTGAAGAACCGCCTTACCCTCTACACACCCCAGAGATCACTACGGTCTGAAGACCAAAACTTTTTAGAAGTCCCTAACATCCGGACTTACAAACTGTCATCCACCAGACACAGGGCCTTTTCAGTTGTGGCACCGAATCTCTGGAATGGGTTGCCTGAAGAAGTTAGAGCCATCCGTGACTTGCTCCCTTTCCGGAGGGCTTGCTAGACCTTTCTCTTCAGGCAGGCTTTCGGCACCGACTGAGGAAGATAATGTAGCTGAAATTGTATTTGTATTTTGTACCTTGTTCTTGTTGCTGAATTTTTTGAATTTGTTTTAAACCTTAAAGTGCTTTGTATGTCTTTCGAGTGTGAACCGCCCCGAGCCTTTGGGGAGTGGCAGGTATAAATTGAAATAAATAAATAAATAAATAAAAGTTGCTGGTTTATGCGGCTTTGAAAAGTAACCCCCAATTCTGTATGTTAGCCCCATTAAATTAGGTAAAGGTTGACCACAGAAAACCCCACCTGAATCCTTATTTTCAAGAAAAGCCATGTACATATTCTTTTGGCTCTGTAGCAGTCATTGCATAACACAGCTGAGCTGCAGCAGGGAACAAGCATGTCTGTCACTGTGTGGAAAGCGGCTACAGTTTCCATTTGTGGACTTATCCTGTCGCCAACACCCTTAAGCTTGATCCTTCACAATCTGGCAGCAAAGAAACGAAAAATATCTCTACTAAAGGGTTGAAAATATACTGAATAAGTAACAGTTACAGACCCCATACGATTCACCGTACCAGCCTTCAATGATACCAAGAAAACTATATAGGTGAAAGGGAGATGGAAGATGAATCCTGGAAAGTTATGGTGTCACTCTTCTTTCAGTCAATTTCTCTACCTATCATTATACAATCACTAACATTATGTATCTAATGTTAAACAACAAATTCCTACCCATGGAAAATAATATATTGTTCTAAAACCTCCACAAACTTTCAGAATAAACTGTTAACAATCTGCATAAAAATCTGGTTTCTATCCAAAAACCAAACTGATAACAATCCAGAGACACAAAAGATGAGAGTGCAGCACACAGAATAAAAAAGTTGTGAAAGTTTACGATAAATGGTGAAACAAGCAACACAAAATGTAGCAGGGTACTATTTCAGATATTGGATTGGGCCATCTTTGTTCATTCAAAAATAATGATATATTAAGATCCAATGCGACTATTAATGCAAGACAACTTTCTTAAGATGACTTACACTTGAGCTACATCACCAACTTATGCTATAACAATTTCAGATTAACTTTTTTTAATCTGCTTCTTATATCGCTCACATTTCACATCTAGGACCAAAACAAATATACAGTAGGATGGAAATCATGCAGCTATTCATGTGTTACTAAGCCATAACTCTCAGCATGTCTTACCACTGGCTGTGAAGGATCAAGCTGATGGCTGCTGCAATAAAACAACACTTGGAAGGCTGCATAACATGCATTATGTTGCAGTATTCTCAAACCCAAGGACAAAAACATAAAGACCGTAAAAACAAAGCCTTTCTAACTACCAGTAATTAACAAGATAACAAAAAGAAGGAAAACCCTATCTTGGAATTAAGTGGAGTTTTAGACAAAACTATCAGATACAGGTGCTATACAAGCCAGGTATCCTTATCATAAAGAAAGCAACTGAGCATAAATTTTACAAAAGGCAATGTACACTAATGCTAAAACAGCATCTTCCTTCCAAACACAATATCTAAAGACCATTTTACATACATCTTCATTTCTGAAATCACTTTAAACCTCAACTATATCATTAGCAAAAACGTGCTAAGAGGAAGGTGCTTCAAGCCAACTCTGACCAGAACTACCTTCCACTTGGAAACCGATGCCCTAACTGTGGAAGAACATGCGGATCAAGAATAGCCACCTACGTATCCACCACCAAGACACAACACTTGGAGGGCCATCATACCCAGACGAGGAATCACCTAAGTAATTCAGTAAGTAAAGGGGACATCAGGGCAAGACGCGGCAACATGTGTGGCCACATTGCTGTTTCCCTAATCAAACCGGGGGGGGGGGGCACAACCTGCGTCATGTGATGGTGTTTAGCAGGATCTATGGACAAAGAGGAATGAGGGGCCAAAAAGCCCCTGAGTGATGAGGTGGCTGCATAAAGTATTTGAAAAAGAATGTGAAAATCCTTTTCTAATTTGAAGAAAGAATAGATGTGGGACATGTCTATGACAGAGGTTTATACCTTTGAAATCTTCATTGTAATCTTTACATGTACAGTATAAGCAGAGGAAAGTCACATTAGCCATATAGAAATGCAAAAAGAAGTTATTCCAGGAAAGGGATTGAAATGTATAAAATATGTTATCTGATTTCTTATTATTCAACATATGAGAAACAATGAAAACCTGAATTTATTCTTAAAAGGGATACTACTTCTGTATTGTCACAGAATGTTCAGCATTATATGCAGGATACATTTATTCTCTATACTAAACTATGCCAGGCCTAGAAAAATCACAAAATTACAAAATTCTTGGGAAAACTCCAAAGGACACACAAAATAACCTTTTTTTGTCTTCCAAGTATCATATGAAAATATTTCCAAAATTAAATAATGTTATCAGCACCTTGCTGTGTCTGAAATTGGATGCTTTATTATTTTGAAAAAGATTATACGCTATTACCATCTAGAAAAAATCCAATTCAGAAAGTCAACAGATGAAAAATGACACTAGGAAAGAAAGCCACTACAAGTGGGTGATGCAACTGTACAATTAAGAGGTCTCTTTTGATGAGGAAATCCATCTAAGAGGAAAACCTGGAGGAAGACAGCTGTGAAAACTATTGTAGAAAGAAAGGAAGTGAGAAGCAAGAACGTAAAGACTTCATGTATTCTAAAATGGAAATTAATATCCTAAAAATAATCACATAGCATTTTATGAAAGGTGGTATTAGGAAGATAAACCATGCTTTTGCTCTCTTTGGCTATGAAGCCTGACTTCTTATAAAAATCATCTGTATGAAAGGTTCACTTTTACTAGCTGCTGGAACATATACATTCTAGTGTTCACTCATAATCTTCAGGAAACCTTTCCTATAGCCATCAATAATTAACTGTAGAATGGGAGGGGGGAATTTTGATAGGAAGGAACAAAACTTACAAGAAAAAAGACCTATAAGCTTCATGAACAAGCAGCAGCACATACAGCAAAGCAAAGGCACAGTAAATCATAGAACACAAGGCAATACTGTTAAAATGAAGTAAAAGCACCTGGAAAAAAGTCTTCAGGACCTTCACTGACTAGAATTCTGAAACCTTACCATAAAACACAAAGAGCTAATAAAATAATGTTATTAAGCTTGGAGCCTAAGTGGTCACCCATCAATCCAGATTGGTGGATCTGAGGACATAAGGCTTCGTTTTCAAAAAGCATTGTGTTATGTCAAATGTCCTACTTGATTATGTTTTATTTAACACTACACTATAAGGCCATAAACAACGCATTTTCTGAAAAAAATACCAAGTTCTAGTCATTTCATGCAACTTGAATTTTGTCATTTTGATTGTTTGTCTTCTCTATTTTAGGACTAAGGACATGCAGGGACAAGAACTTGGCCAAGTAGCAAATAGCTATCAACATAACCAGTGGCTGACATTAACTTATCAGTATGTGGCAGGACTTTTTATGTAGAGTTCTCAACTTAAAGCTGTGGGTAAAATTATTTATTATTTTTTCTAACTTCCAAAAGTACATGTGAAAAAGTATGTTTAAATGTATCTTTTCCCAAACCTTCTGCCCCTCCCCCCTGCCTTCCCCCTCAATTCCCCACAATATATGAAACAATTCTTTATTTTCATGCTTCTGAATTGTTCCATCTGATGGAACTTCTGGCATTATACTCACATGTGTGGATTTTGAAAAGGAACGCTGGGGTTTAAAGTAAACCGTGCTGTGGATTTGAAAGGTGGGTTTGCAAAATTCAGCTTCAGTGCTCTGCGCTTACCTGAAAGGTAAACAAATACAAAAGGAAACTCTTATCAACAAAAGAACACAGATGACTGCATTAAGAAGATTTGGAACAAACCAAGACAAAACAGTAAACTCTTTCAGAACAACACATAACAACATTTCACATAAGCAATGAATATGTTTTATTACAATGGCAACCACAACATCACTAAAAAAGACAAATGATAAGGCCCTATATTGAACACCAAACTAAATAGCCTTCACAGATTATCTTAAAGGGCTTTTTATCTTGCCACACCCTGAAAAAATATTAGTTTTAACTCTCTCTCAAAGCTCTCCAGGGCAGGGGTGAGCAACTATGAACTGCACCCCTCTCCCATAGAAAGTATCAAATTTTGCCCCCAAATGACCTCTAGAAGACAAGGGTGCCTCATTGTGTTTTCAGGCCTTCCAGGGCCATTTTAGGACATGTCTACCAGAACACCCACAATCTTCTGCACTATTACCTAGTCTTCAGGGCAGGGGAGCAGGTGACTTGAATCTAACAAATAAAGGAGGCATAATGAGAAGCCATAATACATGCATACTACTTAGTAAACCTTAGTGCAAAGTAACCATGTAGAACAAATATACATTAATATTTAAAAAGTCAATATATATATATTACATTTGTCTTTAACACAGTGATAAGCTGCCAACCTAACTCATTATTACTCTCAAAATAATTTTAATTCTAAGTATAGTAAATACACTGTATAGTCAACCCTCCACATTTGGTGGTTTAACATTTACAGATCTGGTTGTTTATGGATTGGATTAACATGTTCTCTCCAGGAACTTTCAAACCTTCCTGGGCAACTCTATGGTCAACTTCTAGCAGAAACTGAACACAGAGTCAATCTGGAAGACCTAGCGATTCCTACAAATGTTCTATTTTATTCATTTTCCCCATTTTTTCAGGAGTCCTAACCCCTGAAAAAGCAGAGAGCTTACTGTACTTTTATTTTAGACAGGACTAGGTGTTCAAAAAGGTTCTTGTGATTTAATACAGATGGTTGGTATCTGCCACATGAAAACAAAAAGCACTTTAACTTGGAAGTTAGTTAAACGGCAAATCAGTGGGCTTAGGACTGCAGTTTAATCATCCCTTCTGGCTTGGAACCTTTCTGTATTTATGCTTAAAGTGAATTATGCACTCCACCCCTTTACAAACAATGGGGATTATTGTGAGAACATAAAATAGATTGTTTTAATCTGTCATTTAATGTGAAAACTAGCAGATACCGTTGACTGCTTTTACCTCTAAGTGTACAATAATGAATATAACAACTCATTGACATGCTGACATTTAATCAAATGGTCATTTCAGATGTCTGCTTGATAGATATAGACAACAATCCTATATTTACTTACCTGGAAGTAAACTCTACTGAATCTAGTATAATTTACTTCTGAGCACACATATATAGGATTACATTGTATGCCCTGTATCTTCAAGGCCCACCATTTGAAATCAATTTTGTGAGAGAACAGCCAAAAAATATTAGTAGCACGTTGCAAAGGATAAAATTGAATTTACTTTTTATTGCCATCCTGTTTCCCTTCTTTACTATGTGTATTATTCAGATACAATTTTAATTTCCAGGTTTGAAGAACACAGAGCGGTCAAGCTCACAATTCAGGCTAAGACACTGCCTTATTTGTCTTAAACCATGCTGCTGCTAGCCTATTCCAAAGACTACATCCAGAAAGAAGTTCATCTTCCCCATCACTTCCTGGAATGGGAAAGGGAAGATGGCATCAAAAAGTAGTAGAGCACCCATTCAGGTGATGTCTGCACGATTCAAAAGCTGCTGATTTAAGTACTGAGTTCTACAACATATGAAAATAGACAGGGTGGACAGATTTCAGAAAGAAGGTTGACTAGCTTTAATTGTTATCAAGGCCAAAGCTTTATAAACAATTGCATAATGACAGGAGGCAGAAACTCTGTTCTGATGCCTTCAAAACTGAGAGATTCTCTGATACCTACTTGTATGATCTAGGTTACATACACCCAGAAAAGCTGGGAAGTTTATATGCAGGTTCTAAAATATTATCTAATATAGTTGAAAACCTGGAGCAGAAAACATTACTTTAAATGTAAATTCTACAGTTTACACAACCCTAAACTTATGTCTATCCTCTGAAAAGTTACAGAAATGGGATAAACATTATAAGTTTGGTTCCTTATCCCTTGGTATTATCAGCCAAATATACAGAATAGGAAGGATAGAGTAGTTTGTTTGTTTGTTTAAATTTTGTACTTGATTTTTCTCAGAGTGATACCCAGCATACCTTCCAGAGATAGCAAATCAAAAATGTTTATAATAAAAATTTAAAGAAAATTAAAATTACCTCTTGAAACATTTTAAAATCATTGTACAACAAGCAAAGTTTAAAAAAGATAAACTATGTACAGAGGCAATATAGTAATGTTCCATCAGCCAAGCATTAAACAGTGCAATACATTCAATTCATAAAATCTTGAGAAAAACTGGGCAGGAATAGTGGTCATATCTGAGATATAAGGCCTTGTTTCAGGGCACTTCTGTGCCCTCAAAAGCCCTTCGGGGAGCAAGGGGCATTCTCATTATGTTCTGAGGTCTTTCCGGGTCTTCAAAACACATCTGGAGGCAAACATTTTTTGTTAATTTTGTTTTGACCTCCACAATGGCCTGGGGGGTGCATGTAGCCTGCAAAATGCATCTTGCTCTTCCCTGTTGTATAAGGAGTGCCTAACCAACCCAAATCTGGATTTGCTTTTTTTTTTGGCAAATATTGCTTCTTGCATTTCTAACTAACATTTAACTTTAGAATCAATTCTGGGAATATAATATATATTCTGCTGCTCCTGCACCATCCTGGAGATTTCTTTTGGTATTTCCTCCAAAGAGTCTTTCTTTTTTTCCCTACTGAATCATGGGATAGTTGGCAGTACTGACCTAAACTATAAAATTTGATAGGCACAGTCCTAAGCTCTTTATCCTGGCTAAAATTATAGTGATTTTCATGGAAATTCCTCCCACTACCAGTCCTCTGCACCCATAAAAATCTGCTTTAGAGATTTGGGAGGGCATCTGGAATAGTGCAACAGATGGCAAGGACAACTGCAGAACGCATAGCTTAAAATTGCCTTTTTGCACCATCTCACCAACATTCTTATCACAGAAGAGCAAGTCTAGATCCTGATCCTTACCCATTTAATTCGTTATGTGGAGAAATGCCAATAAAGTATTATGACCTGCATTCTCCTTAGACTCAATAGAACATTACAAGAACCATAAAATTGAAGTGCTGGGATCATTTACTCATTACCCGCTAGTCTTGACATCACTTGATTCCCCCCCCCCCCTTCACATATACGAACACTGCCAATATTGCTTTGGGCAAATCAATGAACATCTTGTGTAATTTTGAAAAGGTGGTAACTTTCATAGCCAGATACATACCAGCAATGTAACCAAAAGATTGTAAATTAATAGAGAAAGTGGAAAACCCTGGGGCAACTTCTGCTTTAATTCAGAGTGTCTCAGGTTGATTTGGTTCACACATAACATCAAAAACTCCGCAAAACAGAAGACTTGGTTCCTAAGATTGTTTCTCAAATTCCGGCTTTCTAGCTCAGAGACACCAATCATGAGGACCTTCAGGGGTTGTTCAATTGAAAGTCCCAACAGTCCTGTGCCTATCAAATTTTATAGTTTAGGTCAGTTTCTGGGCTAGGAGCTGCAGCCCAAAAACAGCTAGAGCACTGTGTGGCTCCAACTCCAGTTCTAGCAGGTAGGTACCAGAACTTAATACTATGGACTAGAAAATCAAGGTCTACTTTAGTTACTGTATCACATTTAAAGAAAACTGCACATCTGTTCCTTCTGTTGTTCCCATCTTCATTCTCAATAAAACATGATCAACTACCTCAGTTGCTGAATGTTAATAGGGCATATATATCGATCTTATGCTTTCAATTAGTCTACTCTAACTGAGACTGCCAAATGGATTTCGGTGGGAAGCATGCATTTCTTCACGTTAGGCTAATTAATGCTGAGAAGCACTAGGTAGTCCAGTAAAATTTGGAGTTTTCATGATTCCCATCCTGATTGAAGCCATGCCCCTTACCACCTTTACTTCAGTAGAGAGTTCTTTAGTCCTAGGAGTACGTTATGTCCATGTATTTATTCATCTCTCTATCTAAAGCTTGGGAATGACAGGTAAGGTTAAGGCAAGTGTAAGAACCTGCCAAGAAGCTCCATAAAATCATAGGGAAAACAAAGACAAGACAAACTGCACTCACGGCAGTATTCTTGTGTCACAATAGCATTAATAAGATGGGCATAGCTATTAAACAGGGCTAGAAGCTGCCCAGTTTCCATGGCAACAATCCATGAATTGGGATACAAATTGCTCCCTCATCCACCCTATTCTCCGGATTTAGCCCCAAGTGACTATTTCTTGTTTTCAAACCTGAAGAAATGGCTCAGCGGAAAGAGATTTGACTCCAACAATGAAATCATCTCACAAACAAATACCTATTTTGATGACCTCCACAAATCTTATTTTTTGGAAGGGATAAAAAAAATGGCGCAACGTTGGACAAAGTGTACAGAGCTCAAAGGAGACTACATTGAAAAATAAAATGATTTCTTATCCAAAAACCTGCAAAAGACAACCTGAACACTAAGTAAAAGCTGAAGGCAGATAAAAGTGGGATCAAAACCAATTCCAATATAAAAGATATCCAAACCTCTGCCTTGGATCTAATCCCAAGTCTAAATCTTATCACTCTCCTGACTACATTTGCCTACCTTCCCATGCCATAGATCTGAGATCCTGGAAACTAATACCTGCTTTTAACCCCCATTTAAATAATCGGCAGACACATTTCTAAGTACCAAGACTTTTACATCCATTGGAAAAGCACAGTTGCAAAGAGAGCTGAGGGGGGTGGAAATCAACATTCTGCACAATACAAACATTGCTGAAAGGGAACATTTTTAAACAAAATTCTCCCCAAAGCCACTTGCTCTTTTTGGGGTGGGGGTGGGGGGTTAGGGGTGTATTTCTTCCTTTATATATACCTTTGATTTACTGGAAAATGTTATCTCTCATAGCTTGGTGCTATGGATCCCTATGGTAATTGATTAAAATATTACGTATCATAGAGATCCATAGTATCAGATTATGAGTGATAAAAATAGATTTATGACTTTTTGCAAGTTAAGTGATGACATAATAGGCTGAAACCAACTCCTTTGCATTTCTCGACACAACCCACCAAGAAGATAAACAGACATAAAATCCCAACGAGAATGCAGACATTATTGATAAGCCCTTCATCAATCCTAAATGATTTATATATATATATATATATATATATGAATATGAATATGAATATATATGTGTGTGTAATGCAAATTAAAATCTAATAGAAATGAGAATGCAATCTGAATTATGGTATAAAGGGCATTTCAACTATGCAAGATTTACAAATTAAAAGGGGAAAATGCTAGCAATGCTATGCTTTGGTCTCTAATAAAATTCCCACTAAAGCATGGCAAGCAATCATAAAGACACAGTGGACATAACAAGTAAAAAAGGAAAGCTATAAGAGAATGAAACAATTAAAATTAATTGTGAAGAACTTCCATTAAACATCCAAACATGGGCTGAAAATAACCAACAGGTTTTTTCCCTGACCTTTGGAGAAACTTGGGCATTATTGGAAGTATTCAGTCATCAAACGGTAAAATGTAGTACCAGAAAACATACTGGATAATTAAAAATAAAAACTGCAACTCTAAGGTAGGAAGCAGGAGCTCTGACTGAATGGCAGTGTTTTTCATGTGCCTAAGATTCAAGTTTTAAAGGCCAGCATTTCCAGCATATCTACCAGTATAGTCAGCCCCTTTACATTTGCAAGTTTAACATTTACAGATTTGAATATTTGCAAATTTGATTAATATGTTCTCTCCAGGCCTTCCAGCATGATTCTATCATCAACTGCAGGTTGAGTATGGCATTGCATTGGGGGACTTCGACATTCTTAGAAATATGTTTTCTTAGATAAAACTAATAGCTTTGTTTATTTGCAGGCTTTTCACTCTCTTAGGGTCCCTACACTCTTAACTCCTGTAAAAGTGAACATAAGTGGAGTCCATGAGTTCACGAAGGACCACTGCCAGAAAGACTAAACAGTATTGGAGTTATGGTCCAACAAATATAAAACAGTTCTTCAGCAATCTGATAAGAAGAGGAAATCTAATTGAAGTATAGTTCATTACTGAAAGAGCAATTTAAATAGTTATGAATACTTTTTGAAAAGGTTATCAAAGACAAATCCTAAAGCCAAAGAGAAATGATTTCACTACATTTGATTTATGGAAAAGTACAAATATTCCCCTTTTACTACAATTTAGATATATTCTATGGAAATGCAGATCTCTATTTTTCAAGTTGGAAAAGCTGCACTGAAGTAATATTACAGAAATACGCAATCGAATTTTGAAGTACGATGTAAAATGGAAGCTCTGCCCATATATTAATGCATGGCTGGTTAGTTAGATCAACAGTGGACACATTCCCAGTACCAAGAATGATATAAAAATAAAATGAAATAGCAAATGCTATAAAAACATGTAGCTTACTTTGTGCTTTTTCACAGAAGTTTATCTGAAAGCCTAAAGCAAAAAAGATAAGTTCTAGTTCATTTGCTGAAATTACATATTTTCATAACCTTTAAAATAACATTTAACATTCATTTGTTTAAAGTGAAATACCAAACAAAATGTTTGACATAGGTAAAATGACTTCCAAAGAAATGATCTGTTTTCTTGTCAACAACTAGTGTCTACTGGAGTTATACGACATATGGGTTTTCACATAGGTTAACTATAAGAGGTTAAGTATTAGTTCACTTGTTAACTTAAAAAAACAAAATGTTAAAAACAAACATGGTTTTTTTACTATTTTTCTGCAGCAAATTTGTTACAAGTAAAAAAATCTGAAAATAAATGCATTCTGAAGTCTTCCCTCTTCAACCTTTGGATTGTAAAGAAAGGACTCCTGATACATGAATGTTTAAGTATTATTGTCATGTTTTATATTGTATACGTACACAGTCACACAACCAATATACATCAAGTTTTGATTTTATGTATTTATTACATAGAGGCAGACATTTTTCCAACTTATATAACTTATGCAAATAAACCTATTTGATTTTGCACAATTTATGCTTCTTCTACCAATTGTTAAAAGACACTAAACCTGTGGGTCCCCAGAAACTCCCAGAAATCTAACTGGCTGGCAATATCCACTGATCTAAGCCAATATCCACTGATATGCTATTTTTTTAAAAAAAAAGTCTATCTTAAGCATTCTCTACACATTTTAAGATCAACTTCTCCAACTAACTATTTTAAATGAAGCCTGAACATTTCAAGCTGCTAAAGTCTGAAGGACACTAAAACTATCAAGGCACCAGATGACTGTCTAATCTTAGAAACCAAACAGTGACACTACTAGTCTGTACTTGGTTGGCAGACAACAAATACATAAGCAACATTTCAGAGAATGGCTCTGTCAAAACCCTATTTGAGAAAACCCTATGAAATTTTTGAGAACTCCACAAAGAAACTGGCAACTTGATGGTACATACACACATATTCTGTACCTAATACCAATTTCCATATTTGGCAAATAATTCCAATAAGACAGTCACAAAAGTTATGGAATTTTTGTCATATTGCTTTTTAAATCAAATATTACCAAATAACATTATAGTAAATTTGCTGAGGACTTCTTTGACATCTAGAACACAACCTTTGAATTCAGTTCTTATTCTCTCTTGTGTAATCCAATTGACTGAGGGCAGTCAATTAAGAGAATATGCTCACATTGAATGTGCTGGTGAGAAATCAGGGATACATAAATGTGACCTATGAAAATAACAGCCTTCTTTATTGACCAATGGACCCCAAACATTGTAAGTGATAATAAAATAGTTATGTTCTCAACATTCAGAAATCAGAAATGCACTGCCTTTAATCATGGATACCCTACTCAGCTACAGGCTAGCCCATCTACCATTATTGTTATTGTTGTGTGCCTTCAATTTGTTTGTGTTTTATGGTAATCCAAAGGTGAAACTATAATCTGTCTTTCTTGGCAAGAAAGGGGCTTGCCTTTGCCTTCCTCTAAGATGGAGTGGGATTGCCCAAGGTCGAGCAGGGATTCAAAGTCAGAGTTCAATGCCTAACTGTCATCTGATACATATTATGTTGGTAATTTTGAAGAGCTATCTGAAATGGTATAAGCAGTAGATATTTTATTCAAATCAAATCAAAAGAAAGCATTTCACAACAGCTTCACAACACTGAGCACATTCATGGAGCCCAACTCATTGACATAATTTGCCATCCAGAACTCAGCATTACATTTCCTGAAGTCTGAATACCTTTTTTGAGGAAAGAGAGAACCATCAGTGAGCAAATTCAAAATGCACTTTCACTGGAGGTTGCTTCAGTCACACGTGCAACAAACGAGGGGAAGGGGAAAGGAAAATGATAAGATGGAAAGAAATAGATTGCAAAACTATCTACCATAGCTTTTCCAATAAAGTAACTTACAGTATTTCAGAGTTTGCCATTAGTGATAAAGGACCTTTCAGATCTGCAACAAGAACTGTTGCCTTTGATAACAAATTTCCACTGATATGTTTCACTGCATCTGAGTTATATAAGCAGATGGGAATAAAACCAATTGCTATTATTGATTCTGTTTTCATAGTTTATAATGACTTTGAAATGGAGGTGATTACATGCAAAATATAAAGCTATACAGTGTTCCCTCGCAACTTCGGGGTTCGCTTATTGCGGACTCACTGTTTCGC
The DNA here is from genome assembly GCA_030556195.1 of Anolis apletophallus. NCBI lineage: Eukaryota > Metazoa > Chordata > Lepidosauria > Squamata > Anolidae > Anolis > Anolis apletophallus. The sequence continues at coordinate 114,853,537 of JARBWK010000001.1, read as the reverse complement.
GAATTTCATAAAGTATTAATTTAAAATACATATCATGGTATTTTCACTGTTTCGTGGGGTTTTGTTGCCGCCGCTTACAAGGCACTTTCCCTCCTCAGTCCTCCCTCAAGCCTTGAAGGGCCTTTCCTTCACTTTATTTTAAGTTTATAAAGATTTCCAATAGTGTATAACTATTAAAATAATGTATAAATATTAAAATAGAGTATCCCTACATCACCGTTTTTCACTTATTGCGAGAGGTCCTGGGACCTAACCCCAGCAATAAGTGAGGGAACACTGTAATAATCTAAAATAGAACAAAATCAAAGGAAAAAAGGGAGTGTTGGCCCAAAAAGTGGAAGACTGCATTCTTCAACCAACTGAAAATATTGAATTCAATTTTCAAAAGACTGGGCATTTAACAGGTGCATACATGTTTCCAAAACGGTCTATAAGCAGAGCATCTAACAGCTATTCACCAAAATCTGGTTTATCAATTACAATTCCAAACAAATAACAAAATCTCTAGTTATCACGTACACATCAAGCCTTAATATGATTCACACTTTGAACAACAAATATTTCAATATTAAGTTGCTTAGTTTTCTGCTCTTCCCATATTTGACCTAATTAAATGATGAACATGTAAGGAATCTTTCCTGAAATGAAGCCTTACATAAGGCAAGAGTCACTGTAGTGTACTGGTTTGAGCACAGGACTACGAATCTGGAGACCTGGGTTTGAATTCCAACTCAGCCATGGAAACCTACTAGTTGACCTTCAGCAAAACACACTTTCTCAGACCTGGGTCACCGTAGGATCACCGTAAGTTCAAAATGACTAGAAGATACAGAAATAAAACTGGAGATTTACCATATTGTGACTTGATATTAAATTATTCAAGTTATTCAATTTACTGATGTGATTACTTATAACCATGCAAATAACTCCCCAGGATGGTTCATCATATCTTTAAAGTAAGTTTTTACTTACAATGAGAAAGTTTAAAAACCTATCTCATAAATCTATTTTATTTTATATCTTATAAAAACATTTCAACCATAAGAGGGATCTGAAAGAAGTTTTGTTACCATAAAATCGTAATGCCTAAAAACATTCACTTCACTGTAGAATTAACACTCCTTCCATGGGGCAATACAGGTATACGATCAGAACAAGGTTGCTATCTGTTCTGACTATACCTGCACACATGCTGGGAAACTCGTGTTCCTATCCTATTTTTCTGCTTCATAAAAATGGAAGAATGTGTTCCAGTCATTGCGCTTTCTCTGCAGAATCTTATTTTGATATAATACTTGAGAGGAGGAACATGTGGCCTTCCATATGTTATTGGACTGTGGCTCCCATCAGGCCCAGCCAGCATGACCACAGATCAAGGAGACAGGAATTGTAGCCCAACATTATATTGAGCACCACCCCTTGAATTAAAGCCTAAAACAAAGTGGAAAGGAATATGTCTATCCACAACTATGTAAATTAATGCTTCTGAAATCACAAACTAAAGATTAATGGCAGGGATTGGCCAAATAAAAGGTGTTTTGCTATGACAACTATTAAGTAGCTAATTGTTTGCACATTTAAATGTGTTTAAGAATTAGACTGAGCATACCAACAACATCTGATAAGGTTTAATTTGTGATTACACACAGTAACTCTATTATTATTATTATTATGTTTATTTATATCCCACCCAATGCGTGTCAAACTGAACTTTCAAGTACTAATCGAAAAATATTACACCAGACTAAATAATAATGTATAGTGTATCAAACATGCACATGAAACACCCTGCCTTTTATGTAATTACATAAATAAGTATCTGAATAAAAATCTACATTCAGAATCTGAATAAAAATCTACATGTTATTCTCCAACCCTGCCTTAATCCATCCAGTAAAATTTCTGACAGAAATGTATAGAAAAGGAGGTGTTACTGTAAAAGCAGTCCCCGAGTTACAAATATGTGACTTACAAACAAGGGGGAGATAACAGGAAGCAAGGGAAATCTACCCCTAGGAAGAGAAAATCACTCCTGAAACAGTTATCATGGGGAAAAAGTGTCTCCACTGAAGCTTTATCGCCAAGCGCTGTTTCCACAACAAGCCTAATTTGTCAAAATTTGATAATCACAGGGACAGAAAGGGGCACAGACAGTAAAACAAACACCACAGGGGGGGGGGTGTTAACCCTTCCCTATGCTGCCCAATGTTTTAACACACACACACACACACACGGCTAGAGTTACACTTAAAGAATATTCCTGTTCCAACTTACAGACAAATGCAATTTAAGAACAAATTTACAGAACCTATCTTTTTATAACTGCCTTCATACATGATTTCTAAATTGTTGGTCTTTTCCATATATTCTGAAAAGCAGGACAAGGAGTATTTCCTAAACAAAACTCATTGTTAAACCTCCATTGCATATACTGGTCTATTGTCTGTATATACTAGATTTTCTTCAAACACTGCAAAATCCTTCTACGTATGGAACTTTTGTATGTGACACTGAATTCAACTAACACAATGCATGTCATGTCTGCAAACACATGTGCAAAAAAATTATCTTGCAACACCTTCAAGACTAACACATTTCAATAAACATAAGGTTTTGTGGTCTACAGACAACTTGTATCTAAAGCCTATGAGAACGTATGGCAAACAAAGCAAGCAGATAGTGAAAGATGCTACATTATACTGAGCCAGACGACCACTCTATACTACTATAAGCAGGGGGAGGTTCTCCAAAATCTCAAGTAGAGATCTTTCTCAACCCTGCTATGCTTTGAACAGGAGATGCTAGAGATTAAATCCAGGAGCATGCATATACAGGCAAAAACAGAGCAGCCTTTCCAGGGTTCAAAAATGCAATGCCAATGTGCAAAAACCTGTCCTCTGTCCAGCAGCAAAAAAAAGGAATTAAGTATAGCAAATGTGGGATTAAGGCTTAATACAATGGCTTAAATCTAACTGCTGTTTCCTACTAGAGTAGACTGCTTGATGTAATATGCACAAGTGATGATTTACCACTCATCAATTAATTCACTTGGTTGTGGTCTAATTAGAATTAGAAAATGGATATAATATTTTACAGGCATTCCACACCACTATTTCTAATTTCAATAACAAAAATCTAAACTCATATTAATAGTGTATAAGCCACATTTTTTAACTTCCAGAATAACAAATAAACCTATCAGGAGACTGATGTGGAGTCTATGTTGGGATATTAAGGACATGCAAACAGCTACATACTTTTAAATGCTTTCCGAATGTAGATGTGTATTCTTCCTTATAGTTTATTGGATATACAGAAATGGAGATAAATCCTTTGGGTATGGAATCTAAACTATGGAAATCCCACATTTCTCATAAGTATCTGGCACTATATCAGACACAGTGATAATGTATCAGACACAGGGATAATGGCACTGGGGCTCCTTATACTGTCATATAATCTAGAATATCAAAGCAGGTAATTTACATTATTTGGTTTTTAATTGGATTATTTGAGTCTATACCGCCATATAATCTAGGTGAAAGCAGATAATCTGGATTGTTTATGGCAGTGTAGAAAGGGCCTTAGGGTGTGTCTACATTGTAATAATTGATAGCACTTTTAACTGACAAGACAATGTTACTGAATCATAGGAGTTGTAGCCAGCACTATTAGGCAAACAAGGCTAAAGGAGCCATGGCAGTTAATGTGCTGTCAAACTGTGCACATTCTAGAGTGTAGATGTGCCCTTAACTTTATGCATGCTACATCGTTCTGAAAGCTGTGATGGTTGTCTTCTTCCTCTCACTCTTTTCTGGCAACAGTGCAACAGGTGTAGCCAACTGAGTGTTGTTGACTACAACTCCCATCATCCCTAGCCAGCACAGAGATAAGAGTTGCAATTTTGCAACATCCAGGTAGTTACATACCCCTCATTTCTGCAATATGAAGAGAAGCACGTTCAAGAGCCACCATTCATTTCTCATTCAACCTGGATTACCTGTTAACTCCTAGTGTCAGAAAGGAATACATCCTGCATCATCAACCTATGCATTCCACCCCTATTTTTCTGGTCTCGATGAAGGGACCCTTAATGCAGTGGTTCTCAACCTGTGCGTCCCCAGATGTTTTGGCCTTCAACTTCCAGAAATCCTAACAGCTGGTAAACTGGCTGGAACTTCTAGGAGTTGTAGGCCAAAACACCTAGGGGCCCACAGGTTGAGAACCACTGGCTTTGTGGGTCCTTCACCCCTACTTATCTCTCACACCCACTCACACAAACACAGACATGGATAACAGCAGAGGCAGAAGCCATAGGGTGTATCTTGAATGAATGCAGTTTGACACCACTTTTAACTCCCATGGCTTCAGTTGTAATTTATTTTACACAATTTATTTATTTATTTGCTATGCTTCTATGCCGCCTCTCTCAGCCCAAAGGCAACTCGGGGCGGTGAACAAGCAGCAGCAAGTGCCCACATACAATACATCATAGTAAGATAAAAACAGGCATATAAAAACCATATAAATTAGCAGTTAAAACTACAAAATACAAATCTCAGCTCCACAATCTTAAAATCGGTTTCCGTTTCGTCGTCATACTAATCCTTTGATCTCGATTAATTAAAGTTCGTCTGCGAATGCTTGCTTAAACAGCCAAGTCTCAACTTTCTTACGAAATGTCAGGAGGGAGGGTGCCGATCTGATGTCACTAGGAAGGGAGTTCCAAAGCCGAGGAGCCACCACTGAGAAGGCTCTGTCTCTCGTCCCCGCCAGACGGGCCTGCAAAGCAGGCGGGACCGAGAGCAGGGCCTCTCCGGATGATCTTAAGCATCTTGATGGTTCATAGGGAGAGATACGTTCGGACAGGTAAGTTGGATCAGAACTGTTTAGAGCAGGGGTGGGCAATTACCGGCCCTCCAGGTGTTTTGGACTTCAACTCCCAGAAATCCTAGCCAGTTTACCAGCTCTTAGGATTTCTGGGAGTTGAAGTCCAAAACACCTGGAGGGCCAAGCTTCAATTGGTCCAATGGACAGCAGCCAGATTGATATCAGGAGCAGCACTCAGGGAGCGTACAACTCCCCTGTTATGCCAGCTCCACTGGCTACCAGTCTGCTATCCTATCCAGTTTGCCAGCTCTTAGGATTTCTGGGAGTTGAAGTCCAAAACACCTAATTGAAGCTTCCAATTTAGTCTTCAAAGGCAGCCCAGCACGTAGGAACTCGTTGCCCAGTAATCTGGGACTACAATTGGATGTAATTGGTTGTCCAGGGGCATGGACTACCATGGCCAAGTCAGACTTCCCAAGGCCTTTACTGAACACTGTTTTGAATGATATAATTGAGTGCTGGTGCCTGTTTTTCCAAACTATGACCCCCCAGGCAGGGCCGTAGCCAGGATTTTGATTCGGGGGGCTGAGTTTGGGTCGGGGGGCGGCTGAGACTGGGTGGAAGAGGGTCTACCCTAGCAAACCTTTTGTATTGTTATCCCAATAACCCCATTAATGTGGGATATAATGAGCATGGTGATCAGATCATGATATGAATAAACATAACAGTTTAAATAATGTACCAGTAAGGCCTTTTTGCGGACCACCCTGAGAATTTCGGTGGGGGCTGAAGCCCCCTTAGCCCCCCCCCCCCCTGGCTACATGCCTGCCCCCAGGATTCCATAGCATTGAGCCATCAAATTAGGGGTCGCACTGCATGGGCAATGCATCCATAGTGGCCGGCACAACCCCTTCCCGACCCTCGCGCATGCGCACTCCCAGGCGCAGCTTATCCCCCCAGCAAATGGTTCCTTCACCTTTGCGCCCAACGCGCCTGCCGTGCTGCGTGTTAACTCGGCCCTTCCCCACCTTCTTCCCCTTCTCGACACAACGTGCCCGGAAAGCACCCACGCATTCCCCACTCGAGACCGGGGGGATGGGAAGATCAGGCAGAGGAGGCCTCAGAGCACACGGGGGCAGCTTAACAGTACTGTAAGCGCCAGGCTCAGCGCTATGGGCGCCCTGTGGACAGGATATCCTAGGCCAGGCCTGGGCCAACTTGGGCCCTCCCTCCAGGTGTTTTGGACTTCAACTCCCACCATTCCTCACAGCCTCAGGCCTCTTCCTTTTCCCCTCAGCCGCTTAAGCGGCTGAGGGGAAAAGGAAGAGGCCTGAGGCTGTGAGGAATGGTGGGAGTTGAAGTCCAAAGGCCTGAGGCTGTGAGGAATCACGCGCGCATACTGCGAACCCATTCACGCGCACACATGACCTGAGGAGAACGACACAGAGAGGGGCCTGGTCCTTCCCTGCCTCCTCTTTCCCCTCAGAGTGCGGCCTAGGGAGCCTGGCTGAAGTGTGGAGGCCCGAGGAAGGAGGAGGAGGAGGCGGCGGCGTTGAGTGAGGGGGAAGCCCGGGCCTTCCTCCTCCGCCACCGCTGCCTTACCCTGCATGCTGCTGACGGTGGTGTGCGCCGCCGCTTGGTGCCCGGAGCCGGAGCCAGGGCCGGGAGCCGCCATTGTGCAGCGCCTCAGACGCCCTGCGAGGGAGGGAGGGAGGGAGGCTGCAATGCAGCAGAAGAGGAGGAGGCGGAGGCGGAGAACGGCCCCCTTCGCCTCGCGCCCTCCCTCGCGCCCTCTCTCTCTCTCGCCCTCGCGCACGGGCTCGCTCAGGCCTCCGTCCGCGAAACTTGCCGCCGCCGCTTCCCTCCCGCCCTCACGGCATCACGGATTACCCCTCCTTCTTTCCGTCCTTCCTTCCTTCCGTCCTTCCTCCTTCCGTCAGTCCGTCCTTCCTTCCCAGGCAGCCGGAGGAGAGGAGGAGGAGGGGCTCTGAGGGAGGGGCAGGCCGAAGAGCCCGCCCCAGTTGCCACCCCTCTCGCCCAGGCATTGGCCAAACTACAAGGCGGGATTATTCCACAGCAGGCAGGCAGGCAGGCAGAGCGTTGAGGGTAGGCTTGGCCTGGGCCCTCCAGGTGTTTTGGACTTCCAACTCCCACAATTCAGGCCCAGAGCCAGGATTTTGATTCTGGGGGAAGGGGGGCTGAGTCTGAGTGAGAGAGGATCCACCCTAGCAAACCTTTTGTATCGTTATCCCAATACCCCCATGCAGGCATGTAGCCGGGGCTAAGGGGCTTCAGCCCCCCGAAATTCTCAGGGTGGTCCGCGAAAAGGCCTTACTGGTACATTATTTAAATTATGTTTATTCATATCATGATCTGATCACCATGCTCATTATATCCCACATTAATGGGGTTATTGGGATAACAATACAAAAGGTTTGCTAGGTAGACCCTCTTCCGCCCAGTCTCAGCCCCCAGTCTCAGCCCCCCAACCAAATTCAGCCCCGAATCAAAATCCTGGCTACGGCCCTGCCCCCATGCATATGGGATATCATAATCTTATTATATAAAGGGGTTCCCATCACGGACCGACTGTCCCAAACAGAGAAACCTTACAACGCAGAAACACAGAACTTGCCAACAGAAATAGGCCTCAAGCAAGTTATGTTTGTAGCAAAGAAACTCCCAAAAAACCTAAAGGTCCCCAAAACAACGAATAAAAAAAACCTACATTTCCCAGTATCCTCTGGGGCTGCAAACGACTCTCCCAGCCTCTACATTCTGACAACATGATTGGCTGCCAATAAGGGCGGATTTGCATAACTGCTGTACTGGCCAGCCAACATGAACATTCCGACCCATAATAAACTGCCAGAGGAGGATAAGGAGGATATCCACAAGCTATGCAGAACGCCAGCAACACCACACACCAACAACTCCCCAGGACTTCAACATCCCACCCACCAGAACAACCCACAACGACACAGCCAGGGCCCCAACAACACCATAACTAACAACAATTCCAACCCTTACATACTCAGACTTTCTCGCATCTCCTAAATAGGGCACAGCAACGCGTGCTGGGTACAGCTAGTCTATTATATAAAGGAGGTCCCGTCGAACGACTGACAGAGACAGAGAAACCTTCCAAGGCAGAGACACCAAACTTGCCAGCACAAATAGGCCTCAGGCAAGGAAGGTTTTTAGCAAAGAAACTCCCCCCAAAAAAAAACAACGATACAAAAAACCCTACATTTCCCAGCATCCTCTGCGGCAGCCAGCGAAACCCATTGGCCAACATCATTTACCATAGTAACGGTGGGCAAAGCCACTTAGAATGCTGAGTGATTTCAGTTGAGGGTTAAACTGCCATGGTCAAGATCTAGGAGGGAGACAATAATAATAGAGATAATAATAATAATATGTTACATGAGGGCCAGCACGGTCAAGTCAGATATGGTGATGCTCTTTCTGAGCCCTTTCTAATAACTAATGGAGTAAAGCAAGGTTGTGTTCTTGCACCAACCCTATTTACAATCTTCTTCAGCATGATGCTCCTAAGGCCGGGGTGCTCATTAAGTAGCTCTAGTAGATCTTCGGCCCTCTTCCAGGTGATCTTTGGGCCTCACCATGCGCGCGCACACACCCTGCGCGCACGCGCGCTCCTGCTCCTGGCTTCCACTCTCGCGGTGCTTCTTTCGCCTGCGGGGCATTGCAGGAAGAAGGAAGCACGAGGCGGGGCATCTGGAGGGAGTGCAGAAGCAGCTGTGCAGCCTCTGTTGCCAGCGAGACAGGCAGGGCGGAGCGCTCCCTCTGGATGCCCCGCCTCGTGCTTTCTCCTTCCTGCAATGCCCCGCAGGCGGAAGAAGCACTGCATAAGCGAAAAACGGCAGCAGAAGCACGCGCAGCGGCGGGAGCGCGCGGCGGCGGGGGCAGTAGATCTTTTGGACTTGGTTGCTTTAAGAGTAGCTCGCATGCTGAAAAAGTGTGAGCACCCCTCTCCTAAGAGCTACGTCAGACCTTGAAGAAGAAGAAGACAGCATATATATACGCTACCGTACTGATGGTAGCTTGTTCAACTTAAGCTGTCTGAGGGCTCAAACTAAGACTCTAAACTATCTAGTCCGTGAGCAGCTTTTTGCTGACGATGCTGCCCTTGTCGCCCATTCAGAAGCAGCCCTGCAGCGCCTAACATCCTGCTCTGCAGCAGCTGCAGAGCTATTTGGGCTGGAAGTCGGCCTGAAGAAAACGGAAGTCCTCTACCAGCCCGCACCACAGGAAGAACACCATCATTCCCACGTCAGCATAGGCAAATCTGTGCTTAAGTCCATTCAGCAGTTCACCTACCTGGGAAGCATCATCTCTTCAGATGCCAAGATTGATAAAGAGATAGATCACAGATTAGCAAAGGCATATAGTGCCTTTGGAAGGCTTCACAAAAGAGTCTGGAGCAACAAGCACCTGAGGCAAAGCACCAAAATCAGTGTGTACAGAGCTATCGTACTGTCTATTCTCCTCTATGGGTCTGAAACATGGGTCACCTATCACCAACACCTACGACCTACGACTCCTCGAACACTTTCATCAGCGCTGTCTTCGCACAATCCTAAATATACACTGGACCGACTATGTGACGAATGTTGCTGTCCTTGAGCAAGCAGGGATCACCAGCATTGAGGCCATGCTATTGAGAACACAGCTGCGCTGGGCAGGGCGCATCTCTAGGATGGAGGACCACCGCCTCCCAAAGATACTACTCTATGGTGAACTCGCCACGGGTCAGCGCAAGAGTGGTGCCCCAAAAAAGAGATACAAGGACTCCCTGAAACAACATCTCAGGCTCGGCCAGATTGATCACCAACAATGGTCCACCCTGGCCTCACATCAGGAAGCATGGAGACGCACTATCCACAATGCTGCAGCCTCTTTCAAGAAGACACGCTGAATAGGTCTCGAAGAGAAATGACAACGCAGAAAGAATCGCAACTTGGAAACAACATCACCCAAGGAGACTTTCTGCTGTGCTTTCTGCAACCGGACTTGCCTATCTCAGATTGGCCTTTTTAGTCATCAACGCGCTTGTAAAAAGCATGGGATGAGTCCTTCCTAAGAATCTTCATTCGCGAAGTAATGCCGAGAGAGAATAATATAATAATAATAATAATAATAATAATAATAAACTTTATTTCTACCCCGCCACAGGATATATTGATCATGGTGATCAAATCATGATAGGAATAAACATAACAGTTCAAATAATAAATGTTATCTATTTACTTTCATTAACAAAATGTTTAAAATACTTTTTAAAACTTATCTTTTTTTACTTTACAGCAACAGTCTTCTTTTCTTCTCCCTGGCCATCTTGTCAATTACTTTTTCTGGTTTGATAGTGATGTGCTGATGGATAGAAATCATTGCTTGTTCACTAAGTCTCTGGTCTGTCATTAAACTTCTAGATACACTTTTTACTCTCTTCATGGTTGAAAACAATCTTTCCACACTGCATGTCATGGCCAGTACATAGAGCCAATATGCCCAACTTGACACATAGAGCCAATATGCCAATGTGCCCAACAGTGCACATGGGGAATGAGCCCTTTTCAAATGGTAGTTGCTTTACCTGGATCAAGAAAGCGTGAAGGCAGCCAACATCAATGTGCCCAACAGTTCATACAGGTAGGGATTGGGGAATAGCCAATGCTGGATCTGGACTAAACTTGGCACATAGAGCCAATGTGCCCAACTGTGTATAGAGGCAGAGATTGGGAAATGATTGCCCTTTTTCAAATGCGAGTTGTTGTTTACCTGGATCCACAGAGTGCCAGAAGGGCTGTCGCCCCCCCCTTCCTATCCCGGCACCGAAGACTGAAACCAAGGGCACCGAAAATAAAAGAGAGTGCGCCGAGGGTCTAGGCGCAGACAAGGACGCCACCATGCCACGTACCAGTAAGGCATTCTTGTGGACCACCCTGAGAATTTCGGAGGCGGGGGAGAGGCTGAAGCCCATGCCTGCTCTAGAACTTAATGTAAAATTAGACACAGAGGAAAGAGGTATAAACATTGAAGGAAGGAGCATTGACCATTTATGATACACAAATAATCATAGAACTTGGATGACTGCATGTTCAGGAGAAGGAAAGGTTACAGTCTGATATTAAGAAGACACAAATAAGAACCATGGAATGAATTTATATATATATATATATATATATATATATAAATTTGCACAGTCCGTTTAATGTCGTATATAGACAAAGAAACTATGCTTTGATCAGGAAGAGGCGGGCGTGGCAGGAGGCGGGGACTCCCTCCCCCTCCTCCTCAGCCCCTCCCACCTCCTTCCGCCCCCCTGCCGCTTTCCGGTAAGGAAAAGCGACGGGGGCATGGCAGGAGGCGGGACTCCCTCCTCCTCAGCCCCTCCCACCTCCTCCCGCCCCCCCTGTCGCTTTCCGGTGAGGAAAAGCGGGGGGGGGCGTGGTAGGAGGCGGGGACTCCCCTCCTCTCCTCCTCAGCCCCTCCCACCTCCTCCCGCCCCCCCTGCCGCTTTCCGGTAAGGAAAAGCGGTGGGGGGGTGTGGCAGGAGGCGGGACACCCTCCCCTCCTCCTCAGCCCCTCCCCCTCCTCCCCGCCCCTGCCGCTTCCGGTAAAGAAGGGCGGGGTGTGGCAGGAGGCGGGACTCCCCCTCCTCCTCAGCCCCTCCCACCTCCTCCCGCCCCCTGCCACTTTCCGTAAGGAAAGCGGTGGGGCGTGGCAGGAGCGGGGACTCCTCCCTCCTCAGCCCCTCCCACCTCCTTATATATATATATATATATATAGAGAGAGAGAGAGAGAGAGAGAGAGAGAGAGAGTATATATCTTACAAGTTGATGATGAAGACAACAAGATAGATAAAGATTTTCTGCTATTCATCAAAACGGAGACATAAGGAATTCAGAAGACGACTCTGACTTGAAGGGACAGCTACGGTACTTGGTAAGATCTGAAAGTAAAGATAGATAATTGACCAACATTATAATAATCAATTACATGGTATTTCCAATTGCTAGTCAAAGCTAGACAGTGAAGAAAGCTAAAAGGAAGAAAATCCATTCATAAAATGTGATGCTATTCTATGGACCTCAAGTCACCTCAAAAAAGTAGTAAAAATGGGTCTGACAGCTAATCAAGGCTGAATTGGAAAATGACGAAAAAAACATTATTGCACTTTGAACACATGAAACAACATGACTCATTAGAAAATACAATAATGTTAAGAAAAGTGGAAAGTGGACTGAAAGGGGGAAGATTTATCCAAAAAGGAAGGCAGAATTGTTAGTGACTGGAACCCCTTAAGGCTTAAGATCTCTCGTTCACAGGCGTCCTAAGTCTGAGACAATTTGATGGCAAATAATAATTTCCCAGCTTCCAGAAGTGCCATAACAAATTTCCCATAAGAGAAATTCCAAAGGCTGCTTCACTGTTGAATGCACAATCATTTTATTGCTAATCCCAAACCTTCTATATTTAAGGGTGCCAGGGTGCAACATATACACCATATGACATCTGGACAAAGGTTAACAGAGAACAGACTTGGGTTTCTCCAACAGTTTTGGAAAATAAAGAGTAATGGATAATAATCATGTTCAGAGCTCATGTGTCTTGCCTTCTCGTGGCACTAAATGTCACCTACTTGACAACCATTTCTACTTCCAAAATAAAACAAATGTCTACTTTTTAAATCTTTCCATCACCCCTTGTCTATTAGAAAGATGATGGCAAAAATAAAGCAAGAGTTACGATCATCAGAGGATGCATCATAGAATCAGTGCAGTTTAACATCACTTTAAATGTCCTGTGTCAATACTTTGGAATTCTGGGATGTGTAGTTTGGTGAGGCACCAGTACTCTTTGACAGAGAAGACTTAAGACCTTGTAAAACTATAGCTCCCAAACTCCATAGCACCGAACTTTTGCAATTAAAGTGGTGTCAAACTGTAGATGTGCCCAGACTCTGCTTCCTGGACTTAAATGATCTCATAGAATCAATAGTCAAGGTATTTGTATTCTGGCTAGCATTTGACCTTCCTGCCCAGGCAACTTTAGTAGATTGAGTCCATATTTTAAAGCTGGTTTAGCTGCGGGTTTTCTCTTTGATTTGATTGTTGTGTTTACCTGGAAATCTTTCGGGAAGAAAAAGAAACTGTCTTGGCAGCTTTTGGTTTTGTTACTAGGCATGTACTCTGTTGCTGAGCTATGGTTAACAGAATCTATATAGAATCTTAAATTAGCTATACTGTTAACATTACAATCATCAATTCATTTTCTCACCATTTCAGAACATAGATGCAGTAGGCTGAGACATGTTTGAAAAGTGGCTGCTTGAGATGCTTCAGTTGGGGATCCTGCACAGAACAGGATCCATGACCCACAAGGCCTCTTCCAACTCTGAGTGACTTGAGTGTTGGACAAAGGACTTCATCAGACGGGGTACTTTTCAAAGACATGAGCCGGTCCCTCTTTACTTTTGTGACGGAGCCTGCTGGCTCCCATCTCATGATATACACTACTTCCAATAGGGCTCTGTCGTAAAAGTAAAGAGGAACCAGCACATGCTACCGCCATGGCAACATGCAAAGATTCTTGTGTTACATTGGTAACAGTGGCGGGAACCTGGACAGCGGACGTTTCCCCCTGTGGAATGGAATTTCTTGTAAGTCAGGGGATATAGGACCTGGGGCAACAGGTTCTACAAGCCCCCTGATGGGCACTATTGGATTCACCATGGTCAGTGGCAGTTCTGGTAGCCAGTATGATGTGGTTGTACGACTTAGGAGACCAGGGACTGTATGTTTGCTTTGCTACAGAAAACCTTTTGGCAACCTTAGACCAGTCACATTCTTCCAGTCTCAGAGGAAAGCAGTGGCAAAATTTGGGGTACAAGAATCCTGCCAAGAAGCCCTCATATCTGTGTTAACCTGAAGACACACCACCACCACCACAACAACAACAGACTGTTGTTGGTTGTCATTGTTATTAATGTTGTAGAGTTAGCTGAAAAATGTGATATGGTTTTCCGTGGCAACCGGTTCTGGTTATAAATCAGGATTTATCTGAAGGCACAACAACTGTGAACAATTTTCTAAGACCCCTTCTACACTGCCGTATAAAATCCAGATGATCTTTGAACTTGATTATTTGGCAGTCTAGACCCATATAATCCAGTTCAAAGCAGATAATGTGGATTATCTGTTTTGTTAATCTGGATTATATGGTAGTTTAGAAAGGGCCTTACAGTACATCTGTCTTGTAAAATTAATGCAGTTTGACTCCATTTTAGCTGCCTTGGCTCAATGCTATTGAATCCTGAGAGTTACAGTTTGGTGAGGCACCAGCACCCTTTGACCAAAATATCTAAATACTTTGTTAAACTTCAGCTCCCATTATTCTATAGCATTGAGCTATGGAACTCCCTGCTTAGGGAAGCCAGAGCAGCCCCCTTCCTGCAGCACACTAAAACCTTTTTATTCAGACAGGGTTGTAAAGAAGCAAGTTTTGAAGACTGAGCTGAGCATGTGTGGTGTTTTATGTATTTTAAATTGGTCTAATGCTTTTAATTATTCATTTTACACAGTACTGCATTTACAGTAGTTCTATCTCTGTGCTTATAGTCTTCAGGTTTTGCATTGTATATTTCATTGTTTTTAACCACTATTCACCACTTTGAGTCTCTTTAAGAGGCAAAATGTGGTTTATATGATAAATATAACAACAATGTAACAAAATGTGGAAAAAATCTGTTTCTGCTTTGAAAGTATCATTTCCTGTTTAATTGTGCGATACTTACTTTGAAAGTAATTGTTCTACCCTAGAAACTGATTTTTAGATGCCACATACTATGGCACAACGGGTTAAACCGTTGAGCTGCTGAACTTGCTAACCAGAAAGTTGGCAGTTCGAATCTGCGGAAAGGGGCGAGCTCTTGCTCTTAGCCCCAGTTCCTGCCAACCTAGCAGTTTGAAAACATGCAAATGTGAGTAGATCAATAGCTACTGCCTTGGCAGAAAGGTAAATGGCGCTTCATGCAGTCATGCTGGCCACATGACCCAGGAGGTGTCTAAGGACAACACAGGCTCTTCAGCTTAGAAATGGAAAGGAGCACCAACCCACAGAGCCGGAGGTGAAGGGGAAACCTTTACTTTTACCAAGTATCTGTGCTTCATTGTTTCGAGGCATTGAATGTTTGCCTTGTGTCTGTATATGTCTGTATATGCTGGAATCTGCCCTGAGTCCCCTCAGGGAGATAGGGCGGAATACAAATAAAGTGTTGTTGTTATGTTGAATTGGTTGAGACTCGGTGAGATACTCATTGGAAAACTATAGCAAAATATGCTTCAGGATGTCCAAATTGAATTAATATTACTGTTGATGCACTTTGTGAGCCATCTATCAGGGGACAGCCATACTGTAGAATTGATGCAGTTTAACCTCACTTTAATAAACTTTCCCCATGTGTTACATAGTGTAATAAATAGGGCCGTGACAATTAAAGTGGTGGGGGGGGAGGTCACACTGCATTAATTCTACAGTATGAATGTCTCTTGATGGGTAGCTCACAAGGTGGATCTACACTGTAATATTAATTCAGTTTGATGCCCCGTTTGACTGGTTTGGTATGCTGGAAGTTGTAGTTTGGCAAGGCCTTGAGCTTTTTCAACCCAAGGGGGCTGGAAACCAATATTCCGTAGCCTTGCAAATTCAGGGAGTGTCAAATGTCATCCATTCTCCCTTGCCCAGAGTGGCTGGACTTTCCTTGGAGGAAGGAGAGAGGGAGGAGGGAGTGTTGGGGTGGGCTGAGCCCAGGGCGGCGCCTCCCTCTCTCCCATTGGGAGGAGAGTCCAGAAAGGGGGCTGGCCACGACTGGCAGCTGGCTAGGAAAGCGGGGCGAAGGCCAGAGATGGAGGCTTGCCCTGGTTCCTCCTCGGCCAGGACCGTGGAGGGGTGTCCCCTTCAATCCCAGCGGCTGTGGAGGCTCAGCAACGTGGCCATGGCCGCCTTCTTCGCTCTGGCCGGGGCTGTGCAGGTCGGCGGTGCAAAGAGGAAAGAAAGAAAGAAGGCGCAAGGAGGCTTCGCCTTCTCTCCCCCCCCTCTCCCTCCCTCCCAAAGAGAGGGCCAAGGGGCAAAGTTGGCTGGAGAGCTGCCTGCTCCTGCTGGCGACTGGGCAAACCAGAAAGAGATTTGCTCATTTTGCCAGTTTTCCGGGTAATGCGCAGAGTTTGCGCCGGGGTGGAATTAGCGGGTACAACTACACCGCAGGAACTGCCCTGGCTCAGTACTATGGAGTTTTGGGAACTTTACAGGCAGTCCCCAAGTTACGGACAAGATAGGTTGTGTAGGCTTGTTCTGAAGTTGAATTTAGAAGTCAGAACAGGTACATTTTTAAAGTGAAACTCCAGCCAGATGTATATATTCTTTAGCTTTGGAAGGGAGGGGTTACTACCTGTGCCCCTGTTCAGAAGATTTCACCTCACTTTCTGTCCCTGTGAGAATTGGATTTTGACAAATTTGGCTTGTTGTGGAAACAAAGATTGGTGAGAAAGCTTCAACCTTTTCCCCATGGGTCAGGCCCGTAGCCAGAATTTTTTTGGGGGGCTGAGTCTGGGTGAGAGAGGATCTACCCTAGCAAACCTTTTGTATTGTTATCCCAATACCTCCATGCATATGGGATATATTGAGCATGGTGGTCATGATATGAACAAAAAAGTTTAAATAATGTACTAGTAAGGCCTTCTCGCAGACCACCCTGAGAATTTGGGGGGAGGGGGCCTGAAGCCCCTCAAGCCCCCCCCCCATGCCTGGCATGGGTAGATTTCTATCACGTCCTGTTATCTGACCTCTGTTCTCAACTATGAGTTGCTTGTAAGTCAGGTGTTTATGTCACAAGCACTCTTTGGCTAAAGGCCTGATCAAACACCCGGGTGGGCCAAAAGTCACCGAGGCCTCTCCTGTTTCCATAACGTTTTGAAAACATTTTGTGTGATTACATTTCTTTTTTATACACACTGTGTACACTTTTTTATACACCCGATTCTATGGTGCTGTAAATTTACAAACAAACAACCAAAGAGTTATTTAATATCGAAACCTCCTGGTGACATTTGGCCCACAACTCCCAGAATTCCATAGGATTGAGCCATGGCGAATAAAGTGGGGTCCAACTGCATCAATTTTACAATGTAGACTCACTCTTGAGCTGGGGAATGGTCAGAACTGGGGTTGAGTAGTTGTGGTAAATCCTGTCTTACACTATCCCATTGCCCAACTCAGGCCCCAGGAATTTGAGGAAAACTGAATTTGACTGTAGATCTCAGGAGTAAGCGGCATTGGGTACATACTGTAGAATTAATGCAGTTTGACACTATTTTAACTGCCATGGCTTCATAGGCAATGAAACTATGGCAGTTAAAAAGCCTTCAGGTTTTATAAGCAATGAGTTTCCACTGTCTTCTTCTGAAATATTGCTCATAGCACCATACTTTGGCCCACTTTTCAGTTACTAACTAGGCCCAACCCTACTAAGCTTTCAAGATCAGATGGGATCTCTTGATTCCTGGCAGCTACTGTTCATATAACTTTGAAGGGAAAACAAGAAAACGTTGCAGATCCTTGCTTGTAGTTATTTTGAGCTAGGGTAAAGTGAAAGACATTTGCAAAATATTTTTGGAATTTTGAAGCTGAAAAGTCATGTCTTAATGCTTTATAGATCAATTTTATTCCTAAAACCTCAATGAAAGGTGCAACTGTATTGCTGTAAAAGACTAATATGTTGCCTTTGGCATTGTTGTTGACTGTAGCTTGTGTTCAATGATGTAGGTTGCAATTTGTGAAAGCTTAAGGCAAATAAAACTAAAATATTTTTACATGGTCCCCAGATTCTATGGCAATGGTTCTCAACCTATGGGTCCCCAGGTGTTCTGCCTATAATTCCTAGAAATCCTAGCCAGTTTACCAGCTGTTAGGATTTCTGGGAGTTGAAGGCCAAAATATCTGGGGACCCACAGGTTGTCAACCACTGCTGTAGTGGCTTAAATATTGAGCTATGATTCTGGAGATCAAGGTTTGAATCCTCTTTTTGCCATGGAAACCCACTGGGTGACCTTGGGCAAGTCACACTCTCTCAGACTCAGAGCAAAGATAAACCAATTCTGAGGAAATCTTGCAAAAAATGATTGATGGCAACCTTAAGTCAACAACAATAGTTTTTTTTTCCTGAAGGATTTTGTGTTATGTGACATGTGATAACAGCTTATGGCAATATTTTGCCTCTTTTGTTTCAGGTCAATGACCCTGATCCAGAAATCTGGATAGTAAGTATAAATTCAGTGTCTGCTCCAAGTGTTGGAAAACTTAACAATGCAATGATACATGCAATGGGGAGTTGCATTTCATCTTAATCCCTTTCACCTGCTGGAAGCTTCTTCCAGTGTTTGATCTAGGCGGGCTCTTTGCATTTCGATTTGGGCCTCTGCTAATTAACACTGTGTTCAAACAGGTAATTATGTTATTATTTCCTACTGAGACTATTCTCCAGGAAAGGCAGCATGGCTTCAAGCTGGTGATAAGTGAACCAACTCGAATTGCAAGCATCTCATCAGGATGGTGATAATATGTAGCATTTTTAGCAAGCCATTCACACTCTACGTGATCCGGGGCCTTGCATGTGCAAATCAATCTTCCTGAGGTCTCCATGCCTATGAATTACTGCATCTTCTTGTAAGACTAGCACCCTAGTATACGTTTATCTTGGGACTTCACATCAGATCTCCATGAATACTTCATTATTTTGTCAATCTGGATGGAGCATAATTTTTTCCTACCTCTATTTTCTACAAAGTATATTTATTGTGTTTCCTTTCAGGTTGCATATTCTGTACCTGCAGCTCTCACACTGGTTGTTGGCCTTAATCCACCAATTGCAGGTATAGCATCAAAATCCCACATTTATTCCCGCTTTCATTTCCTGATAGCATTTGACCATGCATTTCCCTCTCTATTCATATAAATGCTGCTAAAATTCAAAAATAAGCTTTGGTACTTGTTTTAATAGCTCATTTTGTCTTTCCCTTGCACCAAAGTATTTCATGTTAGCATACAGTAACTATTTCCCTCCTTACATCCTTTGAAATAAATTAACTATGTAGAATATACGTTTTCTCTATTGATTTATAGCAATCCATTAGATATCTGCATTTCTGAAAGACTATCATTATTCTGTTCTTTTTCCGGGGATGAATTTTACTATACGTTGTCCCAGATTTGTATTCAAGCCAGTTATTTTTTTAAGTTAAAATAGGATCTAGCATACATGATTTCCCCCCCTTTCTGCAGCATAATTTCCTACGTGGTAACTATTTTTTGCATTCTATCATTTTAAGCATTTTATATACTTGCCTAATGTGTCTATCCTCTAATTTTATGTGCTCCATTGTACTTTTTACCTATCACTCGCTTATTGTTGTTCGAAGAGACTATGCAAGAAAAATGAGCGGAATATGTATATTTTATTATAATGTATACTAATGACTCTTCAATTTCTTCAGATAACGTTGTGTGGAGGACTCTTTCAGACCTACATTTAGCAGCCTGCATGGTGGGCTCAGCCATCTTGGGGTGGTCTTTGCTTGCTAATGCTCAAAATAACATTTTGCATGAGGAGGAAGGCAGGTAAGTACTGTAATCTTTCCCCCTCCACCACTTCTGAGTTACCAAACTTTCATGGTAATGCATGGTTTCAGTTCGTTGGAGCTATATTCTTATGCCACTCTGAAGAAGGCATGGCCCTCCAGGTGTACAGCCGGTAAGCTGGCTGGGATTTCTCAGAGTTGAAGTCCAAAACACATGGAAGGCCCAGGTTTGCCCATGCCTGCTCCAAAGGGAGCTCTGAAGAACCAGAAACTGAAAAGTAGACAAATATGCCCACAAGCATAAATCCTACAACATAAACCTTTCAAATTACTTTGAACAAATGCTGTAGAGAGATATGGCTAGTGTATCAGGGCATGTCATGGCAATAAAATATCTTAGTGGATATCTTTTGTATTCTACAATCTTGACCTCAGTGCCTATGACAAGAAAAATACACCAATCTCCTGAAATCTTCTTGACTTCTCTAATCTATTAATGACCCTGTGAAAATGAAGGCAACTTCAAATTTTAAAACTGTTACAACAGTTATTGCTTCCCTCTCCTATTGCAATATTCCCCTCTCCATATTTCCATTAGGTTGGTTATGGATCTGCTAATGTAGCTCAAGCTACCAGATTGTCCTTGAGTCATTCCAGAAAATATGATCAGGTTGTACTCTTTGTCACAAATTTATTTCTTCTTGATGAGTTATCCTGAATCTGATTTATTTTATAGTCAAACACTTCCATAACTCATAGTTTTATTTGCTTAATAACAGGGAGTTAATGGGTCTGATGATTGTTACAGTCTGGATGAGCCTTTGCCGTAACTCAGCCAAGTGAGTCCTTTATTTCAGCTCTGTAGTTTTGATGTATGGAAACAAATGCTTATGCTGACAAGATATATCGCAGCCTTCTCTCTCAAAATGACTGTTTTTAAAGAGATCTTGTTATAAATCAAGGGCTTGAAATTGCTCTTTTTTAATGTAGAAAAGCAAGTTACATTTTTGCCCTGCAATAAACTCTATACACGTAGAGGGAAGAAACAAGTTTGAATATAACACATAATCACTGATACGGAAGTACAGAATTAAGAGCCAGTAATAGCTTTCCATTTTATATGCCGGTGTATGGAATGGCTATTGTAGGTTGTTATGTGCTTTCTTCAAGTTGACTGTGATTTGCAGAAACCTGATTCATGGGGTGGGGACTGGTAAGATTTATTCAGAGGAAGTTTGCCATTGCTTTTGTCTAAGGCTGGGAGAGTCTGTTTTGCTCATTAACAAGCAATGGGTTATTGTGGCTGAGCAACAAGTAAACCCTGCTCTCCTCTGCCCTGAGTCCTCTCCCCATACTCCAACAACTAAGGCACACACACACACACACACCAGTATTACACATGCATGATAATGCATGTGTTATAATGATAATTATATAGGATGCTCAGGTCTCATTATATACAATGGTGTAATAAAACAATGTCTTAGTGTAGTTTGTTACATGTATTTTAACAGTGTTGTTTTATCTCTATTTTAACCATATTGTACCTTGCCTCGAGCCAGAGAGAGAGAGGGGGGAGGGAGGGAGGCAGGTAACAAATACATAAATAAAATTATTATTATTATGGCAAAAATCAAGGTTTGCTTTGAGGGAGAGAAGGGGGAATATTTTTAATCCATGGATGTTTGAATGCATGGCGCAGAATCCTTTCATAGGGAGGGTTAAATATATGTGTGAATTACCCACATTTGACTCTTCTTCTCATGTAGTGGTTGAATGGCTTGCTGCACTTTAACTAAATAGGATATTTTACAATTTCTGTATTCCAAAACAAGAGTTTTAAGAGTAGATTCGATAGAATGATAACATGTTTTTGGAGGTTCAGTCTGGCACAAATTACTACTTTCTTTAACATACTTTTTCGCTACCCTTGATTTTTGCTTTTGAATTATATCTAGGCAGTGTAAAAATGTAATTTAAACAAATTCAGACTTATGAACCTTAACAGAATCTAATTTCCAGTAAAACCTCTGTCTTTCGGTTCCTTTCAGGAAGTCTCTGAGTGGGATCCGTTTGGCCATTGCAATTTTTCTCTCCCTTTTCCCATTTGCAATGTGGCTCTACACTTACATGAATGCAGAAATGCGAGCATCCTGGCCATCTCATTGCAAAACAGCTATTTGATATTGTGGACGAGAACCATTATCCCTTTCTTCTTCAGTGATTCCAAATCAGTAGGAACCACCATTGTGACCAATGGTATCAGAGTCCAGAAATTTGGAGACAGAAACATTCCAGTAAATAGCATTAATGTGTTAAAATGATACGGATCAGGGTTGTGTTACCTGCATCCCCTTGATAATGTGCAAGGGGCTGGACTGAGTGAAAACTGGAGTTCTGAGGAAATAACATGAGGCCAGAGCTGGCCTGAACCTCCTGATGAAGCCATTTGAACTAAACATGGACAACAAACAGTCTTAATGGATCACAACTATTACAACCACTTTGTTTACAGAATGTATAGAAAACTACTGTTAATTTGTAAATATGTCTCTGAGTATTATGTTGGTGTAAATTCTCTTCAACCCAGGAGCTATGCTCCCCAATGTGTTCATCTACATTGCAGTGTGCTGGTGATTAAAATACCGTTCTTAGGATTTTACAGAAAATCAAGTTGAACGTTTGCCTACTAATAAATAAGCATCTGAACCAATGCACTCCAGAGATTTTTGATACAGCACTTATTCTGCTCTTCAATGTTGTTCTTCTCAGTTAAGAAATGTTCACCCCCTTATTGGACACAGAGGGGTCTTATTTTAATGGAATGAGCCTTGTAAGGTCAAGGTGGGCAGAGGTCACACTTGGCAGAATTTACTTATTTTTGTTAGAAGCCAGATATCTACCAGTCAGAAACAACACAATAGCAGGGTAGAGGACAGAAATAAAAAGAATTGAGTGTCTCTGAGCACATTCTCAGCCCAGGAATTTTTTAAAAATCAAATCTGAACTTAGGGACACTTCTGGTTCTTTCTGCTACTCTTTGATTCAGCCCCCTAACATCAAATGGGGGGGGGGGGGGGGGGGGGGAGGAGATAGAAATCCATGCCAATCTACTATACACTTTGCAAGGTCAGTTAGCAAATTCCCCCAATTACAGGTTTTCTGATTTCTATATTAATATTTTCGTATTCTAATTTTCATGTTTTGGTACGGCTGAAGTTTGGAAACTACATACTGACAAATATAATTCCAGGTTCCAGGGATGTTACAATATGAAAAGGGCAACAAGTGTATAAAAGCTTGGGGATGGCGAGAGAATATAACATACTGCCTGAACTAGACAGGCAGTTTCCCAGCTGCAGGCCTCTAATGGAGTGGAAGTATGACGGGTATGAATCACATTTTAGACTAATTCTTGAAGAAAGATTATCACACTAGGATAAATACACAATTATTCACATTCTTGTTAGAGGATGTCGATTTTATTTTCATTTCTGGTTTTCCGGTGTACATGTATTTGATTAAATTCCCAATTATCATGTCATCAAACAGTGTTGACATCTAGTTTGATTGTCAAGATTTGAAGTTAAATGTACAGCTAGAATGCAAAATGCAATGAGCTTTAGGAACAGTAAGCAGGACATTCAGTTGTACTAGTATTTATTTAAAGATCAATATGCCTTATATAAAGCAGATGTTTCCTCAAATCATCATATTAATATTAAAATATTTTAGAAATCAATATTTAAAAATCTTTTCAAGTAAAAGCAGTAAAGTCATTCCTATTGCAGTCATTCCTTACAGTTCAGAACGGAGAGTTTTTATGATGACTTTTGTAAAGCATTTCTCGATTTGGCATGCTTCCATTACCTTTTAATACCATTCTGTCATGATAGACATATATAGTTCCAAAAGCATTGCTCTCCGGAGGAGTTGCTATAATCCCTTCAAGCGTAAGATGATGGACTCCATGAGAGTCTAAATAGTAAGCATCATAGTGGAGGTGGCCAGCAAGAAAACATACCACAGAGTGATGTGAGTGGATGATGGAAAGGGCCTCTTCATAGTTCCAAGCAAGGCAGACTCTGTTTGTAGCGCGTGGGTGAATAGGGATATGCCCTGGGAGGAAAAAAAAAAGATAAGGATTCAGGTATTACACCATTTTGTGCATTCTACAGTTGCATAAATTTCTGCAGAATTTGGCAGAAAAAGGTTGCGTGCCTTCAAGTTTTTCCCTACTTACAGCAATGCTGTCACTGGGTTTTCTGGAGCTGAGTATGTGTTTGCACTATATTGATATACAGTAAGATACAGAAAAATGTGATCAGATGTTACTGAACTGCAATGCCTATGATCCCTAGCTAGCATACTAATAGTAAGGAATCCTAAGAGTTGTAGTCCAGCAACATCTGTGAGGCTACACTTGGCTCATCTTTTAATATTTTTTTTTACAAAGTGGACCCAGTTGAAACAAAGTGAGTATGAGCTGGAAAGTTGCAATAAAAGTATTTGATTTAAATTTTAGATTATTCACATATTTCTCTGATTTGTAACAGGAATTTGCGTATTGATGCAGAATATTTGGCACCTTATAGTTTTGTACTTTCCAGTCCTAAAAACTCCAGCCAGCAAAATAGTGGTACGAGATCTAGAACTGCAATACAAAATGTATGGTGCTAAAGGTTCCCGAGCCTTTATTTGTCAGGGAAGTTGTAAAGGTACTGAAATATTGAATATTAAACATTTGCATTACAGATCCTTAAGGAATTGATTTGAAGTCGTTGAACGAGAGTGTCTTCATTTATATTATTTGTTCTTTGCTATATGTATTAATAGAAAGTGAAAGGTTTTTGTTCATAAACCTGCTCTATCCAGGCAGAGCAGTTTGGCTGCTGAAGGAGGGTGGGAAGCAAGAAAGGAGCAGTGTTTCTCCAGATCCTTCCTACCCATTCCCCCCAGCTGCTGT
The DNA here is from genome assembly GCA_030556195.1 of Anolis apletophallus. Classification (NCBI taxonomy): domain Eukaryota; kingdom Metazoa; phylum Chordata; class Lepidosauria; order Squamata; family Anolidae; genus Anolis; species Anolis apletophallus. The sequence continues at coordinate 114,829,081 of JARBWK010000001.1, read as the reverse complement.
CTCCCCCTCTTTCAAGCTCAAGAGCTGGGAGATTTGCTGTTGGTTTGAGGCATGGGAATGCTGGAGGATCCCATTCGCCCAAGCAGCGCCCATCAGCATAGCCAGTAATGAGGAATGCTGGAATTTATCTGGAGGGCTATGCTTTTCTCAGCTCAAAAGTGTTATTTTTAGCCTGTACTAACAGTAGAGCTCTAGTGGTGAGGCAAGGATGAAGGGGATTGGGCAGGGACAGGATCTATCTATGCTGTAGAATTGATGCAGTTTGACGCCACTTTAGCTGCCATGGTTCAATGTTATGGAGTCCTGGCAGTTGTAGTTTTGTAAGGTCTCTAGCCATTTCTGCCAAAGTGTGCAAACTACGATTTTCAAAATTTCATAGCATTTAGCCATGGCAGTTAAAGCAGGGTCAAGTTGTATTAAATCAATACCATAGTGGTTCCCAACCTGTGGTCCTCCATTTGTTTTGGACTTCAAGAAATCCCAGCCAGTTTAACAGCAGTTGGAATTGTGGGAGTTGAAGTCCAAAATACCTGGAGGACCAATGGTTGGGAACCACTGCACCCAGGGACACTCTGCACTTCAAGAGCCGACTTTTTTCTCTATCCTTGTAAAGCTAAGAGCCAAACCAGCTGAGGCTTGCTGGTACGTCTTACCAGGGACTATCAAACTGCAATGCAGTATTGTGTGTACACGTGCCTTCATGTCACCTATTGGCTTATACTGATGCATGAATTTCATAAAGTTTTCATAGGTAAGGAACACTCAGAGGGGGTTTGCCACAATATGATTATGCTAGTGTATCCATACAACATTAAGTATTAATTTATTCTTTTTCTAGACATTTAGACAGCTATGACAAGATGCAAGTCACTGGTCTTTTTCTATTATCCTATCTTCCTCTTTTTCTCCTTTGGGAAAATAGATCAAACGCACTGTAGAGCTTGAGGTTTTATTTCAAATTATTTGAAGCTTCTCAGCAGTAAGGCCAGAGGCAATGTGCAACAAACACAAACATTTAAAACATTAATTGCAACAATGAGAATTACTAAAACTTACCCATGATCACAACTCTTTCCTGATTTTCATCAGCATATGTAAGAATTTTATCAAGCCAATGCAACTGGTTTTGACTGAATCCTCCATTGAATTGTACAAACTGACGTTCATCAAGGCCTGTAATAAAAAGAAAACTTTATGCTTCACTTTCAGCTGTGTATTTTTAGGAACTTTAGCTCCTGCCTCCACTGCTTATGGAAATGTGTACATAAAATAAAAATCATTTAAAGCCAACAAGGGAGAAGGAAGCAGAACAACCCTTTTAAGATAAAAATAGAAAAATTCAACATTGCACAAAGACCACAAACTTGGGCATTAAGTGCCCTTAAAACAGCAAAAAACTACCAGGGTTTCTTTGGTGGAAAGAAGAAAGACACTGTACCAGAATCATGCTGATGTCTCCTTATGCAGAGATACATGGCTTTGCTGATCCTGTCATTCTAGTATTGTGCTCTGCCAAGGTGCCTATAAAGCTCTCTGGCCATCTCTGTTGCTAGTCACCTCTAGCAACATTTTTGTATGGAAACAATTCAGTTTCACAGCAGGTGGCAGAGGAGTGACTCTACATGTCAGGCACTTAATGCTTAGCAATGTCATCCTGGGACAGAAGCACAAGTTTTTTGGGTTCTCATGACTTTTACCATCATATCCAGAATCCGGCTGCTCTGACTGCTCACCAACATGCCCTGGGCCTTTTAAAAATCTGTCCTTTAAAGGAAGGAAAGCAAAAGAAACCACTGCCTCGGGATGGGCCACTCCTCTCATTTATTGCCAAAAGCTGGCCTGTAGGAGCAATTTTTATGACTGATGTAACACTATATAAAATGGAATTTTGTGCTTTCTTAATGTATATTAATTCAAGAGGCATGGCCATACAGCCCAGAAAGCTCACAGCAACCCAGTGATTCTTGCCATGAAAGCCTTCAACAACACATAGATTTATGTTATTTGTAAGTTGCCTTGGTATCCTGAAAGCCTGCTGTAAATATAGTAGTAAACAACATAAAGCCACCGTTCTGCCTTGGCAAACCTGTAACTCTATTTTCTCTAAATCTGGGATGGGTTAAAGAGAGCCAAAGAGGACGCTTGTGACCCTTGGTCAGCACAATACTTTACCTTGTGGGCTATTCAGATTCTTATTTTTATTTTTCTGTCGCAGTAGGTGGAGAGACTCTTGATATTTTTTGCTGGATGTACCCCTCCCCAAAGTACTTAGATCATAGGCATCAAGAAGGACAAATCGAAATTTAGACATTGGGCAGAACTGATAAGCATAGCAGAATTCTGAAGCAGCATCTTCAGTGGGGCTTTGATGAGGTACTAAACGGCTAAGTAAAGTTTTGTCTTCTAAATACTTGGTGTTCAGTGCTGATTGGACCAGATAATCTCTGCTGAAGTTGTAGAGTTCATGGTTGCCCCATATGTGATGCACTGGGACCTTGAGCTTCTGAAATTCCTTCATGACTGTTTCCAGTGCTCTCTCTGACATTTTGTGTTGGGCATTGAAGCCATCAATGATGTCCCCAAGCTGCAGTGCAAACTGGACCTCTCTTCCATTCCACTCTTCTATTGCCTTCTGGAGATGACACAGACTGTGCCTATAGTATCTCTTCTGGGTTCCCCAGAAATCATACCCATCCTCTAGATCAGCGTATTGAATGTCTGCTGTGACTCCAAAGGAGAAGAGAGCTTCATCCATATGTGTTGACACACTGCCAAAATCTAATACAAAAGAGAGAAAGCTTTGTTTCAAACCTTATCAGAAGTGCATAAAAGTTAACCATAGTGCTATATCAGATATTGTGTAGGTGCATAAAGCATAATTAATATGGCTTTAGGCAAGTTATACTGTTCTTAGGCCAGCAGAATAATTATTATGAATTTCTTACCTGCCTCTCCTCATGGCTCTAGGCGGGTTATAACATTGCTAAAATAATAATTAAAACATATAACCATTTAAAAACATTCTGTAGAATACACATATTAAAACGTATTTCTAAAAAATACATATTAAATTACACAAAACAAAAGTTAGACATAGACTGGAAGTGTCACGATCACGGACGTAGCGGGCCCCTTAATCACACACACAGAGACGTACTGAAGGCTAACTACTTTATTGAGTATAAAAACAGTTCCAAAGAGTAAATAGTCCAATAATATGCAAGTGTTCAAAGGTGCTAAGCAAGTAGTCCAAAGTAACGTAGCAGATAAGCTGGAAGCGTGGCAAGGCTCCGCAATTCAATGCGAATCAGGAAACAGGGCAAGGTTCCGCACTCCAGTGCGAATCAGGAAACAGGGCAAGGTGCCGCAAACCGCTGCGGCTCAAGAAACAAGGCAAATGCAAGGCAAGGCTTGATGACCACTGCTGGCTTGTGGTCCCACTCCGCTTCGCGCCTAGTCAGGAAAGACGTGGCCGGAGAACTGAGGATGCGTTCCCACGGACCCTGTACTTAATCCGTCGGCCGAGGTCCGCGACGCTCTAGGCTCCTTCGTCTCCAATCTCTGCTCACGGACCTCGGTCGGTCTAGGACCCTCGACCAAGCCCTCCTGCTAGACTCGATGTCTCGCCTCCTATCGAAGGAGCGACCTTGCCTCTCGGCAGCTGTGTCGCTATCTTCCTGAGAACTTTCCTCCCTGGCACTTTCCCACTCGGATTCGTCCATGTTTACATTCTCGGCCTCTTGGGAATTCCTCCCCCCGGGGTGCTCATAACTCCCTTCGCTGCTTCCCATCTCCACCTGGTGATCGGAATCTAAGCTGGGCCCAAACAACATTTCATCCCATGCCAGGCTCTCTGTGGGAGATTGCGGCCCATCCGAAGGGCCCTGCGCTTCACCCCAGTCATCTAGCTCATCCTCCGAGTCCACCTCTGCTGCTGCAGGCCCTAATGCTAAAGGAACCCCAGGACCTATTCCTTGCCCTCCAGGCACGAACGAGAACTGCTGTGCTACAGGAAGTTTAAGATTCATCATTAAGGCTATCTGAGTAGGCCTGCCAGAAGAGAGAGGTCTTCACTTGTGTCTTAAATTCCGATTAAAATATAATACTTGAAACAAAGATTCAAGCTGCAGCCCCATAAACACTTATTTGATTTAAGGGGAAACCCCATTGAATTTCTAAACATCCACAGGTGAAATTTTCAAACTTCTTACCTCAAGTAGCACTACCAAAACTGATAAATTGTTCCAAACTTTATGCTTTGACAGTGGTGAACTAAGCTCTGTGACTTTGAGATGCATATAGTTATTTGACATATAGGCACTGTAGCGTCTTTTTCATTGTTAACTTTGCTGGGAAGACACTATGCAACAGTCTTACAGATATCTACTCAGGTGAAAGCCATGATGATTTCAGTGGTCTTGTCTCCCTTATCAACACATATACAGTAAGTCTTTAGTATATGCAGGGGTTTGGTTCCAGGACACAGATACACACTGTCGGTGGATACCAAATTCCATGGGCGTGCAAGTCCCATTATATACAGTGATGGAGTAAAATGACATGCTGCCTAATATAAAATAGTGAACGACTAAATTGGCAAGAGCCTCATGAAATGGCAGGAGGCTATAGCAGGCAAGGGCAAACTTCAGCCCTCTGGGTGTTTTGGACTGCAACTTCCACAATTCCTAACTGCATACCGGCTGTTAGGAATTCTGGGAGTTGCAGTCCAAAACACTCAGAGCGCTGAAGTTTGCCCATACTTGGGCTACAGCATGGTACGCCATCTATCAACAAAGTAGCAAAATCGAGCTTTGATTTTTGGAATGCAACCCCCCCCAAATGTTTTCTAGCTCTGGTTAGATGAATCCTTGGATGCAAAACCTGTAGATAGGGAAGGCTGCCTGGCCCCATATAAAGGTAAAGGTTTACCCTTGACATCAAGTCTACTTGTGTCCGACTCTGGGGGATGATGCTCAGGTACATTTCTATGGCGAAGAGTCAGTGTTGTCCATAGATGCCTCCAAGGTCATGTGGCCGGCATGACTGCATGGAGTGCCGTTACATTCCCACCAAAGTGGTACCTACTGATCTGAAGGTTGGCAGAAGGTGGGGCTAACAGTGGGAGCTCACACTGCTCCCTGGATTTGAACCACTTGCTGACCTTTTGGTCAACAAGTTCAGCAGCTCAGTGGTTTAACCCCTTGTGCTACCAGCAGCCTCATCTACACTGCCATATAAAAACCAGATTGTCTGATTTGAATGGGATTCAAACATCACCTGAATCTGGCCTGGACTCCAGGCTTTCCTCCAAGCAGCTGTTGTGGCCCTTCCTGCACAATCTCTTTGATCCTCGGGGGAGGCCCTCCTCTCACTCCTTTTACAATCCTGCATGATCTCTTTGATCCTCGGGGGAGGCACTCCTCTCACTCCTGCCTCCATCACAAGTGCGACTTCTCTGTGGTGGCCCCTCGCCTTTGGATCTTGCTAAAGACCTAAAAACCTGGCTCTTCCGGCATGCCTTTGACGAGTGAACACATATCCCCATATCATGTCTGTCCCAACTATAGTTCTGTCCTCATGACGCACTTCCCTTTCTCTTTAATGAAGGTCCAATCCCATTGTGGGCCCCTTCCGAGCTTCCCCACAGACACAGTCTTCTCCATTTACAGATTTCACCCAGGGTTTTATCAATCTTATTCTGTGCATTTGGCCCGCCCACCATGCTTTTATTTTATTTCTTCATCACGATGTTATTTTGCATCTGTTTATTTCATTTTCTGTTATTTTCTGTATTTTATTTTGATGTTATTATTTGCTGCTCGTATTTTATTTTATTGTACTGTATTCTGCGCTGGGCAGGGCGCGTCTCTAGGATGGAGGGCCAGCGCCTCCCAAAGATACTACTCTACGGTGAACTCGCCACGGGGCAGCGCAAGAGAGGCGCCCCCAAAAAGAGATATAAGGACTCCCTGAAACAACATCTCAGGCTCGGCCAGATTGATCACCAACAATGGTCCACCCAGGCCTCACATCAGAAGGCGTGGAGACGCACTATCCACAATGCTGCGGCCTCTTTCGAGAAGACACGCCGAATGGGTCTCGAAGAGAAAGAACACCAACTTGGAAACAACATCACCCAAGGAGACTTTCTGCTGTGCTTTGTGCAACTGGACTTGCCTATCTCAGATTGGCCTTTTAGTCATCAACGCGCTTGTAAAAAGCGTGGGATGAGTCCTTCCTAAGAATCTTCGTTTGCAAAGTAATGCCGAGAGATTCTGGGCTTGGCCTCATGTTAGCCGCCCTAAGTCCCCTTTGGGGAGATGGTGGTGGGGTATAAACAAAGTGGATATATTCCAGTAGGGCGTTTCATTATTACTATGGGAGTTGTAGTTTGGAGATGCACCTGGCAGGAAAGCGAGAACAACCCCAGGATCCCACTGCTTTGGCCCATGACAGGGAGAGTGACGGTAAACTGCATGAATTCTATGGTTTGACCCCCGAGGTTCCAACTCAGTGGCTCTCACCCTGGGGCTCCCAGATGTTTTTGGCCTACAACTCCCAGAAATCCTAACACCACAGCTGATAAACTGGCAGGGATTTCTGGGAGTTGTAGGCCAAAAACATCTGGGGGCCCCAGGGTGAGAGCCACTGGATGTCTCCAACTGCAGCTGGGGGAGGAATGTGATCTCTGTCTTTGGCACGCCTGGGCAAACTTGGGCCTTTCAGGTGTTTTGGACTTCAACTCCCACATATCCTCACAGCCTCAGGCCCCTTCCTTTGGAAGGCAAACTTGGGCCTTTCAGGTGTTTTGGACTTCAACTCCCACAATTCCTCACAGCCTCAGGCCCCTTCCTTTGGAAGGCAAACTAGGGCCTTTCGGGTGTTTTGGACTTCAACTCCCACAATTCCTCACAGCCTCAGGCCCCTTCCTTTGGAAGGCAAACTTGGGCCTTTCAGGTGTTTTGGACCTCAACTCCCACAATTCCTCACAGCCTCAGGCCTCTCCTTGGGAAGGCAAACTTGGGCCTTTCAGGTGTTTTGGACTTCAACTCCCACAATTCCTCACAGCCTCAGGCCCCTTCCTTTGGAAGGCAAACTTGGGCCTTTCAGGTGTTTTGGACTTCAACTCCCACAATTCCTCACAGCCTCAGGCCCCTTCCTTTGGAAGGCAAACGTGGGCCTTTCAGGTGTTTTGGACTTCAACCCACAATTCCTCACAGCCTCGGGCCCCTTCCTTTGGAAGGCAAACTTGGGCCTTTCAGGTGTTTTGGACTTCAACTCCCACAATTCCTCACAGCCTCGGGCCCCTTCCTTTGGAAGGCAAACTTGGGCCTTTCAGGTGTTTTGGACTTCAACTCCCACAATTCCTCACAGCCTCGGGCCCCTTCCTTTGGAAGGCAAACTTGGGCCTTTCAGGTGTTTTGGACTTCAACTCCCACAATTCCTCACAACCTCGGGCCCCTACCTTTGGAAGGCAAACTTGGGCCTTTCAGGTGTTTTGGACTTCAACTCCCACAATTCCTCACAGCCTCAGGCCCCTTCCTTTGGAAGGCAAACTTGGGCCTTTCAGGTGTTTTGGACTTCAACTCCCACATTCCTCACAGCCTCAGGCCCCTTCCTTTGAAGGCAAACTTGGGCCTTTCAGGTGTTTTGACTTCAACTCCCACAATTCCTCACAGCCTCGGGCCCTTCCTTTGAAGGCAAACTTGGGCCTTTCAGGTGTTTTGGAAGCCTCGGGCCCCTTCCTTTGGGCAAACTTGGGCCTTTCAGGTGTTTTGGACTTCAACTCCCACAACACCTCACAGCCTCAGGTGGGCCCCTTCCCTTTGGAAGGCAAACTTGGGCCTTTCAGGTGTTTTGGACTTCAACTCCCACAATTCCTCACAGCCTCGGGCCCCTTCCTTTTGAAGGCAAAAGGCAAACTTGGGCCTTTGGAAGGCAAACTTGGGCCTTTCAGGTGTTTTGGACTTCAACTCCCACCTCACAGCCTCGGGCCCCTTCCTTTGGAAGGCAAACTTGGGCCTTTCAGGTGTTTTGACTTCAACTCCCACACACATCGGGCCCCTCCAGGCAGCCTCAGGTGGCCCCTTCCTTTTGGAAGGCAAACTTGGGCCTTTCAGGTGTTTTGGACTTCAACTCCCACAATTCCTCACAGCCTCGGGCCCCTTCCTTTGGAAGGCAAACTTGGGCCTTTCAGGTGTTTTGGACTTCAACTCCCACAATTCCTCACAGCCTCGGGCCCCTTCCTTTTCTTTTTGGACTTCAACTCCCACAATTCCTCACAGCCTCGGGCCCCTTCCTTTGAAGGCAAACTTGGGCCTTTCAGGTGTTTTGGACTTCAACTCCCACAATTCCTCACAGCCTCGGGCCCTTCCTTTGGAAGGCAAACGTGGGCCTTTCGGGTGTTTTGGACTTCAACTCCCACAATTCCTCACAGCCTCGGGCCCCTTCCTTTGGAAGGCAAACTTGGGCCTTTCAGGTGTTTTGGACTTCAACTCCCACCATTCCTCACAGCCTCGGGCCCCTTCCTTTGGAAGGCAAACTTGGGCCTTTCAGGTGTTTTGGACTTCAACTCCCACAATTCCTCACAGCCTCAGGGCCCTTCCTTTGGAAGGCAAACTTGGGCCTTTCAGGTGTTTTGGACTTCAACTCCCCACCCACAGCCTCGGGCCCCTTCCTTTGAAGGCAAACAGCCTCGGGCCCCTTCCTTTGGAAGGCAAACTTGGGCCTTTCAGGTGTTTTGGACTTCAACTCCCACAATTCCTCACAGCCTCGGGCCCCTTCCTTTGGAAGGCAAACTTGGGCCTTTCAGGTGTTTTTGACTTCAACTCCCACAACCTCACAGCCTCCTTTGGAAGGCCCCTTCCTTTGGAAGGCAAACTTGGGCCTTTCAGGTGTTTTGGACTTCAACTCCCACAATTCCTCACAGCCTCGGGCCCCTTCCTTTGGCACACGTGGGCCGTTCAGGTGTTTTGACTTCAACTCCCACAATTCCTCACAGCCTCGGGCCCCTTCCTTTGGAAGGCAAACTTGGGCCTTTCAGGTGTTTTGACTTCAACTCCCACAATTCCTCACAGCCTCAGGCCCCTTCCTTTTGAAGGCAAACTTGGGCCTTTCAGTTGTTTTGGACTTCAACTCCCACACCTCACAGCTCAGGCCCCTTCCTTTGAAGGCAAACTTGGGCCTTTCAGGTGTTTTGGACTTCAACTCCCACAATTCCTCTTCCTCACAGCCTCGGGCCCCCCTTCCTTTGAAGGCAAACTCTCAGGGCCTTTTTCAGGTGTTTTGGACTTCAAAAGACAGCCTCCACAGCCGGGCCCCCTCTTGAAGGTGTTTTGGACTTCGCTCCCCACAATTCATTGCCCCCTTTTTGGACTTCAACTTTGGACAGCCTCAGGCCCCTTCCTTTGGAAGGCAAACTTGGGCCAAGTTTGCCTTCCAAAGGAAGGGGCCTGAGGCTGTGAGGAATTGTGGGAGTTGAGGTCCAAAACACCTGAAAGGCCCTAGTTTGCCCAGGCCTGGTGTTTGGCTTCTCTTCCTTCCCTTGGCTCTAGCGACACAGGGCGAGGCGCTGCCCCTGTCCTGGCCGTGCCTGCATACAACGCGGTGCCTGGCCTCCAACTTACCGGAGCGAATAGGGGCGCCCAAGGGCCCCGCTGCGCTTTGGCCTCATGTGTGCTCTGTTTTGACAGTAGGCGCCGCTCTCAAGCTCACACCCAGAGAGAGCGGGCGCCCGGGCGTTCCGAGGGAGGGGCTGCAGCGCGCATGCCAGGTTTCGCCCGGAAGTGCAGCCTGCCTCTCTGATTGGGTTCCTGGGAAGGGACGGGAAGATAAAGATGGCGGCGGCGGCGGCGTTCCCGGCTGGGCTGCGGTTGCTGGCGGGGCGCCAGGCCTCCTTGCCGTGGCGGTGCTGCTGCCTCTGCCACCCTTCGCGGGCGAGGGCCACGCAGGCCTCGGAGGAGCCTCCGCGGAGCGGTCCCAGCAAACCTGGGGTGAGGAGGGGAGGACAGGCAGGGCTGGGAGGGAGGACGGGCCAGCCAGCTCGGGTGGCCCGCCCTGGGAGTAGGTCCCTCCGCTTCCCCACACCGCGGCCCTCCGGCTCCCAGGAGTCTTGCCCATTGGACAAGCTGCGAGTGGGAGGCCCAAATACAGGCAGCCCCCAAGTTACGAGCAAGAAAGGTTCTAAAGTTGAATTTGTATGTAAGTCTGAACAGGTGTATTTTCAAGTGTAATAAGGTAAAGGTTTTCCCTGGCGTTAAGTCCAGTCGTGTCCGACCCTGGGGTGGGGGTGCTGCTCATCTCCATTTCTAAGCCAAAGAGCCGGCGTTGTCAGTAGACACCTCCAAAGTCATGTGGCCAGCATGACTGCATGGAGTGCCCTTACCATCCTGTCAAAGCAGTACCTATTGATCTGGAAACTCAGGTACAGTTTTGTTGTTGTTACACACTTAGAGGCAAAAGGTAAAGGTTTTCCCCTGACATTAAGTCCAGTCATGTCTGACTCTGGGGGTTGATGCTCATCTCCATTTTTAAGCCAAAGAGGCGGCGTTGTCAGTAGACACCTCCAAGGTCATGTGGCCAGCATGACTGCATGGAGTGCCCTTACCATCCTGTCAAAGCAGTACGGTACTGTCTGGAAATCAGGTACAGTTTTGTTGTTGTTACACACTTAGAGGCAAAAGGTATAGGTTGTCCCCTGACATTAAGTCCAGTCATGTCTGACTCTGGGGGTTGATGCTCATCTCTATTTCTAAGCCGAAGAGGCGGCGTTGTCAGTAGACACCTCCAAGGCCATGTGGCCAGCATGACTGCATGGACTACCCTTACCATCCTGTCGAAGCGGTACTGTAAGGGAAATTTGGGTTTTTGGTTACAGAGCCCATGAGGTGGAAGAACTCCACCAAGACCAATGAATCCAAACAAGACTTTTAATTTCAATCTGATCAGTATTGAGACGATAGCCTTTGACCATGCAGGTCAAGGAACAAAATGGCTAACGCCCCGAACTACGCAGTTACAAAGATATTTATACTCTTTCTTATCAGCAAGTAACATTCTTCACATTTAACCCTTAGTATGGCTCTTTCTTTGTTCTGCTGTCTCTGGGCAGATTATTGCTGACATACGGGCACTTGGAGCATCTCCTCTTGGGAGGGGCACCTTTTGTACTTTTTAACTCCTCTCAGTACCTATTGATCTACTCACATTTGCATGTTTTCGAACTGCTAGGTTGGAGGAAGCTGGGCCTAATAGCGGGAGCTCATCCCACTCCCCGGATTTGAACCACAGGCCTCGTCAGCATATTCAGCAGCTCAGCGCTTTAACCTGCTGCGCCATCTCGGGCTCTTTTTAAAGTGTAACTCCAGACAGATAGTAAAAATACATTCGCTTTGGATAGCATTGGGAAGGGTTAACACCCCTGTGTTGCTTCATCTGCTGCCTGTGCCCCCTTTTGAGAAGATTTCGCCTCACCTTCTGTCCCAGTGATATTGGATTTTGAAAAACGCGGCTTTTTGTGGAAACAAGAATTGGCGATACAGTTTCAGTGGAGACACCTTTTCCCCATGACAACTCTTTCAGGAGTGAATTTCCCTTCTGAGAAGTAAATTTCTCTCACTTCCTGTGGTCTCATCCCTGTTCTTAACTCTGAGGCTTAGGGGATCATCGTACTAGGATTGTGTAGCATTGAGCTACAGGTATAACAGTTAAAACATTGTCCAACTTCAGAAAAGTGATGTTTCTGAAGCGGCAGCTCCCACTTCATTGGGGCCCAGTGGTTAGAGGGGTGAGTTTGGCAGACTCAGCCTTTGCAAGGGGCTAGTCTCTCTCATCTTAGCCCTCAATGAATTGCCCCCCCCCCCCCCAAGTAATATAGGGCAATCAACAGTCCAGTGAGGGTTAGGCTGGTGTCAGATATTCATCCCTTTTTCTGACTCTTCATAGTCTCAGTAGAGCTGTGTGTTTACCTGACTATTGTCTGCCCTCTTGCATTTAGTGCCAGGAAAATAATCTGTCCCTCTCAGCACTAAACTTAAAGTCCAGTTGTGGTTCCCTTGAAGATAAAATGACAACAGGGTCGCAGTCAGTTTGCACAAAAGAAAATGCTTACTCTTTCCAGCAGAGTTCCAGTAAAGAAAAATAAACACTTTAATCTAAACATAGCAGAAATCCAGTGTTCAAAATAAAATACACCTTAATTCAGCACCTTATATGCAAAACTGTTCTTTCCAGGGTGCATAGTATCAACAATCTGCAGGAGCAAAACGGAGCTTGGCACCTACAGCTACAGTTTGTAAAGAGCTCCAAATGGTATACTGAAACCTCTGTTGTTATACCCTACTAATTGCAGCAGGAGAAATCACTTGCCTTTATGCACCTGCATATGGCTCTTTCTTTCTTCACACACACACACACACACACACATTCAGTTTTCTATAGAATTTAAAATGCCCTACACTACTTGTTGCTAACTCAAGCACATGAGCCAACACCCACACATTTTTAATACTAAAGGACCACTGGTGTGATGATCTCAAATGTTAGACTCAAATTCTGGATGTAAATCCTCACTTAGGAATGAAAAACAGCTAGTTGATTTTGAGCATATCATTCTCTTCCAACCTCAGAAGAAGACAGTGGCCCTCTGAATAAATCTTGCCAAGGAAGCAGTAACATTTTATCAACTTATAGTCATGAATTTCAGTTTTCTTAAGCAAGGAATGCACAGAGGTGCCTTACCATTGCTTTCCCCTGAAACTGAGCCCACTGCACCTGATTTTCCTTGTCACTCCTGCATCAAAGTAATAGACTTGGCACTGTCCAGCTTCCAAGATCAGATGGGATCTGGTGCCTTCAGAGTCTTTGGGCTACAATTGAACTGGTAAAGTAGACAGTGTTGAAAAACTAAACAACCGAAATAAAAATTTAGGTGACCTTTTCTGATTTCCCCCATAGAGAAGGAGACACATGACCTTCAACCACTTTTCCCAGGTTTTGCAACTTACCTTTATATCTCCTGGCACTGACTTGGAAATGTTTCATCTTTGCTTAAGTTATGATGTATTTCAGTCTGAGAAATGAGAAAGGATGCTATGTATGCCTGGAAAACACAGCAAACCGATGTGGTGCGAGCTTTGCTTCTGAAAAATGAAGGAGGAAGTGAAATAAAGAGAAGGAGGAAGTGAAATAAAAACGATTTTTATGAGGCAGATTCAGGTCAGTGAACAAATATACTGTATTTATATAAGCACCTCCATTTCTTTTCTCTCTTTCCCAGTAGCCTGTAACTTGGAAGACTCTGGCAATCACTTGTGCAATCGGAGGAGGATTGTTAGCAACGATGAAATACTTCAAAAAAGAAAAAGAGGAAAGTTGGTATCAACCATCATTGTTTCTCTTCTTGATTTATCACCGTCTGGTTGCACAGATACAAACACACTGGTCATGTTCCTTCCTAGAGTAGTAAGAATGTCAATGTCTTGCTGACTCAGTCACAAGTGTACTTTATAAAGTACTTCACAAATATGTGTGAAAGTTTGAGGTCGGAGCACACACAGCTACTCACGCCAGCATCAGTTGTTGCTAGTAATAGGAACTTCTTTTCCCTTTACCGAGAGAATGTTGTTTAAAAGTAGATTAAACTAAGTCCTTCTGATAAAATCCCAGTAAGATGAGAGCAGTTCTTCTGATAAATTCCCAGGTCTCAAAATGCTTCAGATAGAGAACAAGTAAACAAAGTAAACAAAGCAGAAGAACTTCTCTTGGAGCAACAGGGGAAAGCGTCTTGCTCCCTTCAGAGCTCCACCGGATGTGTTTAGAACCATTTAGATTCTGTTTGGATGAGTTGTGTAGTCCTTTGCTTACCTTAGTTCTTCTTATACAGCTTAAGGTTAGTCTAACCAATTCCTTCCATGTTCAAACCCTACTAAGAGTAGCATATATAGCACTTTACAGTTTATTATAATGATCCTAATACAATTTTTTTTGAGAGTAACTAGAATGATCATTTAAGCATTTTGAAGTGTGTCCAGAAACCAGCCATCGTAGCTGATGTCTTGGAGACAAGCAAATGAAAACATTAAAAACGGGAAGGAGCATGTCCCAATTTATATTCTAAAGCTCTTGTGTGAGATAATCAAAGGGTGCATCTATATTGTCAAATTCATGCAATTTGACTTCACTTTAACTTCCATGACTCAAGCCTATGGAATCACGGGGGTTCTAGTTTTCTATGATCTTTTCATTCTCTGTCAAAGAGTGCTGGTGCCTCATACTACAGCTCCCAGGATTCAGTAGTCTTGAGCCATGGCAGTTGACAATGTAGATGTACCCTGGAGGACAAAAATCGGATCTAAATGAATGTTTTTTTAATCCAGACTTTTACTTTTATTGTTGTCACTTTCATCAATATTGAATTGGATATTTAACCTTTCAACTTTTCAGACATCTGTAACAAATGTCTCTGGTTGCAGATCTCTTTTATAAATACAATCTTGCTTTTTCCTGTGTTCTTCCTACTATGCTCTGCCATGGTGCAGAGCATAGTAGGAACACCTCTACTGTATTTAGAGGTATCAAGAAAATGCAAGAACAGCGACAGTGTAGGCCTTTTTTTGTCTTAAGGAGGTGTAGAATCTGGAGTAGAACAAGAATGAGAAAGAAAGCAGAAGCAATAATGTGTGTTTGTTGCTATGTATGCTCTATAAGAATTCTTTGATTTAAGATGAATAATCTTCAGTTGTGCTGCTGTTTCAGTATTGGAGAAGGAGCGGCAACGGAGTATTGGAAAGCCTTTGTTGGGAGGCCATTTCTCACTCACTGATCACAAGGGTGAGCCCAAGTCAGATCGTCACTATCTGGGTCAGTGGGTGCTCATCTACTTTGGTTTTACACACTGTCCTGACATCTGTCCAGAAGAACTGGAGAAAATGATTCTAGCTGTAGATGAAATTGGTAAGTGAGCCATTACAGGAACCTAAATTGTCTTTAATAAATGGTAGTCGTATCTATAGTTCCGTTTGCTAGAATTATGCTTGCTATAGGATTGGATCTTGTTCTTCAAATTCGGATCCTTTTTTCTTCTACGGGTATTTATAGCAAGGGATAGAATAAGATTTATTATTTATATTGTACTTTTGTTGGATCTTCTCCCTTACTGCACTTACTGCAAAAAAGTGCACTCCCAATATTGTTAGATTACAACTCCTAAACATTACTAGCAGCATAGCTAGTCGGGAAGAATGTTGAGAGTGTCAATCCAATAACATCTGGCAATCCAATAACATGATTTCCCAACTCTCAAATATATACTGGAAAAAAATCAATAGGAAAAATATAGTTTGGGACAGGTGAAAGGTATTGTGTAATATTTCAGTTTTAATGGGATAGTTACTTTGGTTCATTGTCGCAAAAGCAGTAGTTTTTGACACCTTAAATCTAGGTAATACACATCCCTCTTATGTATTTGAAATTTAACTACAGCAGGGAAGAAAAGTTACAGTGTGCAGAACAGGTGGACCATGAGATGAAATCACACACAAGAGATGGATGTTTCCATGTGTGTGTCTGGAGAAGCAGATTCTACTCCATGTGCCTCAGCCAGAAAGTTCTTCAAGAGAGCTGGAGATCTTCAGTTTGCAGTAGAGTTGGGTGACTAGCTATATCATGAGAAACACTGGCGAAATATAGAATAGGACAAGGCTTCAATTAACTGCAAAATGAAGGACAAATTTATGTAATCATATGGAAAGGAATAATGTAAAATGTTCCTGTGCCAATTTGGTGTCTGTCCCCAATAGGAAGGGAGTTCCATAATGTGGGAACAACCACCAAACAAACCTGAAATTAGACAGAATAAAAGAGACAGAAGATCTTAAGAACTCAGTTCTGCTATTTCCAGAAAACACTCCTCATTGGCTATAAGAACATCATCTTTCTTAAGAGCTAAATCAAGTTACTGTTTTCTAGGACATCTCCCCCCCCAAAGATTTTGCATCCTGAAATCCTATTCTCTAACCATGACTACTCCAGCCTATATGATCAGCTGCCAAGGATGATTAATTTAATACAGCAACTGGGAGCTTTACAGAAGGTTGCTCTAGATTATTTATGGGGTTTAACAGCTGGAAAACGATTTTAGGTCTGGCTACTGGGATATTAATTATCATGCTTTGTGACGACAGATGCGATCCATTCTCTACCCAACGTCACTCCACTCTTTATTACCATCGATCCAGAGAGAGATAATAAAGAAGCCATTGCTAGATACATCAAAGGTAACATTAGCTTTTTCTCTTAACACGGTACTGATGCCCTTGGCCTTGCAACCCTGTCCAGAATGGCTGTTGAAGCACTGGAAGGGCCTCTCATGGGTCGCTGATGCAGTTTGATCTAACGAGCCCTGTTTTTATTCCAAGAGTTTTCACCTAAACTGATTGGATTGACGGGTACGAAAGAGCAGATTGATCAAGTGGCTCGAGCCTATCGTGTCTACTATAGTTCTGGCCCCAAAGACGAAGATAATGATTATATTGTGAGTATGATTTTTGAATGTGGTTTTTCTAATTGGGCCAGAAACTGATATGCCTGGGGAGGGCTTTATGAAAACTCATCAGTTCTGATTTAACCATTTTGTTAGAAGTGAGTTAAGTTTGATGGAATACCTCGTATAAAACAGTTCATTGAAAGGATTCTAGGGAGCAGAGAGTGGTTGAACTGTCGTCAATTTCCAAATAAGTTTAGAGGAGAAGTTGATGAAGAAGGGCACATTTGTAGGCACAGAAGCTATTGGATGAGGACAGTTTATATATGATTGGGATATATTCCCTTCATAATGGAAAGATTATGGGCTTCTATGACTTCAATGTTTTCCATTGTGTCTACAAGGACATTGTTGCTGAGAAATGCTTGTTTTGAGGCCAGGGAAGAGAACAGTCTGAAAGATAACTTTGAAAGGCTGTAGAGGGCCTGAAGATGCTTCTTTTGGTGATTGTGGTACAGATACTGCTTAGAGCATAGGTCTAGGCCTCTTTTCTCATATTAGTTTGTTTTGACAGGCTCACACTTATATCCAAAAACTCAGATATGCAGTCTTTTATCAGAAACCTATCTTATCACTCTGTATCATAGATATTACCGACATAGGTTATTAAAATTGGCAAGAACTGAGACAATTTGGCCACATGAGGGAGCCAGATAGTGGATGGGATATATCTTGCAATCCTTCATCTGGCTGGTTTTCTGCCTGTGCTGTTTGTTTAACAGAGCACTCTGCATAGGCTAGGCTGGCCTCACTACTCATTTTGATGACAGACAGGGGCCTTTTTAGTCAAACAAGGTTTTAATGATAAATTAGTTGCAGGAAGAGTTTTTGACTGTCGGGTGTGCTGTATTATGTTTGTAAACAATTTAACACTAAAATGCAGTGGTGTTTTAATCTAATAATTTGTTTAATCACATTTTAACTTGTCAAGTTTTTTAGCTATATCCTGGTTATTCAATGTTAATTAGAATTAATTTCTGAAGTGTTGTTATTACTCCTCAACCACTTGTTCTGGTTGTTCAAAGTAATTTTGTACTGTTCTAATCCTAGTTTATGATGTCAGAAGTGGGGAGGAGGAATAATCAGCAAAACTGAGGGGGGGTGGGGGTGGCAATCCTTCTCTCTCTAGTGCTCCCTAGTGGCCTCTGCCCAGATAATCAAACAGTACCATAATTCAGATTCCCAAATTTTTCCTCCCTTCTTTTAAATTTAACTATGCTACAGAAATCGAGTAGCAGATGCACTCTTCATGTTTTTAGTTTCCACCTCCTGATGGTTGGAAAGAGTCCATCTTTTCTAACTCTGTTTTGCAAGAAAGAAGAGGATCAAACATCATACTTTTCTTTCCAAAGAGGGATTCTCTAATACATGGCTGCAGACTTTCAGTACAAAGAATCAGGTTCCTCCTTGACATACTCAGAATAGCTAAACTGACAAAAAAGAGCTGTTCCCAACAAATCTTTTAATGAAAGATGGGGAAAATGCCAGTCTGATGTGTGGTTACCAGGGTTTGAGGACCCAATTCTCTTCCTATGGTAACCTAGAGGGGTGCATTTATTATCTGCACCTGCATACCCTTTCAAAAAGCTGGAACACTGAATACTTTGTTAGCATGGAAATGGCTAATACTGCCATCAAAGCTGCATTTTGAGATATTTTGTCAACTTGCTCATCTATTTGGGCTATTTTTCCATATTTGACAATGCCTATTTCCAAAAAGCAAGTATCTGAATGGGAAAAAAGGCCAGATGAGGCTAAAATTAATAAGGAAGGAAAGATGTAGCAAATCCCCATTCCTTTGAGATTTGAGGATGGTGTTGGCTATTTCTGCACCATACCCCTCAAAGCCAAGCTTTACTGTGGGGTAGGAGCATAGGGATTCTCAGAGAGGTGTGCAAGAATGCTTGGGGCATTTCATCACCAGGGATCTAACAGCAGGAAAGTAGATCAGTGCCAGAAGGGATTTTTTATATGTGGTGCAAGTTCTGAAGTCTGTGGAACCTTATGATTGATTTCCAACATACTTGATAATTACCATTCTTCCCTTACATTTCAGAGTGGTGGTTTTCCATAAGAGCCCATCTTACTCCATGCAGTGACTTCTCAAAAGAGTTTCTGAAGTATTCTTTTTCTGCCTGGTTTGGGTGCTTTTCTCTTTTCTCTTGCAGTGCTCAGCTTTTTGTGTCATTCTCACATTCTGGTTTTACAGCCACTGTGCTTGAGATCTCATTTTTAAAAGAAAAAACCTATAGCTGAGTTGGCAGTTCAGTAAACTAATGGAGTTACTGCTGTGTGTGGGACATGCTGTCTCCAACTCTCATCCCCAGTTTGTCTTATTTTTCTTGCAGGTGGATCATACCATCATAATGTACCTTGTTGGTCCCGATGGGAAGTTTGTTGATTATTATGGCCAAAACAAGAAGCATTCGGAGATTGCTGCCTCAATCGCTGGACACATGAGACAATTTAAACAGAGTTAGGCAAGGAAAGACTTCCTTCTGTATGGCAAGAATGGTGCCCATTAAGTGGACATAACACAACAGGGATGTGCCATGAAGATAGGATTGGTTGGATGAAGTGCAACTAATATCCCTTGGTACCTTCCTTATTTCTTTGCAGTTATGGCTGTATCTCTGAGCTAAGACTCGGAATTGATTAAATAAAGATCAGGTGTCATTATACAAAACGATGTGGCCAAATACTTTTTTCAGAATGTGCATTGACTCTTGACTTTTTGTGTGGAATGCCTTTGGATACAATACAGGTGAACCTAAGGAAAAGATAATCACTCCTGAATGTTGATCACTCTAGCCTTGGAACTGTTTTTTTATACTTGAATTATGATTTTTTTATAATTTAGATTTAATGACTGAAGTGAGCAGTACTCCCAATATCGTGTATAGGATTAGTGTTGCTTGAGATGTGAATGTCTTTCACTAACATCAGTGGCATCACCATCACTTCCAAGATGACATTTTCTGACAGTCAAAGAAGCTGTCTTTTGGATACATATATATATATATAAATATATATATATATATATATATATATATAAAATATTTGAGTGTAGCTCATGACAGGACTAGCAAACCTGCTATTCTATGCGTTGGAGTTGACTCCTATCATCCCTAACCAGCATGGGTTCAAGTCAGAAGTGATAGGGATTGTAACCCAACATCATGTAGAGAGCTATGGGTTTCCTGTTCCTAACTTATGACATAAGTGCAGAGCACTAAGTAATTCTCTGTATAGAGGGATTATTGATCAAATAAAATCACAGCCGTTGTACTGACACTGAAATAAAGTATACAAACTCTAGAGCTTGTTGTTTTCTTCAGATCTCTAATCAGCTAAAATGAATGTTGCCCTTGATACATTGTGCCTATCTACTGCAATGTTCTCTATGTGGGGCTGCCTTTGAAAACTACTCAGAAGCTTCAATTAGTCCAACGGTCGGCAGCCAAGTTGCTAACGGGAGCGGTGTACAGGGAGCGAACCACTCCTCTGTTGCATCAGCTTCACTGGCTGCCTATTAGCTTCCGGGCACAATTCAAAGTGCTGGTGTTAACCTTTAAAGCCCTAAATGGCACTGGCCCAGTTTACCTGTCTGAACGTATCTCCTGCTATGAACCATCACACAGCTTAAGATCTTCAGGAGAGGCCCTGCTCTCGATCCCACCACTGTCGCAAACGTGGTTGGTGGGGACGAGAGACAGGGCATTCTCAGCAGTGGCCCCCCATCTGTGGAACACCCTCCCTAAGGACATCAGGTTGGCCACCTCCCTCCTGACCTTCAGGAGACAACTAAAGACCTAGCTGTGGGCCCAGGCGTTTGACTAAAGGTACTGATTAGAGGACAATGGCAGCTTGGACTTGAATATTATGGCATTACAATATTGGATTTATCTGGCTGGACCTTGGTTTAGTGGCATGTTAATTTGAATGTTAAAGGAATTTATTGATGTTTTTATAATGTTTTTAATTGAGCCAACTGTTTTAATTGAATGTATATGTTGACAGCATCATGGATGCATATGTGAAGCCACCCTGAGTCCCCTTGTGGGAGAAGGGCGGGGTAGAAATGAAGGAAATAATAATAATAATAACAACAACAACTTTGAGGGGGTTTGTACTTCTTATTCAGTAGGATGAAATCACTGGATTCAAATATCATGGATGAGCACTGCTTCCAGATGCCATTCAAGTTCACTCTCCTCTGGTATAATGCTATTAATTTTCCAGTTGGCATGTTAAAATAGATAAATAATCCATCTGTTGGGCTGTTAGGAATCTGACAGGTTGTTTTGAAGTCCAAAACACCTGGAGGGCCAAAGTTTGCCCATGTCTGCTGTAGACCAAAGTTTTAGGCTGCTCAAAGAAATGTTTATCATTTTTGTAATAAAAAATAATCCTATAGGGAACATACAGGGAATAATTTTGAGTTATTAAATTTCTATCACCTGGCATAAATTGTTGGAAGATTGCTAATCATCTCCCACACTCACCCTCACTGCACTGCTTCTATGGATTTGCTTTCTGTTTTAAGCTGCCTCTGAGAAAAACTGGTTCCGTTGGAATGTGCCTTGAGAGATTTTTTTTTCCAGCAAGAGGCACTGTAATGTAAGAGGCTTCCTATAGAACTGAAATATCTTCCTTGCTTCTAAGATACCAGATGGAAAAAGGCAAAGTCTCTTTTTATCTAAGTGTCCACTAGGAATTTCCTTGGGTTAGTATGTGCTGAATGCTTTGGGGGCTTCGGTAGAATTTGTCCTTCATTCTCAGCTGTTAAGGATTGCGATGTAAAAGTGCAGCTCCTTTCTCTTTTTCCCTCTGTATTCATGCAGGTAAGACAGAGTGATACATTGACCATCTTAGAGTGTACGTGTATATACTAAAGTATATGTGAAAATTCCTTGCATTTCATGAAGAATGCTACATCTTTCAAAGCCTTTGTACCATTTAAACATTCCTTGTCCAAAAATTTCAAGACATGATCCTTCGTCCGCATTTTGTTGGTAGCTAGCTCTATCTTTAATGTGTTTGAGTCTATGTCCACAGACTACTTAGAATGCATACAATCCTCCCCAGCCTCTCCAGGAAGAATTTTTCCAAGCTACTTCAGGTTCTTTAATGTTGAGAACATGGGGCATAATTCAAGGGGTCAATACTACCAGTTGTTGGAGCTCTGGTTCCAACAACTGGTTGCGAGGCTGCAGCAGTCAGTTTCCTTGGATGGCATTACAGCAGGGGATTATATTTTCATCTTGGAATGGAAGTGAGAAGTAGATCCTGAATTAAAATAAAGCTTTTTTGTTGGAACTCCTTTTACACTGGACTCTTATAAAAGATACCAGTTTAAGTTAAAATGGCAAAAAGCAAAAGTTACAGAAATAGTTCAATTCCACAAAGGCTTAATAAATAAAATTTACAATTCAGGTTTATGTGCATAATCTATTTAAATGAAATGCTGAATAAATAAAATTTTTGCAATGTAGTTCTTTAGAGCAGTGTTTCCCAACCAGTGTGCCGGGGCACACTAGTGTGCCGTGAGCGATCATCAGGTGTGCCGTGGGAAATTGGAACCTCCAGGAAGGGGGAGAGTCTAGTGTGTTGAAGTATAAAAACCCTAAGAAACCTACCTCAATAAAGGCACAAAATTACAAACACCCCCCCTCTCCACCCATTGTCTACTTGGTCTCTCCCTCTCCATGCATTGGGAAGGCCCGCCTCCCTTTCCCCAAGTAGAGACCTCCTCTTGCCTCCTGGGGGTTCTGTGTGGAAAGTTTGGCCCAGTTCTATCATTGGTGAGGTTCAGAATGCTCTTTGATTGTAGGGGAACTATAAATCTCAGCAACTACAACTCCCAAATGTCAAAGTCTATTTCCCCTGAACTCCATCTGCGTTCATATTTGGGCATATTTAGTATTCATGCCAAGTTTGGTCCTGATCCAATGTTGTTTGAGTCCACAGTGCTCTCTGGATATAAGTGAACTACAACTCCAAAACCCAAGGTCAATGCCCACCAAACTCTTATAGCATTTTCTCTTGGTTATGGGAGTTCTGTGTGGGAAGTTTGTGTCTTTCTGCCATTCCTGCCAGGATATCTATGTTGTGTTCATTGAAACAGGTCCAGGTTTCACACTGCGTGTATACATTTTAAAAACATATTAACTATATGTATTACTGTGTTAGAGTGTCATTTTGTGTCATTTTGGTTGGTGGTGTGCCCCAGGATTTTGTAAATGTAAAAAGTGTGCCGCGGCTCAAAAAAGGTTGGGAAACACTGATTTAGAGATGCATATTCCTGAGCTAAGTGACACTTAGCTAAGAGACATATTTGGACAATAGATCTGAAACAAGTATTTTGGAAAAGATTTGAAAACCTGCATTATGAATACTTTTGGTAGACAAATCCAAAATTAGAAAATATTTCTCAGGGCATTGAATAGTCTGTAAGACTCAAGGAAAATGCTAACCAAAAGAGGAGAAATGAGGGGGAAGGTAGGTGCAGAATCTATGGGCCTGCTTATGGCTTTGCAATAGGGCACTGAAAAAGCTTACAGACATTCAGACTAGGTAGAGAGCATCTTGGTATGGGCAGGGTGCCATCATCTTGTTCTGTCAATGCTCTAGATCACTGATTCCCAAAGTGGGCGGTACCACCACCTTTTGGGCGGTGAGGCGACCCAAGAGGGCGGTGGGAGGCTCAGGGGAATTTGGAGGGCGGTGAACCCCTTTAAGGGGGCGGTGAATGATTGGCCATTTAAGAGGGGTTGTGCGGCCCTCTTCTTTGGGCCTGCCCCTTTTGCTTTGACCCCCACACAGTGCAGTGTGAAGGCTGCAGTGCAAAGGCCTCCGCGTCCTCCGGCGGAGCCTTCCTGCCACCGCGGAAGAAAGCGCGGCCTTCCCCGGTGGAGGCAATTCATTCCAAACCCCTCCAGTATTTTCTGTTGGTCATGGGGGTTCTGTGTGCCAAGTTTGGCTCAATTCCATTGTTGATGGCATTCAAAATGCTCTTTGATTGTAGGTAAACCATAAATCCCAGTAACTACAACTCCCAAATGAGAAGGGCTATTTTCTCAAAGCTCCACCAGTGTTCAAATTTGGGCATATTGAGTATTCGTGCCAAGTTTGGTCCAGATCCATAGTTCTTAGTTCTCACCGGATGTAGGTGAACTACAGTACATCTCCCCTAAATTACTGCCAATTCCTCCCAAGCCCCTCCATTATTTTCTGTTGGTCATGTGGGTTCTCTGTGGCAAGTTTGGTCCAGTTCTGTAATTTATGGGGGTCTCAGTGGTCTGTGGAAGTCAGAGCTGAATCGATTGAAGTTACTGCAAATCCCATCATCCGATGTCCATACTCGCCCAAACATATTGTTTTTTTATTAATCACTATGTTTTAATTATGTTCAATTTGTAACAATAAAAATACATCTTGCATATTAGATATTTGCATTAGAATTTGTAAGAGTAGCAAAATTATTTATGAAATAGCAATGAAAATATGGTTGGGGGTCACCACAGCATGAGGAACCTTATTTAGAGGTCACGGCATTAGAAAGGCCGAGAACCACTGCATTAATACATATATCTTTCTGTTTAATTGCTATTAATTTTTTTAAAAAAAAATCTAGGGGGGTGGTGAGTAATTTTTTTTCTGGAAAGGGGGCGGTAGGCCAAAAAAGTTTGGAAACCACTGCTCTAGATGGAATAAAGCTGTCCAAGGTACTGGATGGAGGGGGACTCCCCAGACACCACTTCAGTCAAGGAGTTGGCTTGGCTTCCTGTGGATTTTCTCCAGCCATGATTGTGGAATCGGTTGAAAAAATGTTCCATCGATGTCTCCCATATTATTAGGGTAGGTGTATAAGTATGATGGACTTAAAAGGTTGCTCTACCTCAGGTATGGGCAAACTTTGGCCTTCCAGTTGTTTTGGACTTCCAACTCCCAGAAATCCCAACCAGTTTACCAGCTGTTAGGAATTTAGTTGAAGTCTAAAACACCTGGATTGCCAAGGTTTGCCCATGCCTGCTCTACCTCCTAAAGGGCAAGGGACAGATCTGTGATTGGAGAACAGAGATTTTTTAATGGTGATTCTCTGGTAGCTTCTGGAGTGCAGGGCCTGGAGAGAAGGGAGGGATCATGGTGGAGCTTGTGAGCTCCTCCATCATGACTCTCCAAAAGGCTAAAAGGAGGACAAGGGAGAGGAGGACAGCACTGCCATCCTTCCTCCAAGGGCTGCTTGAGTCCTAAAGAGGTGGAATGGCTCTGTAGACTGCCCCTGGGGTCGTGGGTGGCAATCCTGAGGGCAGTCTTCACACACTCCGCACCTGCAGAGATTTGCACCTTAATTATAGGTCCAAATCTTTGCAGGTGTTATAGTTAACCCAGAAGAAACCCAGACTTCCAGATTTATTCTGGGCTAGCACGCATTGCTGTGGCCCAGTTTCTGTATATCGGTTTTGTGTGTATATATATGTGTGTTTGCATGTGTGTGGTTTTGCGCATGGGTTGTAATGTATGTTTTTAAAAACTTTTAAAGTCTCTTCTGCTGTGTCTTTCAGTGTTATTATGAGTGATGGATACTCGTTGGTCTAATACGTGTATTGTGTCCAAATTTGGTGTCAATTCATCCAGTGGTTTTTGAGTTATGTTAATCCCACAAACATTACATTTTTATTTATATAGATTAATTAATGCACATTATCACAAGGCATCATTTGAACACCTTGTGATAATTCACTCTCCACTTCAGAACCCCTTTCCATTCAAAATCTGTCAACGGCCCTAGGTCTCCTTCCCATTCCTTTTCTAACAGCTTCAGCCCTATTTCTTCGCCAATTAATCCATTATATATTTCCCCAGTCAATCCTTTCCCCGTTATTTCTTGATTTTTAAGTTTACTTAGCAATTTCTCATATTTATTCAATACTCTACATCTGGACTTTTTACTTAGCCAGTCCTTTTTCCAATTATACAGCTGTTGCCTCTCAAACCAATTCAGGACACCTTGTTCTTCTAACTTATTAAACTTGCCCATCAAATTTTGTATCCATTTATTCCAGGAAAGAGCAGTTTCCACATCCACTAATTTTTTATATTTAAGTTTAATTCTCAGGTCTTCCAGAAAATTTTCCAGTAAAACTATTGGGGTTAGGGGGGAAACTCCTGGAAATACCTTGTTTTTTTTAACTTGACCCATATCTCCATAACATCTTTATCCAGGTTATTTTTACAGCCCTTAATTTCTTTGACTTGAAAAACATTTCCCCATAATCTCTATGCCAACATTTTCCTTCCAATTCCCGCCAGATTAATTTAGGTTCTGAGAGCAACCTAAACACTCTCTTTATTATATGTGTCTGATGGTAGGTTTTTAGTTCTGGTATTCCTAGTCCCCCTAATTTCTGAGAAATATACCACAAGCCTCTCGGTAGTCTAGATCTTCTAGTTCCATTACAAAATTCATTGACCAATTTCTGCCATTTTTTAAGATCAACGTCCAGCAGTTTAATGGGTAACATATTACAGAGGAAGTTAAATTTAGATAATATTTTCATTTAAAAAATTGCTATTCTGCCAAACCACGAAAGATTTTTTTTTTGTATTCCAATAATATTTCTTAAATTTCCTTAATCTATCAAAATTTAAATTTTTAACTCTGAGTAATTAACAGGTATTGTGACTCCCAAATACTTAATTTTGTTTCTAATCTTAACATTAAATTGATCAATTATTTTCTCTTTGTCCTTCCTCTCCAGGTTTATTGTCATTACCTCCGTTTTCTTCCAATTAATTATTATACCTGTTATTTTTTCAAACTGTTTTAAATGTAGATTTATCTGGTCTGGTGCCCTATCTGGGTTTCTGACTGTCGAAAGCGTGTCATCCGCAAATCAGCTAATTTTGATGTTGTTGTCCACTCTCATTCCCTGTATTCTTTATCCTTCCTGATTGTAAAGGCCAATAATTCCCTAACTAATGTAAATAGAACCGGAGAAAGAGGGCAGCCCTGCTTTACTCCTTGCATAATACAGCATGAAGGATGTTGACTGGATTATATGTTGACTGAAACGAAGGAATTGCCATGACAACACAAAGAAATAACAGTGCCATTTGTTAAGCATATAGTTGGTCCAGCAAAACCGAAATCGCAGTAGGCAATCAAGAATAAGGAACAATGGGTTGGATGAAAATGAAGTTTTTTCTGGACAAGCAAAAAGAATCTAAAACATTAGCACAAATATTTCTTGTCTACTTCTATTTTGGGGCTCTTAAATTTATATACCACTTATCCACTTTGCTTAAGACAGATAACCTAGAAAACAAGTTAAACTAGAGACTGGTTCTGCATTTTTCAGTTTCCTACCAGAGCTGGGTACCTAGTGTCCTTTGCAAGATACAACAGAGACAGCGTATCTTCTGTCCATATACAAAGAAAAATGCTTTGAGCTGGGGTGGCTGGTGGTTTGGTTTTTTAAAAAAAAAATGCTTTCAAGACAGAGTCTAGCCAAGGGGCTTTAGGGAGAAAGGTAAAGGTAAGGGCTTCTCCTGACATTAAGTTTAGTCGTGTCTGACTCTGGGGGTGGTGCTCATCTGCATTTCTAAGCTGAAGAGCCAGAGATGTCAATAGACATCTTCAAGGTCATGTGGCCAGCATGACTGCATGGAGCGCCATTACCTTCCCGCAAAAGTACCTGGGCTTAACTACGGGAGCTCACCCCACTTCCCGGATTTGAACTGCCAACCTGTCTATATATGTTGTATGTCAATGGCATTGAATGTTTGCCTGTATATGTGCATTGTGATCCGCCCTGAGTCCCCTGCGGGGTGAGAAGGGCGGAATATAAATGACATAAATAAATAATAACAAACCTTTCAGTCAGCAAGTTCAGCCGCTCAGCAGTTTAACCCGCTGTGCCACCAGGGAGAAAATGCATCATATTTCCTTAATCACAATGTTTAAATTATGAGCTCAATTCTTCTGTTTGTAGTAAGGGTGTGAACCCTTCCCTGTTTAAAACTAGTGGAATAAGTAAAGGGATGTCCTGGAGGAAGGCAGAATGTGGTGGTTCAAAAAGACCCAGGTTTGGCATATTGCCTTCTTTTGGCACTATCATTGTATCAAACCATTAATTTCAGCCAGCAGTTAGTTTGTTACTGTGGTTCCCAAACTTTGGCCCAAAAGATGGGTTTTTTCTCTTTAGCTTCCATAATTCCAGACTGTTGGCCAAGCTGGTGAACCGAAGTCCGAAACACACAGGGGGCCACAGTTTGGGAACCACTATCCTATGACAATAAAAAGCAGCAGGACTGTTTACAAAGCTTGTAGGTGTTGCCAAAGTATTTAAAGAGTGTCTACCAAAGTGTCCAGAGCAATGAGATCAACAATATTCCTGCCTTTATATAAAGATAAACTTCTTTTTGGGGAAGGTGGAGGTTAGCTGGTAGGGTGCTGGTTAAGGCAACAAATTTATTGCTCTTCTCTGCCCTTTAGAGTTTTACTTTTGTCAGCACTTTCTTGGCTTTAGGCATTGGAGATCTTCTTACACTAAGGGACAACTGCTGCATTCCAAGGGGGGGAAACGGATTCCTTCTGGCACTCCTTCCACTTTCCATAAAGTGCTACAAATAACTAGAGAGTCAATGTCAGTGGGAAGGAGACAATTCCTTTCTGTGATGCTTTGTCTGTCTGCCTTAGTCATGCACTACGCAATCAGATGAGGGCCCTCAAAGCCACTGAGAGCTGTGGAAAGGACAACCATCTTTGCAGGTTTTTGTTTTTCTTGTTTGTTGTATTCCTACAACTTGTTTCCAACCTATGGCAATTCTAAGGCAAACCTTTTCTTGGCAAGATTTGTTTAGAAGGAGTTTGCCATTCCCTCCCAATTAGGATGAGGAAGAGTTTTTTGTTCAAGGTTACCCAGTAGATTTGATAGCCGAATAAATACTCAAAACCTGGACTCCGGGGTGGTTGGCCAACACTCAGACCACTACATTACACGGGTGCAATATCTAAAATGTTATGCCAACAAAGTATATTTTAACATAACTTACGATATCTGTAAGATGAACTGGAGAATACCATAATAAAGCTGAGGGGTGGAGGATCAAGTCTTTCCCTAGCCATGATTACATGACAGGTTGTAACGTGAAATGAATGTTCCTTCTAATAAATGTTAATACATTGTTTAAACCACTCTCTCATCATACTTAATTCTTGGATTATTTTCAGTATTTACAGTGAATACACACATTTAAGTCATTCCTGTGATAGATATGCCTGGCTGAATAACTTTCTGATAAGAAAAAGAATGAAGTTTTTACTAACTTTAGAAATAGGGTGGGTTTCCCCACTATTTATTTATTTATTTAAAACTTTTGTACCCGACCTTCTCACCTCTATCGAGGGACTCAGACTGGCATAACAGCAAAGATTCAATGCTATACAATTTAAAAACAACTAGAACAACATATTAAAATACATTAAAACCCAGCATAAAACCACTATCGTTCTAAAGCTTTCATTGATGAAGACTGATGTACTAAAATTATCATATATACTAATAGAAAATGCAATGTTTGATTGTATTTTATTGTATGGCTGGGGTTGGATTGGATGGTCCTTGTGGTCTTGTCCAATGCTATGATTATATGATTGTAGTTGAAATGGAGCTGTGTGCTGGTTGAGGAACACATCAGGATTGTTGCATTATAAAAATTTCCTTAGAAAGGGAATCTGATTTTTTCTTTTTATTTATTTATTTATTTATTTATTTATTTATTATTCCATCTTGTATTCCGCTCCTCCCTGCAGGCTCGGGGCGGATAACAGCATATAAAATAGGCTGACATGTAGCATCCATGCAGCCATACAATAAAACGCGAGCATAAAAATGCAACATATATCCCGAGACATAAAATAACATACAATGGCATTCCCTTGAGCCAGGGTATTGGCTATACAGGAGAAGTACGCTGGGTTTGTTTGCCTAATCAAAGGCTAGTCTAAAAAGGGCGGTTTTGCAGGCCCTGCGGAATGGGATAAGCTCTGTAATGGCTCGGGCGTCATCCGGGAGAGAGTTCCAGAGCGCCGGGGCCGCCACAGAGAAGGCTCTCTGCCTTGTTGTAGACAAGTAACAGGCGTGAACCGATGGTACCAGGAGCAAATTCAACTCCTCCGAACGTAGTGATCTCGGGGGAATGTACGGGGCAAGACGGTCCCTCAGGTACACAGGCCCTAGGCCGTGCAAGGCCTTAAAGGTTAAAACCAACACCTTGAAGGCAACTCGGTACTCAATGGGTAGCCAGTGCAACTGCCGAAGGATGGGCGTGATGTTCCTTACCGACGTTCCCGCCAGCAAGCGAGCAGCGACATTTTGCACCAGCTTGAGTTTCCGAATTGTCGACAGGGGAAGGCCAACGTAGAGGGCGTTACAGTAGTCCAGTCTCGAGATGACCGCCGCTTGGATCACCGTGGCCAGGTCGTCCCTGGAAAGGTAGGGTGCCAGTCGCCTAGCCTGTCGTAGGTGAAAAAATGACGCCCTGCTGGCCGCGGAGCCCTGAGTCTCCATGGTCAGCAGGAGGTCCAATTGGACACCCAAGCTCTTAACAACAGGTGACAGGCTAAGCCGTTCACCATCCAGGGTAGGCAACCGGCACTCATCCAGTCCAGGCCGACCGGGCCACAAGATCTCCGTCTTCGACGGATTCACCTTCAGCCGGCTGGCCCGCAGCCAACCAGTCACGGCCTCTAGGCACTGGTGGAAACAATCGGGTACGGTGTCCGGCCTGCCATCCATTCTCAGCAGAAGCTGGGTGTTATCAGTGTACTGATAACACTCCAGACCAAAGTCGCGGGCCAGCTGGGCCAGGGGGCGCATATACACGTTGAATAATAAGGGGGAGAGGATGGCCCCCTGGGGGACCCCACAATCAAGTGGGAGTCTCCCGGAGGCCCCCCACCCCCCTCCACACATTGTCCCCAGTCCCAGAGGAAGGAGGCCACCCATTTAAGGGCGGTCCCCCCTACCCCGGAGCCGGCTAAACGGTGGGTCAACAATGCGTGGTCTACCGTGTCAAATGCTGCTGTCAGATCTAACAGGACAAGCAGGGCTGATCCACCCTGGTCCAGCTGGTGGCGAAGTTGGTCTGTAATGGCGACAAGCACGGTCTCCGTCCCGTGCCCAATACGGTAGCCGGACTGGAAGGGATCAAATCCAGCTGTGTCTTCCAAGAACCGCTGCAGCTGATCCGCTGCTGCTCTCTCAATTACCTTGCCTAAAAAAGGCAAGTTGGAAACTGGCCGGTAATTGGAGGGAGCCGAAGGGTCTAAGTCGGCTTCTTCAGCAGCGGTCTCACCATAGCCTCTTTCAATCCCCTGGGAAGACTCCTTGCTCAAGGGAGCTATTTATGATCGTGCTCAGGGGCCTCGTGAGCCCCCTCCCGGCACGCTCTAACAAGCCAGGAGGGGCACGGGTCGAGGGAGCATGTAGTTGGTCTAGCTGCAGCGAGTAACTTGTCGACAGCTTCTGCGTCCAGCAATTGAAAACGGGTGAAGGTGGGCCCGCCGAGTGGCGGCGGAGTCTCGAGTTCGCTGACTGTATCAAGAGTGGCAGGAATGTCCCGGCGGAGAGTCGAAATCTTGTCGGCAAAGTAGCTCTGAAAAACCTCAGCAGTTGGAGCCAAACCCCTATCGTTTGGGACAGTTGGGATTGCTGTCAGAGACCGAATTATCTTAAACAATTGAGCTGGGCGTGAGCTAGCCGACTCTATCAGGGAAGAATAGTGGACTTTTTTAGCTTCCTTGATAGCTTGCTCATAAACCTCTTTAAACTGTTTATAAGCCGATTTTGATGCTTCGTCACGGAGACTCCGCCACACGTCCTCTAGCTGTCTCTTCCTCCGCTTCATCGCTCGTAGCTCCTCGGTAAACCAAGGCAAGCGATTTCTGCGGGGGAGGAGAGAGCGCCTGGGGGCGATCTCGTCCAGGGCCGTGGAAAGACTGGAATTCCAGTATTCCACTTGCCCATCGACTGAGTCGCTGGGAAGTTCCCAGTCCCTCAGAGCATTCAGGAACCTAATGGGTTCCATAAGTCTCTTCGGGCGAACCAGAATAGGTTCGGCACCCTTGCCCGCCCCCGCACCTCATCCTTCGCCAAATCCCCTAGGTATCCGGTCTTCTGCCCACCCTCCGAAAAGTGTTGTCCCTCATTCCCTAGGGGACGTCGGGTTGAAGATGGAGGCAAAGATGCCCTTCCCTCAGCAGGGTTTTGCATTGTCCTTGGTGGTGGGGGTAGTCCTTGATCTGTGCCCGGCGGCCTGTCAGGTCTAACAGTCGGCTCAGATTGGGGGGGGTATAGGGGTGGGGCCGGGAGATTCTCTCCGGCTCCCGTTGTTAAAACCCGCCCAACAAAAGGTCCTTGATCTGTACCTCCCACCCTTTAAGTTAGTAAGAGTCTTGGGGACGGGGCCACTGGTGTCAGCCGCTCCTCCGCCCTGTTTTATTAACAGGCCTTGGTCTGGGATCAGTCTCTCCAGGGTAGGTTCAGATGTTGGGAGGCTACCTTTCGTCTCCCTTTGGGAGTTTCTGCCCGAAGGCTTGATGGCAATGGTAGCTGAACCCTTTCGGGGCTCTCAGCACTGAGCTGTAGCTGGGTCCTCCCAATGCTCCACGTGCTGAGCTGTCAACTGGCAGATGTTCAGTTGATCCACTTGAAGTTCACCCGGTGGAGTCAGCAACAGTGGTGTATGTCCTCCAGCACCTAGGTGGCGCTGGTGTTTCTCGTTCTGTTGGCCCTCTCCTTTTCCCAGCTGGGAGGAAGGAGGAGGGGCTCCCACGTCACTGTGGGACAAGCCTGCCGAGGGCGGGGGTGGACTCACCGCACGTCGATTGCGACGGCGCCGCTTGCATCACCGCCGGTGCTTTCGTTTCGCCCCACCCCCCTCCAATGGGGGGGGAGGGGCCGATGTTCATCAGGCAGAGCTTCCGGCGGACAGGCTGGAGGGGCGGTCACTGAAGAGCTTCTCTTCCGGCGCCAGCGCTGGTGTCGGGTGCGCTTGCGCCTCAGCTCCTCTCCGCTCAGTTCCGGTGGGGGGGAGGACACATGTTTCCCCTGCGCGTCTCCAAGGCCACGCGCCATCTTGTCCCACGCTCGCAGTTCTTTCCTCGCCGAGCGGGACAGAGAAAGACGCCTCGGCCACCGACTCACCGGGCGCTCCAACACCCGCTCCACGTCGAAGGGTTCCTCCTCTCCCATCTCCTGTTGCCTGCCAAGGCCGGGCTCCGAGTGCCTCCGGCGAGATGACCAGGGGCAGGCCCCCGGGTCCAGGCCCGTCTGGGTGACTGGACAGTCCATGCCGAGGAAGCATCCCGAGGCCGGGGGATCCGCCGGGAGGGGGGCCGAGCTCAGACCTCCTGCTCCTGCTGTCGCACTCGAGCTCTCTATTGGCTCCTCCGACCATGGTGAGTCGTCCGCCGGCGCATCAACCACCGGGGTATCCGGCCGGGCCTCCGTTAGTAGGTCCCAGGAGTGATCCCAAAGAAAGTCTGGGGAGCTCCTGCGGTTGAGGGTCGGGGTGGTCGGGATGGTAACGTCCTCCCCTCCTCCTTCTCCTCCTCACCCAGGGATGATCTGGCTGGGACGGAGCAGGCGTCCGCGAGGACTTGATTCAGCCGCTCGCCAAACAGCCTAGTTTTCTTCTCCAGCCAGCCAAATTCCTCGCAGAGCTGTTTTAAAGTTATCTGTCCAGGTAAAGTGGTAGTGACAGCCCCAGCGATTAGGGGAACAGGTGGTGTCCGAGGTCGAGGCGCCTCCCCGGCCGAGGCACCTTGCTGGGTCTTCAGCTCGGCCTCCAAACCCAGGCAGTATTTGTAAAAGTCCTCGTACTCATCTTCTGGGCCGAATACTTCCCGCTGAGGACCCACACCGGCCCCCTCTGGGGGCCGGGGGTCGACTACAGTGGGTGACAGGGCCCCTCCTGGTCCAGGGTTGTCCTCAAGTGTCTTGGAGTCAAGAACTGGCGAGTTTTAAAGGAGCCACATCGTATAGTGTTTTGAGCACTGGAATATGACCCTGGAGTTTTCAAATCTCTGCTCAGCCATGGAAACCCACCCTTCCAGTCTCAGGGAAACATAATGGCAAACCCTCTGTGTTTGCCAACCAAAGCCTGTGTTCATTTTAGGATTGCCATAAACTGGAAATGACTTGGGCACATGACAACACAAACAGTCGTACATACTTCAGTCAAGTTTGAGCATGTTCACTCATCAAAGATTGCTGAATATCATATTTCTGGAAAACTGGTGAGGGAAGGGGCAAGAAAAGGAATGAAGAATCTCCCTACTCCAAAACGCACAACTGGTTGCAGTACCAACAAATATCAATGTTTGTAAGCTTTCAGAAAGTAACTGATAGAGTTAGCCAAATTACATTATAGGAGGGCAAGAAACAAACAACAATTACCATGATATGGCATGTGGCATTACACAACAAATATTGTAAGTTAGAGGGAAGTAGAACAATAACTTCTATAATGGGAAATAAGTAACTATTCATATTTCTCAGCCTCCTTATTTTTGCTTTTTAATGCTATGGGAAGATATATGAAACAGGAAGAAAAGTAGGAGAAACTTGAAACCACAGGAATGACAATAAATAGAGGACACCTAATATCCTTACAGAAAATGTTCCATGTGTCTTGGAATCTTGTTGATGTCCATAAATTCCTACTACAATTGGTACAAGATAAATCTGTAACATTGGAGGCAGATGAAAATAGTAAAAGAAGCTGCTGAAATGGGAGATTCCTTCACCTTGTCCCCAACATTTGGAAAATAGCTTGGTGATAATAGGAACAGGATATTTCACAAAGTACATTGTAACCCTTACATCCATGTGGGATACATTCCTGGACAGTGAAACCATGGATAACAGCAAACCCTATTATTTTAATAGGGCAAACAGTAAATGTACCAAGAAGATGGTGCAGCTTGTACCAGAGACATTAAGGGAATAAATGAAACAATGAATAAGCAACACCGCATATATTGATTCCACAGATGAGGGGGCTCATCCTACTGTATATATGAGAAGAAGGATGATGATGGCTCTTTTCCACTCCAAGGTCACAAATTTACAATAGGATTTTTAAAAAAGATAATAATGTAAACTGTGTCATTATTTTTTCAAATGTGAAATTGAATTCAAACTGGAGCTATCCCCTTCTCACCTTGGGACTGAAACAACCTACACTGTAGCAATAAAGCCATCTTGCATGTCAACACCTTGTTTCCTCTGTCTTATGGCCAACAGATCTTGTGTTGATAATGTCTTATGTTTCTGCAAGTATAAAGTGTGTCAGCTACTTGAGAGGCCTCTGAGGAAGAGGACAGTGTGAAGTGTAGAGCTGCAAAACAAACAGTCCTGATTTAATAAGGATCAAATATGACTATGAGAATATTTAAGGTGCCAGCAGGAAATGAAAGAAAGGTAACAATTTTTTTCAGTTTCAAAATCTCACTTTTAAAAAAGAGCAAAAGGTAAAGCTGCATGACATTTGAGCAAGTCATCACACGGCCCTTGTTTTTAATTAAAGTACCCGTTTGTAATCACAGTGCAGACTTTTGCATTATTGATCACTATTGTAGTCAGCCATACCTTGTGATTTTATTATTTTAATGTTTCATCACTTATGTTTTTAGTAACTGGGTGTCTTTTTTGTGGGTTTCAGGATTTTTGGAGTGAAAGGCTGTTGAAAATATGCTGTGACTCATGTATCCATGGGGAATATGTTTTGGGAATTCATGTGAATATGCAAAACCATGGATAATACTTAAGCCTATGAAATCAAGCATCTCTGATCCAAGAATACCATAGAGTTGTGCTGGCGGACTGAGTAAATACCTAGAGGGGACATATTTTGTTGAATGTTGATAACCCCCTGCAGATATGGACGTCATGCTGTATCTTAAATAAATAAAATCTACACAGAACAATTTATATTGAATGCATTTTTTGATAATAGATGTAGTAAGGAACTGATTGGCAAGAAAATCTGAGAGGCATCAGAGGAACAGAACAGAGCAAAACATGAAGTGTAGAGCTTCTTAACATGAAGTTAAGAAGTCTAATGAATCAACATAGCCATATTTGGATTCTGGGAATATTGGGGATATTTTATTGTAACTCTCAAGACATATTCTGCCTATCCCAGTCATATGACAACATTTTCCTGGTGATATTTCTGCCAGATATTTTTCCATTGCTTTCCACTTAGGCAAGGATTGTGCGACCTTCCTAATCAGTGTGTTTCCATGACTGAAAGAGGAGTCAAACTCTGTTTTCATGAAATTACTCAGGCAACTTACCCTTCCTTTCAGAAAGAACAGTATCATGGGATGGAAATATGGTGAATTTTTGTATTCAAAGGCATCTGTCAAGAGTTTTGCCTTGAGCTGATTTCTTTTGCTGTTATTATGGCCAAATTACTTTCACCACAGAAACCTATACATTTTCAGGTATGAAATAGAAATCCATGGTGAACACCATTTTAATTCTTTGTTGCTCTCAGATGAATATTGATTTTGTCTTAATCCGGAAATGCTCCCAGTTTCTGTGATTCTGAAGATGTCGTCTATGGACCTCATCAGATGAAAGCATAGAAGTGTCCCCTGGAGCCCATCACATGACTTCTGGTGGGATTCCATGGGGCTCCATGCTGGCAGCGTTGTGGCAGCAGAGCCCAGAAGAGTAGTATGTACACCTAACTCCTCATAAAAAGAGCCAAAGAGGAAGTGGGGGATAACAGGGACATTGGTGGCAGTAGAAGAAACCATAATAATTAATTGGGGGCAGCAAAGTAATGTAATATTTAATATACAGTGGTGGTGTCACACTGTCCTGCCTTGTATGTGAGGGTATGTGCGTCTCTGGTCCCCTCACGGCTCCACCTGGGTCAGACCTGTCATTCCACAGGGTCCATCTTTATTGCAGTCAGCATCTTGGCATATGGAGGAAGATTCTATAGGTTATTCACGTAGTGTCCAGAAAATTAACTCTCTAGATAGCGGCTTTAGCAATCACATAAGGAATTGCACATTATTTACAGCACTCTGTTTCCCTTCAACTGCAGTCTGTTTCACATCTATTTTTAAAAATCTATTTTGAAGCATTTAGAAATATTTGTATAAAATAGTGTTATCTGAAAAGCTGCCTTCCCTGTTTAGCCTATGCCATCTTGTGCAAGGGCATAATGACGAAAGCTCCTCTGGAATGAGATGTTGTAGTCCCATTTGTCTCCTTCCAAAGCAATTGCATTCCTGGTATGCAGCAGGGAGTGCCATAAAAAGGGCCTTCTCCAATGGAATGACAATGTCCAGCTCAAGACTAAAGGCTTGAGACATTCCAAAGGAGAAGGACAGCACAGGTGGGCTTCACTGCAGCCAGCCCATCTAGAAAGGGAAGAGCAGAAGGAAAGTGCACATTTATGGCAAGGCCATAATAAGAGTCAAAAAAGAGTGCTAGAATCCCGTGCCTTGTGCTATAAACAACTTCAAGAAGAGGACAAGTGCTGGGGTGCTGAATTT
Organism: Anolis apletophallus; assembly: GCA_030556195.1. NCBI lineage: Eukaryota > Metazoa > Chordata > Lepidosauria > Squamata > Anolidae > Anolis > Anolis apletophallus. The sequence continues at coordinate 114,791,951 of JARBWK010000001.1, read as the reverse complement.
AAGAGAACATTGCATTAGCTGCAACTGGACTCAATATGTGTTGTGTGAAACAACTAAATACCAGCATTTAAAGACAAAAAATGTTGTTAATTTAAAGATATTTGTGTTTATTTATGTCTTGCTAACCGAGAAATGAGTCTGGAATTCCATTGAGTTGATACTGCCAGTGTGTCAGGTGTTGGAATGTCATATGTAAACAAGGTAAAGCAAATAATACTCAAGAAAACTACCAAGATTGTAAAATAATACTGGAGGTTTTATTGGAAGGGAGTATACTTTTTGTATTTGCAACTCAGTGGAATTTAGCAGAAAAAGCTTCCTAGAGCAAGAATTGTTCCTAAGTAAAAACAGAGAGAAGATACAGCACAATTATTTTTTAATCTAGTCCTTCAGTAAATCAAGAGCTTGATCTCAACCAGTGGTTCCCAACCTTTTTTTGACCAGAGCCCACCTAACTTTGACCAGGGACCACTTGAACAGGGACCACATGACAAGGGACCACTTGACCGGGGGGCACTTTGACCAGCGACCACTCTCCAACATTACTACCAAAAGGAGCGGGGCTGGTCGGCTCTGCGGAAAGAAGAAGAAATAAAATAAAATAGATAAATAAATAAAGAGGAAGAAGGTTTGCAGATCGGACTTTTGTTTTCGTGGCTCACTGCTGGGCCATGGCCCACAGGTTAAGAACCACTGATCATTCTAAACCAGGGCTGTCCAACTTCTACCGGACCTGTGGCCGGAATTCCAGTTACTGATGACCTGGGGGGTCAAGGGTCTGCCTCCGCCCCGGCTCCGCCCTCCCGGCTCCACCCCAGCTCCGCCCCTCCCGGCTCCACTCCGCCCCCTCCCTGGCTCCACCCCTGCCCCGCCCCCTCCCCGGCTCCACCCTCTCCCCGCCTTGGAGGTGTCTGTGGAGGACACCGGGGCTTTGACTTGGAGATAGAGATGAACACCAAAATCCCAGTCTCAAGTCCCAGTCCCTGCTTTGAACTGGATTATATTGCAGTGTGGACTCAGGGCCCTTCACACAGCCATATAACTCAGAATATCCAGGAAGGAAACCCCACAAAACCTGCTTTGAACTGGATTATATTGCAGTGTGGACTCAGGGCCCTTCACACAGCCATATAACACAGAATATCCAGGCAGGAAACCCCACAAAACCTGCTTTGAACTGGATTATATTGCAGTGTGGACTCAGGGCCCTTCACACAGCCATATAACACAGAATATCCAGGCAGGAAACCCCACAAAACCTGCTTTGAACTGGATTATATTGCAGTGTGGACTCAGGGCCCTTCACACAGCCATATAACACAGAATATCCAGGCAGAAAACCCCACAAAACCTGCTTTGAACTGGATTATATTGCAGTGTGGACTCAGGGCCCTTCACACAGCCATATAACACAGAATATCCAGGCAGGAAACCCCACAAAACCTGCTTTGAACTGGATTATATTGCAGTGTGGACTCAGGGCCCTTCACACAGCCATATAACACAGAATACCCAGGCAGGAAACCCCACAAAACCTGCTTTGAACTGGATTATATTGCAGTGTGGACTCAGGGCCCTTCACACAGCCATATAACACAGAATATCCAGGCAGGAAACCCCACAAAACCTGCTTTGAACTGGATTATATTGCAGTGTGGATTCAGGGCCCTTCCACACAGCCATATAACCCAGAATACCTGCTTTGAACTGGATTATCGGAGTCCACACTCATATAATCTGGTTTAAAGCAAATAACATGGGATTTTATTCAGATGTGTGGAAAGGAAGGCAAATAAGAAGCCAGGGCCCTTCCACACAGGCCTATAACCCTGAATGATAAGGCATAATATTCATTCTGCCTCTGCTAATAATAATAATAATAACAACAACAACAACAACAGGTTCCTGGAGTAGGAGACCTCCAAGGGCCATCCAGGGCAATCTCCTTCTGCCATAAGGGGAAAACACAATCAAAGCATTCCTCACAGATGGCCATTCAGCCTCTGATGATAATAATAATAATAATAATAATAATTACAATGGGTTCCTAGAATAGGAGACCTCCAAGGGCCATCCAGTCCAATCTCCTTCTGCCATAAGGGGAAAACACAATCAAAGCATTCCTCACAGATGGCCATTCAGCCTCTGATGATAATAATAATAATAATAATAATTACAATGGGTTCCTAGAATAGGAGACCTCCAAGGGCCATCCAGGGCAATCTCCTTCTGCCATAAGGGGAAAACACAATCAAAGCATTCCTCACAGATGGCCATTCAGCCTCTGATGATAATAATAATAATAATAATAATAATAATAATAATAATAATAATAATTACAATGGGTTCCTAGAATAGGAGACCTCCAAGGGCCATCCAGTCCAATCTCCTTCTGCCATAAGGGGAAAACACAATCAAAGCATTCCTCACAGATGGCCATTCAGCCTCTGATAATAATAATAATAATCATAATAATAATAATTACAATGGATTCCTAGAATAGGAGACCTCCAAGGGCCATCCAGTCCAATCTCCTTCTGCCATAAGGGGAAAACACAATCAAAGCATTCCTCAGCCATGTTGAATCAAACCTAAACTCTCATGAGAGCAACAGAAAGTACTGAACCTTGAGTTTGGGAGTTGTAGTTCTCCTCCATCCAGAGAGCACTGTGGACTCAAATAATGATGGATCAGGACCAAACTTGGCACGAAGCCTCAGGAGAGGAGGAAGCCGGAAAGGGAATGAATGAGCACCCCCCCCATGCTCCGAACTCGGCCCCGCCCCTTTTTCGCTCTGGCCACGCCCCTCTCACTGCAGCACTCTCTCTCCTTCCTCTTTCCTTCAGGTGGTGGAAGGGGGAAGGAATGAAAGGGGAAAGAGAGAAAGAAGGAGGGAGGGAGAGGGGGAGGGAGGAGGGAAGTAGGAGGAGGAAGAGAGCCTGCTCCTCCTCCCTAAACCGCCCTCACCCCCCCCGAAAAAAATAAATAAAAATATTCGAAAAATAGTCCAAAACATATTCCCAAAAATATTTTTTAAATTTTTTTAAATCTTAAAAGGCAGATATCTTGCAGGAGGGTAGGGGGCCGTGGGGAAGGGCCTGGGGGGCCGTATACGGCCCGGGGGCCGCCAGTTGGACAGCCCTGTTCTAAACCATCAATGGCAGTCATGTTTTCAGGCCTACTTTTATTACCTTAAAAGAAGTGGGTGAGATTATTTGGTTATGTCTGTTTGGCAAAGCAGTCTTGAGTGATGAAAAATGCTTCTTGATGCATTCTAGCTGAAACTGATTGTACACATCCTGTTCATATAAGTTTGCATTTCCACAAAACTGCAATATAATACTAGGTCTGATACACATAGCCCCCCATCAGTAAGAATATCTTTATAACGATGTATATAACACAATAATTTTATATTTTCTGAATTAATAATCAAACAGTGCAGAATCCGCAGCATGGAGCAGTTGGTGAAAATTGTATCCTTATAATATCTAAAGTCATGTTATAGGTTTCCATCTGTTCTTTATTATTTATTCTGATGGTGAAGATACAGATGAACATCTGCCATGACAACATGAGAAAGTGATTGTACATGTTTCAGACAAAATGGAGATGCCAATTTCTAAGAAGTATTTAATATGTTGTCCTGCAAAAAAAAAGGTGAAATTGGTTGCTGATGAAATAGGGAATAGGATTTATAGAATCTGAGCACTTTAACTAGATTCTTCTACATTCCCATCATACCATTAATTGGCACAACTCCATGCTATATGGTCACATTGTGCTGGTACTACACTCTTTTTAAAGCAATATAATACTTTAATTTTAAGCCCCTATCTGTTTGCTGCTACTCTCACTTTTTCTGTTCCCACCCTCAGAATATACAAATAAGAGTCTTGAGTGTAACTCATTTAGTGTGAAGGGCAAAACACTCAGATGTAAAGTAAGGATGAGCATACACTGTACTTTCTTTGACAGTGCACTTTTAAATGTGTATCTTATAGTCACAGGAGAGTAGGGCACATAAATCCATATCCATAAAGGGAGAACAAAATAATGCACATTGCCAGTCTCCCTCTATGATCTCCTTGGAGTATTAGTTACTAATGTTATTTCTTCACCCAAATACTTAAGAATAATATGGAGTCTTCACAGGAATCCTTCAAAATGGTGGTTTGCCAAGCACTCCTTTACAAAAAAACCCAAAATGGTACTAGTCCAAGCCTGCAGGGAGGAGCGGAATATAAAACCGAATAATAAATAAATAAATAAATAAAATAAACAACCGAAAAATCCACACTCAAAAATACAATTATTAGGATGTTCACAAAATTGTGGGAAAGCTTTAGAGATCTTCAGATTTCTTCTCCAGTCAATATGTTACCCAACCCACCTCCCCAATCCCATCTGGTTCTACTAATATTTAGCCTGATCTCAGATTATCTGTTTTGAACTTGATTATATGAGGCTGGATCTACTATATCCCAGAATCTGATCCCAGATTATCTGATTTGGATTATACAGAGGCTGTGCTAAATTCCAGGATCTGATCCCAAATTATCTGCTTTGAACTGGATTATATGAGTCTACATTGCCAGATAATCTGGGATAAACAAATAAAATCCTGGGATATAGGGCAGTATAGATTCAGCCTGAGAAATTATTCTTGTCTAAATTTATTTGACCTTCCCTTATCCCAACAAATATTTCATCTATGATTGTTAAAAATGGTCTGTGTTCTATTGTTAATCCTGAATAGAGAAAATCCACTTAATCAATGGGATTTACCTTTTATTGACACACCACTGAGCCACAGATTCAATGAATATACTCTATATAGGATTAACCAACAGCATTAAACACAATAAAAGCTCTAGCATCCAGTATCCACAGAATATTCTCTGATGGAGCTCTGCTCAAATATTTTATTTGTATAAGATTATATAGGCAATACTTTTAAAATAATACAATATGGATTCAGTTTAAATTTTGTAGATTGACAAAAAATTTAAATCCCTATATTGTTGCCATTGTCATGTGAGTATTAATGCAAAATCTCCATGTAAATAATAATTTACCATTTTGAGAAATTACCACCATATGAATTATTGCCACATTTTGGCACAGACATAGATACTCCTTGGTTCATTGATGTCAAAGTGTTATTCTGTAGGACTGAGTTCATATTATTGTTGTTGTTGGTCTCATTTTATTTATACTACAAACAAATTCTGAAAGGCATGAGGCCATTATTAATCAGATTCATAACTAATATAAGCCATATCCATATGCAAATACAGATTAGATTAGAAGGCATAACAGAAGATCTCACTTGAGGTGGACTACACTGATCACCTTTAACCATTTTTTTTTGCTTCTACTGCTTCTACTTAAAGCTGTTTCAATTTAGCACTAATAGTTGACCATCTTTTGTTTGCCCTTGTATTTTACAAGTTGTATTTCTCGGGCTGAGAGATACTGACATTACAGGGACAATTGACTGTGAAGCTGGGCTCCCTGGCTCCCACTTTACTGCATGGGGTCATGATTTCAGCTGATTTATATCTGGTCCAAAGAGACGTTCCCCTACCAGCAGATTAGCATATGGTATGCTGACTGCTATATCAATGCAACATCATGTAATAATACATTAAAGTAGCATTAGAATTCCAGACACATGACACCAGCACTAATGTAGTTGAAGGGTACCATTCCCACTTCGTAAACAGGTCTAAACTGGTTTAAATCTCTCATAATTGTTTTAGGACTGTAGCAATAATAGCTCAATGCTGTAATCCGAGGAAACATGATAGGCTTCTGTAACTGGCTATTTACATTTCTCTGCACATTCATATCTGTTTCTGTATAGATGGCTTGTTTATAGCAGGGATGGCTAACGTGGTCATGGGTGCACATCTAGCTCCCAGAAGAATTTTTATGTTTCTGATAGTCATAGCTATGAAATCCTAATCTGTCTCTAGTAATTGGCTAGTCATGAGTAAGGCAGTTATCCAGAAAACTAGACTTCAAGACCCTAGATGACAAACTACACCCCAATCCAGGATATCAAAGCTGACTATCCCTCATATATATTAACCAAATGGTTAGTTAAACACCACCATGAAATGATGTGGCATTTACAGAGTATGGCAACTGTTGAATAGATAATATCTACTGTGTAACAGTTATAGACTAGCTACCCAATGCAATTCTCACTGAATGGGGACAAAGAGCAGAATTCTTAATGCTTGTAGTTCAGAGTTCTCTTCTTTCATCTTAGAGCTCCAGTATGTAGTAAAACTTGCTAAAAAGCAGGGGAAGATGATGTCTCTTTGGAACTCAAATTCATAATTGCTGCCTAATCCTAATCCTCCTGACCATCAGAAAGCCCAACAAAGATCCTGTCCCCACATCTGAAGCCTAGTATGAAACTTATGTGTCTTCAGGAGCATCTCAACTTTCCATGTACATCTAATACAAGCATGACAGTACATTCAAAAGGCGTTTGACCACCAAAGACTGCAGCTAAAAAAAGCCAGAGCTCATTCTTCAGGCTTAAGCGGATTCTAAGAATTCATCTTTCATGAGGGATGTGATTGTTTCTTGCCAATTTTGAATGTCCGGACATGAAAGAAAGGACAGTATGCTCCCAAGACTTGCTGGAGCTAGATGAAAGTGATTTGCTGGGGATATAACCTTGGCATCTATAGCTCCTGCGACTTTCACCTATTGCACAAACCACTAATCTTTTTTTAGTTGGAGAAAATAGCTTTAAAACCCCTAAAAAAGTTGCAGTGTTGAATGTTGCCATTGCTTAAGGCTGAGGCTTAGTACAGAATTCACATGAAGGTGAGCAGCAAATGATGTAGCTTTTACAGATTTTATTGATATTATTGAACTTATTTGCCTGGGGATTCAACCGAAGAAGGCTTCAGCCTAAATATGTCCAGTATTGTTGGTGTTAATAGTCATCAAATCAAGTTTTATGGTGACTATGAAGGAGAAACTTCGAAATCATTCTGTTAGTTTTGTGAGCTATCGGCTGTGACTTTCTTGACTGAGTCCATCCATTTGTAATGTGGTTGTCTTCTTTCTTCACTGCTTTCCACCTTGCCAAGTGTCACTGTCTTTTCTAATGACTCGTACATTATAATGGTATGGTCAAAGTATTATAGTTTCAGCTTAACCATTTTGGTTTTTATGGATTTTTCTGGCTTAATTTGCTCTAGAACTTGTCTTTTTGGCAGTCCATGGTATCCACAGAACTCTCCTCCAGCACTATATTTAAAATGAGTGGATTCTCTTCCTAACAACTGTCTTCACTGTCCAGCTAATGATATATCTCTATACTTCATAACTTCATCTTGTTCCTCAAAGCTGCTCTTTCAGTATTGTACATAAGACTTAATCAAGTTCTTATGGTATAGGTTAAAGTCAAGCACAGCACAGATATCTTCCGAATACCTAGTAATAATGAGAAGGTGCTTGCAATGCTTTGTTATAGGTGCATATAGCTTTATTTAACAGTCTGCTGAATCAAGCAGTAGTGGTGGTAGGTGGGGGGTGGGGTGGGGAGGAGGCAAACATTAATTAACCCAACTTCAGATCTTTAAAATGATGGTATGAACCTTATGACCCTCCAAATGTTGCTGGACTCCAGTTCTCACCAGCAAATGCAAGAGATATGACAATATTATTTGCCACATTTGTATCCCACCCTGCTCACCCCAAAGGGGACTCAGAATGGTCTTACACAAGACAACAATTTGATGCCATACAGATACATATCAATAAAATAAGCAAATGCATTAAAAAGTAGTAGTTCATCAGTATTTGGATGGCCACATGCTTGCCACTGATACTCTGAACAATGGTGCTTAAGTAACAACCTGCTATGAGATGGAATGTATATAAAACTATTATTATTCATCCATTCTCTAGAGATATTTTCCCTTTCTTGATGTATTTCTATTCATTGAAGCACAGAATGAGTTCTTGGGGAATGAGTGGAAAGCATTTTAAGCAGTTTTCAACATAGTTTAAGAATTACTTACTAAAATGACAATAGCTTCCTAAACCTTATTTATTTATTTCAGATATTTGTACCTCGCCCTGCTCAACCCCCCCGGGGGGGGGGGACGGACGGACTTAGGGCGGCTTTCAGCCGGCAACATTCAATGCCTTCATATACACATAATAAAATACACAATAAAAACCAATAATTACATACAGTTTAAACATTAAGTCAATTCAATTAGAATACATGTGATTCTATAGATCAGGGGTAGACAAAGGCCGTATACCCAGGGGCCACTTTTCTGTCCTTAGGACTTTCCAGGAGTTGCTGAAACTACCGAAAAAGATTTTTAAGAAGAGGAAGTGGGCAGACAATACCCTCTAGGTATGAAAAATATTTTACTTGAAATAGGAGGTGGGTGATTGGGTGTGTCATGCTGTTTAGAGATATATGTTTTCCCCCCTGAATGGCCAATTAATTTTTAGGGCAGGATGAAGTGTGGTAGGGTGGGGGCTGTGCAAAAAAGGACTGTCTGGGTTAAAGATGAAGGAATATTCTTGTAGGAGCCATATACATGTTTAGGAACACAGTTGGTCTTCTCCTGTTGTATCATTAATTGCATCATGTCGTTGTTTGCTTTCAAAGGATCTCTGATTTAGGGAAATCCTAAAATGAACATATCATGGGAGTTTCTTTGTGAGATTTTGTTCAGAGATGGTTTGCCTTAGGTTTTCTCTGAGGCTGATAGTGCGACTTGCCCAAAGTCACCCAGTGGCTTTCTACAACCAACCCAGGATTTGAACCCTATTCTCCCAGTGTCCTAGTCTAATACCCAGATTGCTACACCATGCTGTAGTGCAGTTGTGCACAACTGCTCTACAGATTTTAGCTCTCAGAATTCTTGACCACTGCACAAGCTGGCTAGGGCTTAGTTCTGGGAGTTGGAGTCCCAAACACCTGTAGGGCCACAGGTTGTGCACCAATGCTGTAGAGCACAGCTTTCCAAACTGTATGTCAGGAACACATTAGTGTGTCAGCTGCAGTGTGTAAGTGTGTCATGCAAATGTAATGAGAAACCTCTACATCTATGTGAAATAAGTGATAAATCAATTTTAAATATAAAATGAAAGATTTTAATGAGATACGTTGTGTCCCCATACATTTCATTATCTGAATTTATGTATGTGTCCATATCTCTTAGAAAGAGTTAGTTTAACCTCCGGGTTTCTAGTAAAATTTAATTACTGTGTGGTGAAATGATGCATGGCTAAAAAGGTGTGTCACCAACATGCCATGTTTGGAAAGCTCTGCTCTAGAGCATTGGTGCCCTAGAAACAGTTTGTCCTTCCATGATGGTTGGATGCTCCCCCTTCCCATTTTTCATTAACAGAAAAGCTCAAGGCAGCATCTTACCTACAAAACATCAGATAGTTGCAACTCTGCAGTTTCTGTCAAGCCTCAGAGTCTTCCTTTGTCATATATTTTCCCTCAGTTTCTCATCGTTGTGTTTTGGTCAGCTGTCACCTATTCCTCCCTCCTTGGTGGTCACATAGTTATAATTCTTTGCCATCCTTCATTGGGAGGCCCTGCCTGTTGAGGAGAGTGGCAAGTTAGTAACAAGCTCAGTCTAAAAGATAAGGGGACAACCATTTTAATGACAACAACTAGAGGCCAAATAAATGTTATAGAGCTGTCTTGTTAATGCACCATGTTGTAGGTATCCCATTTATCCATTGGATTTGTATCTCTTTCCAGTCACAGTCCTCAATATGGTTCACAGTTCTTTATTCCTTTGCTGTGCCGTTTTCAGTGCAGTCATTCTTTCCCAACTTGTATCATTGCTGATTTTCCAGTGGTTTGCTTCCCACTGATAGGAAATTAATCTCTTGTAGTTCAATTGTACACTCTTGCAGTTTCATCCAACCCATATGGGTGAAGATAAATGAGAGTAAAGAATAACTCCCTGTTCCCCTCAACTATTTGACTGACAGATTTACCGAGACTTCCCAGAAGTTGTAGAATCACAAATATCAGAAAGGAAAACCTATATCATTGGACATGAGCCACAGAAACCTGTTGATAAATCCTATGGTTCCGTTTTCTTACTGTCACTTTGACTGTATATATGAATTGGTGATATTAACAGCTTCGTTGAGCACTTCACACACTACACAAGAAAGTACGTTTTTGAACATTTGGCTTAATTCTGCAGAGATTCACTGATGTACGTACGAGTAAACAATATCTGCACATGTTTTAGAACCATGAATATTCCACTGATACAATAATACAGAAAACGGAATGGATAAATAGCCCTAATGATAATCTGCTAAAGTGCATATAGTTTCATCACTTGGTCCAGTAACTAACCCCTACAAGCGCAGAATGAATAAACTCTTAAAAAAGTTACAAACTTTCGTTTATCTCTGAAATCAGATACCTACATTTTTCCTGCAGCATTTTTTTTCCTTCCAGGACTAAAATCATCAGAGATTAACAGCTACAATCCCTGCAAAGGTATCAGAATTCATAAATAATGACTGAATTTGGTCACTACTATAAATACACTTAAAAAGGAAAAATAAGTGTATAAGTGGCAAGCACACTATAGGGCTGGCCTCTGATTTCCAAATATAGAGAAGGGTTGAGCTAAGAGGAGAATCAGAGCCTATATAAGCTGAGAGAGACTAAAGGTTTCTTGGTGGCTACGAACTGCCTGAGGTAAGTTTAATGCTCTGCTTTTCTTCCTCCACATCTGTTTTCCTAATTTCTTTTCCTCTTGTTTGTGGAACTTCCAAGTTTGGGGGATTTTGCAATTATTAATATAGAAAATAAGGGCAGTTCAGTAGAATGGGTGAGTTTAAGAAACTGCCATTTGGTGTGTGTGTACTGCAGGGGGATGTGGGAGGATGATTATCTTTGTAGTCTATTCTAAGCCTTTGTCTATGGGGAGATTGTAAAAAAATTCTCAGCTGTCGGACTGCTTGGGAATCCTGGACTTATCAGCACTTAAACCATCTCTTCCTTTGCAGGTTAAACATTTCATCCAGTTCCTTTCTACCTTCTGTTGGGAGCATTTTATAAAAAGGTGAGAAGTCAGGTGTGGGAACGGAGTTACTATCTTCCTGCTCCATAAACTCCCTTCTGTGTGATGTAGTTTCTTCAGTCTTTCAGCTTTAAATTACGTGCTGTGTGAGAGAGAGGGGAGGAGAGAGGAAGGCTGTTATATCTGTACATTTTGTGTGAAATGTTAGAACTGCAAGAAATAAATTGACCCTCTACTGAAAGCTCTAGTCACTGTTATCTTCACTCAATATACTGTAATTCACTTTCCCAAATGAGATCCCTAATCTCCTATCAGAAGGTGTTAATCAATGATACTTGAGGACTCTCTATTTCTCATGCATAACAAGTACTGGTATTCATTTCTCACACACCTTTTTTACACAGAGACTTTTCTATTCAGACAACATTTTGCCATGTACATGTGGAAATTCATGATCGAACTGACCATATTTTATACATCAGCCATCCTGCTCCACCCCTGCGCATAGAAACATTCATGAGGCTGTCTTGTTGAAGGCTTTCATGACTGGAATCACTGGGTTGCTGTGAGGTTTCTGGGCAGTATAGCCATGTTCCAGAAGCATTCTCTCCTGACATTTTCCCCACATCTCAGAGGTTGTCATGTCTGTTGGAAGCTAGCCAAGTGTGGTTTATACATCTGTGGAATGTTCAGGGTGGGAGAAAGAACTCTTGTCTGTTTGAGGCAAGCATTAATGTTTCAATTGGCCACCTTTATTACTATTGAATGGCCATGCAGGTAGTTTCCCACAGACCTCACAACCTCTGAGGATACTTGCCATAGATGTGGGTGAAACATCAGGAGAAAATGCTTCTGGAACATGGCCATACAGCCCAGAAAACTCACAGCAACCCATTTATGGGGCTTTGACCGTTTATTCTGTGGAATAATGGAAGCTTTAGTTTATTTTGGGAGAGGAAAAAACTGCAAGAAGATGTAAGCCAATCCTGTTCAGCATTTCTTGCTCCTGTATGATTGATCCGTTCTTCACATCTTCTGTGTTATTGTAGTGCAGAATGCATATTTCAAAGAGTTAACTTTTCAGCAGAGAACTGTGCCTGAGGCATGTGTGGAATGAGAGAGAAACAGCTGTCCGCTTCCAGTTTCCCTATACAAGCAACAGGCTAATGCACTGATCTAACATTGACACAATTGACACATTTGGTTTAGTTAGCATCACAAGGAGGTGATCTTGCCAGAGACAATATTTACAGTTATATTTTCTGTACAAGGTATGTTGCTATTAGAATTATATTTTCTCCATGAGACTTATTGAAAGAAAGTTTTCTATTGCTTTCTTTGTAAGCTGAGGTACTGTGACTTGCCACAGCTGGTGGACACCAATCCTGATCTCTGGCCGTTAGGATATCACACACACACACAAATTTCCCTTCCAAGGTTTAAGATCTCACAACCTGATTTGGTTTTTTAAATAGTTTTAAAAATGTTTTAATTGATACATCAATTCAACTAATAACTTTTGCCATAAAAATCTTATCTCAATATGCATTATTCCAACCTGATTTGTAACAACAACAAAAAAGCACTGAAGGCAAATGCTGTATTTGAAGAGTTAATATTTGTGTAACAAACTCAAGGCTGTGATATGCCATTCTCTAGGTTTGTGTATAAAGACTTTGTAATGCTCAGCGGTATCTGCATATCATGTCTCTGCTTCAAGTGTCTCAGCCTTGAATAGACCAAACCAAACCAAACTTTCTTCTCCTTTTTTAGCTGCAGCCATGAGCAGGGATTCAGAAATGGAAGTTTTTGGGGCTGCTGCCCCTTTCCTACGCAAGTCTGAGAAGGAGCGAATAGAAGCTCAGAACCAACCTTTTGATGCCAAAACTTATTGCTTTGTGGCTGATACCAGGGAGGAATATGCAAAAGGGAAAATCAAGGGTTCTGAAGGAGGGAAGACCACTGTGGAGACCCATGATGGCAGGGTAAGCATCAAGCAGGGCAGAGAATATTTTTGGCCCCCTAGAAACCATAACTCCCTCCCACTCTCCAGAATAAAGAATGTAATAGATCACCAGTTTCCTATTTGCGGCACGATGGAGATAGTATTGGGTTTGGACATGGGAAAACAAGGTTGAAATCCACTGAGCAAAAACCTTCCTCTCGGCTGAGTTTGTTCAGTTGGTTATTCAGCAGATAAATGGGAGAAGAGGTGTAAAGCACATTACACACTGGGATTAGTTCTTCAAAGTAAATATAGAAGTGGGCTAACTAGGTCTCTAAGGAAATAGTGGGTTCTTTTGGGTTTTTTCATATCAGGCATAAATTATAAGTTCTAAGATCATTTTGCTATTCAATTCAAAGAGCTTGTTGAAACAACTGTATTATTTTGAAAACTAGACTTAATTCCTTGACAACTTTAACTGCTTATTCCAATATTGCTCGTCCTTGTCAAGCTAAAGGCAGATCTAAGGAGAAAAAAAGTAGCTCTAAAGCAAATAGCAATGATACCCTTTTCAAAGAATAGTGTCTGCACTGAAGTTTGCACTGCTTCCTGACCCTGCCTTATATCATTTTTCAGACGTTGACTGTCAAGCCAGAAGATGTATATGCTATGAACCCACCAAAGTTTGACAAAAGTGAAGATATGGCAATGCTGACTCACTTGCATGAACCTGCAGTTTTGTATAACCTCAAAGATCGCTACAGCTCCTGGATGATCTATGTAAGTTGTGTTACCTAGGGCAAAATAAGAGCCCCCAGGCAGGGTACTCTGTAACTATTCTTCTCTTGGTTTTCATGTAGACTTATTCAGGTCTCTTCTGTGTCACCGTCAACCCATACAAATGGCTTCCTGTATACAATCCAGAGGTTGTGGCTGGTTACCGGGGCAAAAAACGTACAGAGGCACCTCCACACATCTTCTCCATCTCTGACAATGCGTATCAGTTCATGCTAACTGGTATGTGCACTTCAAAACTGAAAGGCAAATAAAGCATCATAAGGAGAACAGTATTGTGGGAGCACTGATAATTTTATCATATTATCATTGTTTAAATAGAATTAATCAGTTGTTGCCAACTGTGACTGAGTATATATCTTTATAGCATGGTAAGTAAGGTATTTTCCCTTTCGTCCTGACAGATCGCGAAAATCAGTCTATCCTGATCACGTAAGTAGCCACTTCACATTTGTCTGGCTTTATTTTGGTATTGTAGAATTATGGCATGCCTAATGTACTTAATTGTTCTTTACAAGTGCTTAATTGTTCTTGACAGTGGAGAATCTGGTGCTGGAAAGACTGTCAACACCAAGCGGGTCATCCAGTATTTTGCAACAATTGCATCTACTGGAGATTTATCCAAGAAAAAGGAATCCCAATCCAAGATGAAGGTATGATCAGTAGATCTAGCCACAGAAGTGTATGTTTATCTGGAATATTTAGGCCTGGGACCAGGCTGTTTGAAGGACCTTTATATGATCTGCTTCTGAGCAGGGGTGTCAAATGACTTTTCTTGGAGGACCACATCAGTCTTATGGTTGCTTTCAAAAGATCACTGAATCCATGGACGGAGAATCAAAGAGCCTAAGGTGAAAGATAATTGAATCAGGGTTCCTCACTGATCCTGGAGTCTCTGTTTCTTGGGGTTTCTATTTCCTAAATCCATTTCCTACAGAATAAGCCACATTGCAACTTTATGGTACAGTGGACTTGATATCCACTGGGATTTGGCAAGATATGTGGCTATTAGGCATGGGTAGGTTTGATTGGAATCCTCGTAAATCAGATTAAAATTGGAATTAATCCATTTTTGAATTGATTTCGAAGCGATTTGGGAACCCGGAAGTAATCTTGCCCTTTCGAAGCCACTGCCGCCATCTTATTTCTGATCCAGGAAGTGAATCGGAAAGGAATCAGCCTTTGGAGGCAAGCAGCTGGTTGCATGCTGGGATGCTTGCCTCCAGCCAATGAGGGGAAACCACCTCGGGAGGGGCAGGGTTTCGGCACAGCAGCCATTGCCCTTTAAAAAGGGCCGCACATGCCTTGTGGGCTCATTGCAAGCTGGGGACGTGAAGGCAGAGGGACTAGGGCAGGCTCTTTTTCTTGGGCTGCTTGGAGGCGGCTTTCCTCACCTTGGGCTTACACGTGGGACTTTGGGAAACTAGAAATCAACTAATCCAATCCTTTTCTTGGGAATCAACACAATAAAGCTTTGGAACGACCCTTTCCTCTCCTTGGGCTTACACGTGGGACTTTGGGAAACTAGAAATCTACTAATCCAATCCTTTTCTTGGAATCAACACAATAACGCTTTGGAAGGGCGCTTTCCTCTCCTTGGGCTTACACATGGTACTTTGGGAAACTAGAAATCAACTAATCTAATCCTGTTCTTGGGAATCAACACAATAAAGCTTTGGAAGGACCCTTTCCTCTCCTTGGGGCTACAAGTTGTACTTTTGGAAACTAGAAAATTGTCAAGGACCTAGGGATCTTCTAAACACGCTGAAAATTAGTATGCTGACAGAGAAGAATCTTTTCTACCACTGTGGCAAGTTTTGTCAGTAGCTGTCTAAAAATGAGGGAAAGGAAATCCCCCAAGTTTTGCCTGCCCCATTTGCAGGTTCTTGCGCATTGCGCAATCACACCCACCATTAATGAAGCAATTTGGAATTTTCAGAAAATTCTGACCTTTTTTGGGAAAATTTCAGAAACCATTTCAATATCAAATCGCCATATGAAACGGGTTTAGAACCATTTTTTTTCTTGATCAAACAAGCCTAGTGGCTACCCATCCTACAATATAAAATGGTACAGCAAAATTGTGTTCTTTATGTAAAATGGTAAAATCAAGATTGGCTTTTTAGATTATTTTTTTTCAAGCTGTAGACATTTAAATCCATAGATGCAAAATGACTGGCTACATAGAACCAATTGTGCTTATTTCTGAGCAAACATCTTTAGGACTGTGCTGCAAAGGTAAAGCCTGCGCACATACAGTATATCTAAGTGTAAACTTCATTGAACATAGTGGGAATTAGCTCTGGACAAACTTGCAAAGGAATGTGTCACAAGATGTTGTCATTAATCCATAAGTTTTCACCTATATATTTATTATTTTGTGTGTCGCTTTTCATATATATATATTTCAAACAATTTCTACAGGGGACACTTGAGGATCAAATCATCAGTGCCAACCCCTTGCTGGAGGCCTTTGGGAATGCCAAAACTGTGAGAAATGACAACTCCTCCCGTTTTGTAAGTGGCACAACTTATCTTAGAAGTGTGGCTCCTATGTTCTCTTTTACAGAGAGTTCCCTTTTTCATCCTTCCCATAAAACAATTAGGGGAAAACTCTCAGTTGGTTTCAATGCAACTTTACTAACGATAGTGCTGAAAGAAGAAACTCGGATGAGTGGCTCATATCTGTGAATGGATGTTTGGGTGGGGGTGGGGAGGGGCTCTCCTTGTGTATGGTGAATGTTCCCCACCACCACAGAAATTGATTGTGATAGAAGGTTCCTTCCCATCCCAAACCCAATTGCAACAAAGTGCACAAACTACTGCAGCCTTTCCTACTTTGTCTGTTCTTTCCTGTTAAAAACTTTGGTCATTTTGACTACATTCTGAAGTGGATTGACTACATATGCCCAGTTTTTCATCTGTGCAATATTGGAGGGTGTGCTATTTGTATAATGGAGGGGTGGGCAATTACCGGCCCTCCAGGTGTTTTGGACTTCAACTCCCAGAAATTCTAACAGCTGGTAAACTGGCTAGGATTTCTGGGAGTTGAAGTCCAAAACACCTGGAGGGCCGGTAATTGCCCACCCCTGCAATAATGGCTACCACTTTCTGCTCTGCAGGGCAAATTCATTCGGATTCATTTTGGTGCCACTGGGAAACTGGCCTCTGCAGATATCGAGACTTGTAAGTAGAGGTACTTGAATCATAATGTAATGAGAATGCATGTATAAGTGGGCTTATAAGTATTCTTACGAATTTCTGTTGCAGATCTGCTGGAAAAATCAAGAGTAACTTTTCAGCTCAAGGCTGAAAGAAGTTACCACATTTTCTATCAGATCATGTCCAACAAGAAGCCAGATCTAATAGGTAAGTAATTTTCATGTATTGCCTCCCTGAATTTCAGAGGTTGCGATGTAGGCTATCTTTCAAAGGAAGGAAATAGCAAAACCACCTCTGAGTATTCCTTGTTTAAGGAAATCCTACAAAATCCATGAGGAAGCCATTAGGCAAATGTGATTGATTAATCCCCCCCCCAAGTCATTACAAAATTAGAGGGTGCTGGCATTTCATTTCTAAAGTGTTTCTAAAATATAGTTAGTGAAAATTTTGTTAGTATGATGAGAGTAATGTAGTTTCGTTACTTTTTTGTTAGTAATTGCGCATAATTACTCTAATTGGGGAAATTTCAGGGGCCCCTTTCCCCTCATTTTTTACAGCTAGTAGGGTGAAACTTGCTACAGTGGCAGAACACATTTACCACTGTTAGTCCATCAAGTTTCAGAATGTTTCACTTATCCATGGAGTTTGGGGGAATTTTCAAAGTTTTTAGAAACAATTCTTTTTTGAAAAAAGCTCTGTCCTTTAATTTTCTATACAATGACATAAGATAACGGGGGATCATTCCTCCCAACTTTCAGAAACATTTATACATCTACTGATGTATGAATGTGCCACCTCGGAGTTGGTTGAGGTAGGCAGGATTTCCCTGGGTACTGGTTGTGGGGGGTCGGGAGCAGGTCAGGGTTTTGCCCTCCCTTCTGCTCGAGATCCCCGTGTACAACTGGTGGGCCACTGTGTGATACAGAATGCTGGACTAGATGGGCTGAGGTCCGATTCAGCATGGCTCTTCTTATGTTCTTAAGATTTTAGGAAATTTTGACAAAACTTTTTTTAAAAGCCACAACAGCTATCTCATTGAATGTTTCTCATATTAACCAATAACACTTCAATTTAGGGATTTCTTCCCTACCAAGCACAGAGATGTACTTATTAGAAATATAAGTCAGTCCTCCTCTTTGCTGGCTGGTTGCTGCTGCAGAGAAACAAATCTCTCCCCTATCCTGATTGGGGCTTTTTGATGTTGAGCAGAATTCAGATAAAAGTAGTTTAATGCAGGGCCTTTTGAATTCTCTAGCATAGGGCTCCTTGCCTTCCCAAACTACATTTGCCTTCCCAAACTACATTTCTCAGTGCATTCTCAGTCTCTTTCCCAGCAAACTCTGCTTTCTCCCTGCTGATTCCCTATCCTAATGGTGAGGGGCCATTAATTTAAAGAGGAAAGGCAAACAAAAAGTATTTATTAAGTTTTTATTCTTAAGTTTTTGGTGCGGGTCATGCTCACATGTCGGATATCGCCTTGTAAGTACGAATTTAACAAATTTGATCCGACTTACAAGGACCAATGAAAAAAATGCACACCCCTGGTAGCCATACATTGACAAATGGATTTAACACACACACACACAAAAGACACAATAGAGAATAGAAGCTGTTGCCCAATTATAGCTGCTCAGAAATATATAACAGAAATTAAAATTATTTTCAAAATCTCTTACCCTTCATATATACATACACTTGCCTAGAAATAATAGGGACTGATTTTGAATAATTTCTGTATCTCTTTTTATATCTGAAGTCCAACTAATTAGCTGAACTATTTTGTTTATATTTCAGAAATGCTTCTCATTACAACTAACCCTTATGACTATCCATTCATAAGTCAAGGGGAGATCTCTGTCAAAAGTATTGATGACCAAGAGGAGCTAATAGCTACTGATGTGAGTACAAGTCATGATAAGCACATGTAGTTCCAGTTAAGATGATAATGACTAATAATTTCGACTATGGTAATTGTTGCATGTACCGCCTTCCTCTCTGGTGCAGACAGCCATAGACATCTTGGGCTTCTCTGCTGAAGAGAAAGTTGGAATCTATAAACTCACAGGGGCAGTGATGCACTATGGAAACATGAAGTTTAAGCAGAAACCACGAGAGGAGCAGGCAGAGCCTGATGGCACTGAAGGTGAGTGATCTGATGTATATCCTACTACTGCCTTCCTTTTTCACAGGAGTTAGGAGTGGACAACCTCTGGAAAAAAAGAAGGAAAAAATGGGGGAAAAAACCCAACTTTTAAAGTCTGTGACAAAAGCTTTTTAGGAATCTCTAGGTATTCCATCATGACTTAATGATCTGCTTCTGGAAAAAGTTGAGCATAGATTACTGGAGGACCTAGTAATTCCCAGAGGGAAGTCAAAGCTGAAAGTGTGAAGGGCCAACTATATGCAGAAATGAGTTTGAGAATAAGATGAATTTTAATACAAGATATGCAAAGCATCCCTAGAATGAGCTATACTAATCATAGGAAGAAACTTTCTCAGCTGGCATTTAAACTATATTTCCTCCCTTAAAGAAAACCTGTAATGAGTTTATTGTGATCTCTTCATTATTGTTTTCTAAAGATGAAAAGAAAGATTTTGAATATAGTTTTATGTCCTCTAGGACAGTCATTGTCAACCGCTGTGCCCCGGCACACGAGTGTGCCGTGAGCAATCAGCTGGTGTGCCGCAAGAAAACCTCTTCCCCGCCTTTCTCCCCTCTGAGGTTTTCCCGCGGCACACCAGCTGATCGCGGATCAGCGGTGCGGAACACGGGCCTCTCTAGGACCTAGAGAGGCAGGGAGGCAGGAGAGGCTCAGGAGGGAGGGGCCGGGCGACGCTCTCCTCCTCCTCCAGAAATGAGCCTCCTGGGTCCGTGCGCCTGCCTGTCCCTCGGGAGGCCCACGGAGAAACAGCCTTCCCTCCTTGCCCCCAGGCTCCCTGCCTCCGCTTGGGTCTCACCAGCTCCCGTCTCCCGCCGGGCCCTCCGGAAGACGCGAGCCGGACAAACTCGGCTCCCAGGCAGGGCCTGGGCCCTGCGGGGAGCCGTTCTCCTGGTTCGCGGGTTTGTCCGGCTCGCGTCTTCCGGAGGGCCCGGCGGGAGACGGGAGCTGGTGAGCCTGGGGCAAGGAGGGAAGGCTGCCTCTCCGTGGGCAGAGTCCGGCACGCGCAGGCGGGCGGGCGGGCCTCCCGAGGGACAGGCAGGCGCACGGACCCAGGAGGCTCATTTCTGGAGGAGGAGGAGAGCGTCGCCCGGCCCCTCCCCTCCTGAGCCTCTCCTGCCTCCCCTGCCTCTCTAGGTCCTAGAGAGGCCCGTGTTCCGCAAGAGAATGGTGCAGTTTGCCTCTCCGCGGGGACTCACCCAGGGCAAAGGCCAGCACACGCAGGCAGGCGGGCGGGCGGGCGGGCCTCCCGAGGGGCACAAGCAGGCAGGCGCATGGACCCAGGAGGGAAAGGCTTCCCCTTCTGGCGTTTTCTCAGCCAGAGAGCCGGCGTTCTCTGCAGGAGCCTCCAGAGTCACGTGGCCACTGACTGGAAGGACTGCATGGAACATCATTCACTTATCACCCCCCCACCCCTCCCCGCAGTAGCTATGTTCAATGTGAGTAGATCATGTATTATTGCATGTATTATAGTATGCTGACACCTGCTGTCAATTATTGGTATTACTCCAACCATATAGTATAACAGGTCAATGTATTTTCTGTGATGGTACTACAGACCCCATCAGCTGTACCTTCAGAGTGTCATTTTGGTTGGTGGTGTGCCCCCGGATTTTGTAAATGTAAAAAGTGTGCCGCGGCTCAAAAAAGGTTGAGAAACACTGCTCTAGGACACTGCTTCTTAAACTGTGGATTCTGACTCAAGCTCAAAATGGGGTCCCCTTAGCTCAATATTGGGGTCCTGAAAAATTTGGCAACAGTAAATGTTTTCTGAACACCACCTAGTGACTGTTTTAGCCATTTATACAAATTTGTTGTGCAGTATAGCAAGTCTTACAAATGCTAATTTGATAACAGTAAATCTTTGATTTTTATACCTATATACCCAGGATAACACAAACAAAAGGGATTCCAAGTAGAAAAGCCTTGTTCTAGGACCAATTTTTTTGGGGGGGAGGGTGTCGTTTTGCCAGCAGTTGCTGGTGAAATCAAGGGCATGCTGGGTGCCTCATAGTGCCCCACACACATTCCCTCTTTCTCCCCTCACGTGTGAGAGATGGGAAAAGGCATGTTAGCACCCTGTATTGTATCACTACACATACAAAGATTGCATTTCTGGTTTTTTTCCGGATCTCCGGATTGTGATTTGGAGTTTGTAATCTGTGATTTTGTATTATGTCTAAGGGTCTATGTAGATCACTGGACATTAAATATATTGGCTGATCACTTTATATGTGAAGTGACTTGAGATATTAATTCCTTGTTGAGAGTGTTACTATTCATTCTATTAATATATATAGAGAGAGGGGGGGGGGGTGAGGGAGAGGGAGTGTGAAATGTATTTATATGCTCTTTTCTACTTTTGAACTATTGTAGTTCCTGCTTCTGTTTGTTTTCTGTTAGTTTGTTTGGCATCCTGTCCCTATCAGATAGGAGAAAAGGTGGCAACGCTCATTGCCGTGTTGCCCCTTTCCCCATTACAAAGGGGGAAGAGCACAAAAACACTAGCAGCTCCATTGGAGATACTCCAAACCCATTTACCTCTATGTTGTTGCCGTGTCTTGCAATACTTCCTGGGCCAGGACTGTATTCAGCGTGCTTCAAAGGGACAAAAAGCCTCAGTAAAATGAAGTTGTAGGGCTCTTAACCAATCTGGGAAAGAAATAAGGAGAAGGAGAAAAGTAAAAGATTCACAGTGGCCGAGGCTGCAAAATCTGTAGTTTTATTTAAATTCCCCAAGTGAAGTCTGCAAACCTGTGGAGTTGTCTTTAAGGCATGGTCCTATCAGGTTTTCACTTTGTCTATAGAGAAAGGTCTGTCTCTATATGAGGACAGATACAATTGTCTTCACATCTATTGAAGTGAAACCCAATGCAAATATGTCCGCACTCATTCTAAAGGTTGCAGGCTTCATCTTGTGACTGTAGCCTGCCTACAGATTTTGTGACCTCAACATCTATAGAAGATTACGGTATATGTTTTATTCCTCCCTCACCTCCCCTGCTCCTTATTCTAATCCAAGTCTAGTAAACAACCCAGAGGCTTGACAACGTACCATTTTTAATGATATTTCAGTGGTCCAATGACCACTTGCTTTTGCATTGCAACTATGCATAATACAACTGTATTTCTTTTCTATTGTGAGAAAGACAAAAAGACAAAAAAGAATGAATGAATGCTGCAGTTTTGCAATCAATGTGCTCTTGTTGTCTTGTGGAAGACTTTATCTGGGACTCAATTAACTTTGAAAATTCAGTGACATTTTAAGGCATCTGTTTTAAAATAGATTCAAAAGATATGTCAGGTCAGGTGATTGTGGTGCTTTGACCACATGTCTGAATGGCCTATTTCTTCAGATTAGTTCTGCCACAAACACCACTATCTACATCCCACTGGACCATAGGGAGTCTGAAAGTGTTTCATAATGGCTTATTTTCTATGTTGTACAGAGGCTGACAAGACAGCTTATTTGATGGGCCTGAACTCTTCAGATCTGTTGAAAGCATTGTGCTTTCCTCGAGTGAAAGTGGGGAATGAATATGTGACCAAAGGTCAAACAGTAGACCAGGTGAGTGCATGCAGGAAATCAAACTTGTTTGTCAGTTTATATGAAGAATTCTCAGGCGAGGAATGTTCTCCAGTATGTTATTCAGTTTGCGAATACAGACTGAACACCCCTGATCTGGAAGTCTGTAAACAGAAATACTCCAAAATCGTCCATGCAGGTGGATCAGAAAGTAACACCGGTGCCTTTTTGGTACAATGTATACATATTTTGTTTCATGCACAAAATTAGAACAGTACTATATATAAAATCACCCTCTATGTGTA
The DNA here is from genome assembly GCA_030556195.1 of Anolis apletophallus. Taxonomy (NCBI): domain Eukaryota; kingdom Metazoa; phylum Chordata; class Lepidosauria; order Squamata; family Anolidae; genus Anolis; species Anolis apletophallus. The sequence continues at coordinate 114,768,996 of JARBWK010000001.1, read as the reverse complement.
TAAGGTGTACTTGAAATATAAATTAATTTTGTGTTTAGAATTGGATCCCGTCTTCAAGGTATCTCATTAGATACATGCAAATATTTTTAAGTCAGGAAAAATCAGAAATCCCAAACACTTCTGGTCCTGAGATTTTAGATTAGGGGTATTTTAACTTCTTTCAGTTTTGGAGATATTATAGCAACATCAATCTTGCCTCAGATCTACATAATTACAATGATTTTTTACACCAGCAAGGGACTATATTGCGGTTTGGGATAGCCAGGACTGAGAATTGAAAATATCTATAGGATTTACAGAACAATGTCTATCTTTTTTAAGGAAATAATTTAAAAAGTTGAAATCTGGATTTGTTCAGTCTGTCAAAGAGAACACTAAAACATGACATGATTGCATTCTTTAAATATCTCAAGGTCTGTCACAAAGAAAAATGTGCTGGCTTATTGTCTGCTGCATCAGATAACAGGAAGAGTATTAAGGGGTTTTATGTTGCAGGAGAATAGAGTTGGGTTAAACATTAGAAAGTAAAATAACTTTGGCAATGGAACTAAAATCTGAGTGAGGTGGTGGGATCTCTTTCTCTGGGTGTCTCCAAAAATAGACTGGACAGCTCCCTGCTGAGGAAACTTTTGCTAGAGATTCTGCATTCAGCAAGCTGTTGGAGCTGTTCTATGATTCTATAATTCACTATTGCCTTTAGGTTTTTCTAAAGGATAAAACAATTTTATTTACTCATTAAAGAAGTTCAGTGTAGGACTATTATTCCTGAGTCACAAGATAGGATCTGTTTCAAAAACATTGGTGTTTTTATTTTGTACTAAACTCAGGTACATCATGCTGTCAATGCGCTTTCAAAATCAGTCTATGAAAAGCTGTTCTTTTGGATGGTAGCTCGTATCAATCAACAACTGGATACAAGGTTGCCCAGACAACACTTCATTGGAGTGCTAGATATTGCAGGCTTTGAGATCTTTGAGGTAATTAGATCTACTGTGAGCTTTTGACTGGTCTATATTAACTACCATTGGTTTTTTTAACCTTGTTCCAGAGCATAGCTACAAATGAATAACACAAATAGTTAAATAAGAATATGCTGCAGGCTTTTAGAATCTATGATGGAAAGACTGGAATAGATTTTGAACCTTAACTGTTAATAAAAGAAAATATATTACTGTTCCCTGTGACTGGACACATCAACATAACTTTAACTAGCATGCAAACATAATTTTTAAAATACTTACCTATATTTTCTCAAAACCAAAGTTATTCATGTTAATGGAATATGCGCATTCCGCTGTGGTGATCACTCAACAGCCTAGGCTGAACAACTTTGTGGGCATTAATAAAACACATTTCTTCTTTCCTGGTAGTACAACAGCTTGGAGCAGCTCTGTATCAACTTCACTAATGAGAAACTTCAGCAGTTTTTCAACCATCATATGTTTGTGCTGGAGCAAGAAGAATATAAGAAAGAAGGAATTGAATGGACTTTCATAGATTTTGGAATGGATTTGGCAGCCTGCATTGAACTTATTGAGAAGGTACATTGGATATGTGTCTTGTAAATAAGCACCCACTTCAGCTATGATGTGTGTGTGTGTGTGTGTGTGTGTATCTCACATATATATTACACACACACAATAAATCTGTGTTTGTTTTTTCAATGTAGCCAATGGGCATTTTTTCCATCTTGGAAGAGGAGTGCATGTTTCCTAAGGCAACGGATACTTCTTTCAAGAACAAGCTCTATGATCAGCATCTTGGAAAATCGGCCAACTTCCAGAAACCTAAGATTGTCAAAGGCAAGGCTGAGGCTCATTTCTCCTTGGTGCACTATGCAGGAATTGTGGATTATAATATTACCGGTTGGCTGGAAAAGAACAAGGATCCCCTGAATGAAACCGTTGTAGCACTCTATCAGAAATCATCCATTAAGATATTGGCAAATCTTTATGCCACCTTTGCTACTCTAGAGGATGGTAAGTTATCTTACATCATTTGCCTTTTAATTTCTGAACGCTGTTATTTTTTGACTAAAGAACTGAAGAGAAGTTAGTTACTTGTTCTTACGCCCTATCTTTTCAGCAGAAGGTGGTGCTACAAAAAAGAAAGGCGCTAAGAAGAAGGGGTCATCCTTCCAAACTGTTTCTGCACTTTTCAGGGTAAGGCTCCAGATGTCCTAAGAAAAAACAAAGCTCAGTTCACTTTAAGAAATAGGCTGATCAGTGATCACTGATATATATTAGTGATGGAGCAAACGTGGCCCACAGACCACAAGCAGCCTCTGAACTCTATCAACTCTGAGCCCCACTTTTATAGTCCATGAAGTTTCCCATCTCCTGGAACATCTTAATTGGTAAAACTTTGATGTGATTTTCATGCAGTGTTCACAGGAAACAGATGAAAATTCTCACTTGTGCCTCTAGAACTCACAGCCCCCTTCCTCTTTTGGTTGTATAGAGGCCAAAATAGTGACTGGAAAGTACATCACATCATTTGCAGTCAGCATTTTGGTCAGAGCACTTTCATTTTGGAAAGAGCACTTTAAGGCAGGTGCACTCCTTAGGAATAGTCGTAATTTGCCTCCACCACATGTATGGTTTTTCTTCCTTGATATATAAAATTGTTTGTGTATATACAGACAACCTTTTGTGTAAGTACTAACCTATATGCAACATTGAGCTTGTATTGCATTATCAATGCAGCTGAGGTTCCCTTCCTTTCCTTCCTGTCCCTCTGTGGCAAAATATTTCCAGACCCTCCAGAATTGCATGAGGGGCTGCAGTTGGAGAAGAAAAGGCTCCCTCTTAACTCTTCAGAATCTCACTGTTGCATTATCAGACAACATGCACTATACCTTGCTATCCACAGGGAATTAGTTCCATCACACACACAGTCAAACACACTCCACGGATATCAAAATCCAGAGATGCTCAAGTGACAAACCTAGAATAATAGAAATATAGAGTTGGAAGAGACCTCATTGCCATCCAATGCAAACCCCTACCAAGAAGCAGGAAAATCACATTCAAAGCAAAACCGACAGATGACCATCTAGCCTCTGTTTAAAAGCCTCCAAAGAAGGAGCCTCCACCACACTCCGGGGCAGAGAGTTCCACTGCTGAACAGCTCTCACAGTCAAGAAGTTCTTCCTAATGTTCAGGTCTAATATCATTTTCTGTAGTTTGAAGTCACTGTTCTGCATCCTAGTCTCCAGGACTACAGAAAACAAACCTGCCCCCTCCTCCCTATGACTTTCCCTCACATGGCCATAACGTCTCCTCTCAGCCTTCTCTTCTTCATTTTGGTCACCCTCCTCTGGACACATTCCAGCTTGTCAACATCTCCCTTCAATTGTGATGCCCAGAATTGGACAGTTTTCTAGATGTGGTCTAAGCAAGGCAAACTAAAGGGTAGCATGACTTCCCTGGATCAGGCAGAATAGAGGGGTAGCATGATTTCCCTGGATCCTTTGTCACCTGACAAGTGACAAAGGAGCTGCCAACCTGCCTCCTCACTTTGCCACTGGACGAGACTTCACTACACTTCGTTTACCATAAGCCCACTGAGATTGTGCTTTAAGTGGTCTTCTATCTTTTATTTTCCCTTCTTCTTGTTGTTGCTCTCTCCACTGCTATATGTGCCCTCAGCAGGGGAGCACGGCGGAACTGTTTCCACCATGGTTCTCTTGCAAGTCTACCAGGTGGAGCGGAGGATCAAGGAGATGCTCCAAGCTGCTTAAAATATTTAAGCAATTGGTTGAATTTATGAAGACTTTGCAGATACGGATGATTGTTTATATTATTTTAAATGATAGAGGACTATAGAAGTGTTCAGTTAAAGCTCTGGAGTGGCTAGACTAAAGCAAGGATTCTGTCAAAGATACATCTGAGACCAGCTGGATTGGGTAGATTAAATTAGTCATACATTTTATGAGAGAATATTGTCTTAATCAAAACTTTACCTTTCTCCAGATGAAGTAAAATATTACTTGACATTTTTTTAAGAAAAACACAAATATATTGAGACTCTAGATAGAGGACTGTAAATTTAACAGGATTTTATTGAGCTACAAAAAGAAATGCTTATTAATTTAAGGAGTTATATAAAGTTCTAAAGTTAAAATGTCCAAATTACAGGAAAACTTGAATAAACTGATGGCCAATTTGAGGACAACTCACCCACATTTTGTGCGCTGCATCATCCCCAATGAGACCAAAACTCCAGGTAATGGACAGAATCTGTCATGGATTTCTAGAATGACTTCACCAGAACTTCAGGAAAAGTTACAATTTTCTGTTTTCACATATCCAGGTGCAATGGATCACAGGCTTGTCCTACACCAGCTGAGATGTAATGGAGTGCTTGAAGGCATTCGAATCTGCAGGAAAGGATTTCCAAACAGAATTTCATATGGAGATTTTAAACAAAGGTCTGTCGCCAATTTTTTCTGTAACTAGATAATTTGCACTAAGGTCCTGGAGGGAAAAACATTTTTTTGGTATGTAAATACTTGAAGGAGCGCCTCTCCCCATATTTGTCTGCCTGTGGATGCACAACTGAGGACCTGGGAGAGGGGATTCTTAGCTGTGCCACATCGATTGTAGAATTTATACTTTCTTTGGAGGCCTGATTGGTGCGAACACTGATTTCATTTACACACCAAGTATAAATGATTCATTGATTCATCTAATATGTACACAATTTTTAGTGTGTTTAAAGAAATGTTTAAATCATGATTATGTTTTAAATGTTTTTAGTCTATTTAAAATTGTCAACTGTGTTAAACTGTTTTAACTTGTCTTCATTGTCTATACCCAAGAACAAGACAAGTATCGCAGTGTTATGTTATATTTGATTCAACAACAGTTGCAAGTAAAATCCATTAATTTTTATAGAGAATGGGAGCAAGTGGAATTAGAGAAAGATCTGACTATGCCCTATAGTGAGATAGAGACTAATGCCACCTCCTGCTAAGATCTGCTGAGGTCCCCTAGAGGTCTCAGTAGATGATGTAATCATTCTGTATCAGGCTACAGGGGCATAACAAGTTGGTTCTGTGATATTCTGCATTCCCCACTTATTCGTCACCAAAACTGTGAATCTTTATCGTGCTTGCGCTCTTTTAGTGTGGTTTTTGTTGCTGCAAAGGATGGAAGTTAATATCAATTTCTAAAGGGTGGATCAAATGTCATGAAAGGGTTTCAATGTTTAATTCCTCTATTTTTGGTATTAGTTTACCATTCTTTAGCATAATAGGCTGTATTGATAGGAAATTACATTATATGGGAGAAATCGAATCTAATAAATGGCATCCAATAACATAGCATCATATACAGCATATATAAGAGATCTTGGTGACTTTTGACCCACTCTATACAATGAATGGAACAAAGATAAAAAGATACATAGAGATGTACGGTTGTCTTCATATGTTAAGAAACAGGATGGTAGTCACAATAATAGTAATCATCATCATCTTTATTTGTACCCTACCACCATCTCCCCAAAGGGACTTGGGGTGCCTCACAGAAGCACTCTAAGTGCCACATGCAGACAACTATGTGTTATCACTGATTATGGTACTTTGTTAGATGTAGACAACTTGTGGTTTTCTAGGCATTATGGAGCAGCAACCTCAAGTAGTCCTAACAAGCACAAGGCATGGGAAAGGATAGCTTGCATTCATTCAATGGGAGCTAGAATTTAGTAGTGGCCAGATAGCCATAATGGAGCCTACTGGGCCTACTGAGCTTACTGGGCCTACTGGGAAGGGTGGTATACAAATTGAAATAATAAATAAATAAGTTGCCCATCTCCAATCTAAACCATCAGAAGACATTAGAGGTGTCCCGTTTCCTGAATTTCAGTGCTAAAATGACTTGCTTTGTTTAAATGTACAGATACCGTGTTCTCAATGCCAGTGCTATCCCAGAAGGCCAGTTTATGGACAGCAGGAAAGCCTGTGAGAAACTATTGGGATCTATTGATATTGATCACACCCAGTACAAATTTGGGCACACCAAGGTAAGCAGTACATCTTTATGCTGAGAACATCAATGAATGTTTTAAACATGCAAGATTGCAGACTCAATTTGGATTCTCTTTGCAGGTCTTCTTCAAGGCTGGTTTGCTGGGCCTTTTGGAAGAGATGAGAGATGATCGTCTAGCATTGCTCATTACTCGCACACAGGCTATGTGCAGGGGGTACCTCATGAGAATGGAATACCAAAAAATGGTTGAAAGAAGGTAGAAAACTTGTATTGTTTCAGACACTTGTTAACTGGCTTTCCACAATTTATTAGATTCTTTTCCTTTGATTGTGCTTCTCTGAAAAACATTTAGAGTAAATATAGGGCCAAACTAAACACCACACAAAAGATTTCTGTTCTACAGAACCTCACCTCCCACTCCTATCTTCCTGGTTCTCCAACCTCTGAAGCCAATCCGGCTTCCACCCTGGCCATGGGACAGAGACAGTGCTGGTTGCCATTGCTGACGACCTTTGCCACCAGCTGGACCAGGGGGTGGGTGGGGGGGGGGGGGGGGGAATCTGCACTGCTAGTACTCCTTGATCTCACAGCAGCGTTAGACACTGTGGACTATGATCTACTGATCCACCATCTCGCCATGTCTGGCCCTTAAATGGCTTGACTCATTCTTCCAAAATCGGAAACAGCACGTGGAGTATTTGGACCAAGCTTCTGAAAGCTCCTCCCTTGTGTGTGGAGTTCCTCAGGGTGCAATTCTTTCACCCCTACTTTTTAATATCTACGTTTGACTGTTGGCCAGTCTGATAAGGAGTTTCGGGCTAGAGTGCTACCAGTACACCGATGACACCCAGTTACTTTTGCGCCTGGAGTCTCTGAAATACCAGATAACTTCATCTTATGTCTAGAAGCGGTGACAAAATGGTTGCGGGCTAGCAGGCTTAAAGTAAATCTGGTAAAGACCGAGATCTTGTGGCCGGGTCGCCCAACAGAAGTAACGTACCTTCTGCCCTCCCTTGACGGCGAACCCCTATCTCCATCTACCTCCGCCAAGAGCCTGGGCATTGTTCTAGACTCATCACTGGCAATGGAGACCCAGGTTGCCACTGTTAGCAAACAGGCCTTCTTTCATGTCCGCCAGGCAAAGCAGCTAGCACCATATCTCACAAGGGAGGTCTTGGCGACAGTCATTCATACCACGGTGACATCTAGATTGGACTATTGCAATGAGTTATACACTGGCCTTCTCAGGCCTGTGACTCGGAAGATCTGCACTGCCCAGAAGCTAGGCTGCTTACACTAACACCCTTGAAATTCCGTACAGCGCCAGCTCTTCAACAGTTGCATTGGGTGCCAACAGAGTATGGGAGTCTTTATAAGACACTGGTCCTGACGTTTAAGGCCCTGTATGGCCAGTGTCCGCTATATCTCAGAGACTGCCTTTCCTCTTATGGCCATCAGTGGTCACTTAGACCCTCCCAACACAATCTGCTTTACATTCCAGGCCCAAGAGAAGCACGTCTTACTAATACGAGGCATAGGGCCTTTTCTATCTCTGCCCCAGCACTGTGAAACTCATTGCCTCCGTATATGAGAGTGATGCACGATCTGCGCCCTTTCACCCAGGCTCTTAACATATTAAGATGAGGGCAGCATGTAAAGACCTCATCACATTGAGGTCCACATGGTGGATGATAGCAGGGGGATTCACCATGCAGCATGGCTAATCTGCCGGACAGTGGGGGAAATCCATTGCCCTGTACCTTGCATTGCCCACGTTGCTCCTTACCTATCCCACAGGGAGAAGCATCCCATGTTCTTTTTGTTCCTTCTTTCAACACTTTCACCTCAGTTCAGGGATGGAGCCCTACTGTAAGTAGATGCGTGTCGTTTGATGGGATCCAGTGGGCTCCGTCCCTAAACTGAGGTGAAAGTGTTGTGGGATGGGCAAATTTGCTTGTGTGATGAGGTCGTCAGTGTTCATGGGGAAGGAAAATCTCTTCCTCTAAGGATAGCTTTTGGACAAAAAATTACTGGGGGGAAATGCAAGGCAATAATGAAAATGAGGTTTTGAATAATCAACACTTGAATTACTAGGTTGCTTTTTTATTGAAATTCTGCAACCATGTCATTTCCTTTTTAAAATGTAGACTAAATCAGCTGTCAGAATATAGGAAACAACTGAAGATTTATCTCTTCTGGCAGGCCTATCGAATTGGCTTTTATATATCAATTTTAAAGTCACATCCCATGCCTACTATATTTTAATTTTTGTTCTGTGTCTTTTGATGTGTGTTTGTTATATAGAATATGTTTAATAATACGTATTTTACTGAATGTTTTTATGATGTGTTTTTCACTATGTGTGGATTCATGCACAAGATCGTCAGTCTTCTCTGCTGCAGAATGCTGGTGCCTCACTGAATTTCAAATCCCAGGATTCCATAGCACTGAACAATGGCAGTTAAAATGGTGTCAAACTTCATTAATTCTATAGGGTACAGTCAGTCCAAGACAGCTGTAATTGGTATTAGAGCTGCTGCACAGCTTTCAGAAATATATGTTTTAAACGAAAGAAAGCAATTTGTTAAGTGGTTGCATATTCTTTTGAATGTTGATAGGAGTTGATAGGTAACATTCCAGTTGAAATCGACTTTTTAAAAGTCTTGTTTCCAGGTCTAAGGGTAGTAGTCTGCTTATCCTGATACAAGAACTGTTTATAATGGGGAATAGAATTTTTTTTAAAAAAATGGAAATGTATAGGTAGTTCACTTATTATCTACATATAGCCTAAACTCTGAATCCAGTCCAGAGTAGCAATACTCTGGAATGGCTCTAGGATGACTACACCTCCAGTCTCCTTCCTTCTGCAGCAGTAGGACAAGTGTCCAGACTATATAGCCAGGCAAAAACCTTGGATTTCCTCTGTTGCCATTCCAGACCACCATAGAGGTTAATGAGTGTTACAGAGCAGGAGTCTCTTGACATCATGTGGAGCAACTTTTGGACCAATGAGGGTTATAGGGCCAGGGAAGACAAGCTTTAACTCTTTGGATTGGTTCTATTCTAGGGAAGCAATCTTCTCCATTCAATACAATATCCGCTCATTCATGAATGTCAAACACTGGCCTTGGATGAAGCTGTTCTTCAAAATTAAACCACTTCTGAGAAGTGCCGAGGCAGAAAAGGAAATGGCCACAATGAAAGAAGAGTTTAAAAAAACGAAGGAGGAACTTGCTAAATCTGAAGCCAAAAGGAAAGAATTAGAAGAAAAAATGGTATCTTTACTACAAGAAAAAAATGATCTGCGGGTGCAAGTACAGTCTGTAAGTATCTCAAGCATATAAAATCTGGTGTCTTAAATAGATAATTGATATGCATACATTTATTTAATTCTATTTTATCCCTGGTATATATTTATTTTTCACTTAGAGTGAGTTCCAACACTCCGGTATTACACATTATAACATAATCAATTCAATAAAAACAGACTAATTGTACAATCCAGAATAAAAACTCAATTGTTTCAGGCCAGATTCCCTTGAAAGTCCTACCTATGCTGGCAAAATCAGTATGTGGATGTCTATAAACCTACTTCTATCTAGGTTCTTGCCAGTTATTGGTCCCAAACAAGCTATTCAAAAAACAGTTACCTTTGACTTCACTGTATGCAGAGTACCTCAAGTCCTCCTATATTTCTATATCTCCAGGTCTGCACAAAAGTTTTATCTCTTATTGATTTCAGCAAAGGGAACTACCAATGAAAAGTTAGCAAAATCTACACAAAGTAAATTCCTATCTCCAGCATATGGCTTGGAAGCCTGTGTTTTGACAAACTTGAGGTGCCATGGTGGTGCTGTGGTCCAAAGCATTGTTGTAACACAATAGGTTTAATATATGCTGAAACTATAGTTAAAACATAGCTTTAAGCTAAACATCTCACACTCTGTGGGTAAAAGTGCTGGAATAAGGAGCTGGTGAAGACAGTAAGTATTGAAGTTAACATTTTGTGGAGCAAGATGTTCTACAATATTGATGTAGTTTCTCTGAAGCTCTATCTCTCTTCACCTGTAGTGGAGAAAAAGACTGATGCAAGGGGAGACAATCCCTCAGTTATAGACCCAAATCAAAAGACCTCCCAGAGATATTGCCGTTGTGGGTGCAATGCAGACTAGCTGAGTCTTCATAGGCTAGCTCTAATCCAGGCCTGCACAACTTGTGGCTCTCGAGGTCTTTGGGACTCCAACTCCCAGAAGCCCTATCCATCTTGTCCAGTGGTCAGAAATTCTAAGAGCTGAAGTCCAAAACTCCTGGAGGGCCACAGGATGTGCAGACCTGCCTAATCCATGCTTCCTTCCTAGGGAGATCAATGCAATTAGTGGAGAGATAAACCCAGTATTAAAATTCTGCATAAAACAATAGAGAAAAGGAAAGGAAAGCAAGACAAGAGGAAATGATTATCATGTAGCATTTGTATGCTTCATGTTAAAAACTGAAAAATGATTTGGCATCTATAGCATTACTTAAGAACACATGTGAACAGTGGGATTTTGGCTCCCATATGGATTGGAAAGGGAAAAGGATTTCAAAAATTGTAGTCCTCTGTTCTAAAGGAGTTTTGAAATCTTCTCTCTCTTTCAGGACATATGAAACTATTTCTTGGAATAAAAATAAGCTTAGTGAGTTGTCTGAACACTGAAAAAGGAGATGTAGAATGACAAAGGTGTTAGGTGCCTTTGCATACTGTTATACTGCCCATTAGGGTTGAAGAACAATTTTTCTCAGGAAGCTAAACCAGAAGACGAACATTGGGAATTTTTTTTGATAGAATGCAACGATGGCTCGAATAAATGAAGAAGGACTAACTTGTCGATGGGAGGAGGGGGAAGGATAGGAGGGGGGGGGGGGGGAGAAAGAAAAAATGTATTGTAATTAAAGGAATGCAAAGTAAATGTATTGGAAATAGGTGATAACAATACAATAAAAAAGAAGAACAATTTTTTCTCCCCTCTCCTTTTTTTTAAAAGGAAGGTGAAAACTTAGCAGATGCAGAAGAAAGATGTGACCAGCTGATCAAAACTAAAATTCAGCTGGAGGCTAAAATCAAGGAACTGTCTGAAAGGGCCGAGGATGAAGAGGAGCTGAATGCAGAGCTGACCTCCAAAAAAAGGAAACTAGAGGATGAGTGTTCCGAGTTGAAGAAAGATATTGATGACCTTGAGTTAACTCTTGCCAAAGTTGAAAAAGAAAAACATGCCACTGAAAATAAGGTAGACAACTTTATGCATTTTTTGCCTGGATAGTATATAGATAAATGCTGGTGAATTCAATTGCAACATAAACACAATATTAACATGTTGTTTTAGGCTCTCTTAGAAAGGTTGTCTTTTCTATTACTTTCCAAATGTGCACAAATATCATAAAACTTTTCATTTTCAGGTACAAATTGTAACTCTTATTTATGGTATTCCTTTTTTGTGCCTTTGTCTGCACAGTGAAATAACTTTGGCAAAGGATGAGTGTAAAGAGAGTCAATATCTAATTGGAGCATGAAATCATTCCGTTGTGAGAATGTGATCAGAATTTCAAATGATCACAGCATAATCAACAGAATTATGCTGTCTTCCACAGGTCAAAAACCTGACAGAAGAAATGGCAGTTCTGGATGAAACTATTGTGAAGTTAACCAAGGAGAAGAAAGCCCTCCAAGAGGCCCATCAGCAAGCTCTTGATGACCTACAAGCTGAAGAAGACAAAGTCAACACACTCACTAAAGCTAAAATAAAGCTGGAGCAACAAGTTGATGATGTAAGAAAGTGAATCCCAATCCCTCCCAAATTTTGGCAACTTGCATTTAAGTTACACCTGCTCCCCTAGTGGAATCTGCTTGTGACCAAGTAAAGTGGGTGCTGAAGGCAAGAGTGGATGCTGTTCTTGTTTGCACCCACTCTTGCCTTCAGCAAAATAATAAATATATTTTGGAGCAAAACAGGAGCGGTAGTATTTTAAGGTCCCTGAATTGCCCTCAGAACAATAAGGAGTGCTGGCTCTTGTTTCCGTTGAGATTATACAGTATGTGTAAAGGCAGAAGGGGGGTTTCTTTATTATTTTAGCCATACAGCTAGAGAGGAAGTTTATGCTGGGGAAATGATGGAAAAGCTCGTATCTGTGAATGACTATTCCCTCCAGTGTGTTGAATGTCCATTCTTTTCAGGGACATTCCCACTTTCTGAATATTGAGGTTAACCCAAGAGAGAAATGTCAGCTGCCCTGGGATCCTTTCTGTGGCTTTCAGGCATTAATGGGCACTAACATTAAGCTTGTGTTACAGCTGGAAGGCTCCTTGGAACAGGAAAAGAAAATCCGCATGGATCTTGAAAGAGCCAAGAGGAAATTAGAAGGGGATTTGAAACTTGCTCAGGAATCCTTAATGGATCTAGAAAATGACAAACAGCAGCTTGAAGAAAAACTGAAAAAGTATGGACTGTTTAAATTGAAGTTTGATATTCGGCTATGATTAGTGAACTACTTTTTAATTGTTACCTCTTCTGTCCATTTACAGGAAAGACTTTGAGTTCAGCCAACTGCAAAGTAAAATTGACGATGAACAAAATTTGGGAATCCAGCTACAGAAGAAAATCAAAGAACTTCAGGCATGAATTGTTTACTTTGCATATTTCATTCAAGCTCATTTTATGTGACAGGAATAAGAATATTTGATGTATAATAGATATAGTGACACATGCCTTCCTGACTTTAAATCTGAAATGTTGCTGAAATATCCAAATACTGGTTGAGATCCTGTGGTCATTTCTAGAGTAAGGGTTATGCATGTGGAAGTCCCCCAGGCTCCCCCGTCATTATATTCAGTGCTATATCTCTGAGGTATACCCCCATGTGGCTGTTGGAGAGCAGAAGGGATTGGAAAAGCAACTGCTTATGTCTTCACAGGCATATGTGGAGTAACAACCTCATCAGATGCAGTTGTCTCTGCATCTTCTCCCCATATCTCTATCCTGCTGAAACAGAGTCCGTGGAGTCCATCACATGACGCAAGGCAACTTCCGGTGGGACTCAATGGGACTCTGTTTCGGAAGCATAGAGAAATGGAGCCCAGATGCCTTTTGAGGAATCAGGTGTTACCCAACTCCTAATTGGAGAACATGAAGATGATGCGCAAAAGGTTAGGAAAGGACAGGAAACAATGTGGCATGGGAGGCCATTCTAGAAGACAGGGAAAGATGATAGGAAATGAAAGACAGTTCTCTCCACTTTCCCCCTGCCTGTCTGATGAGGTCCTGAGGGCATATGTTGTCAAGACCTGCCAGGAGGCATCAGCAGATGATGCCATTGTACATTGCCAGATGTCCCTCTGTCTTTATGCTCTACATCAGCAATGGAATAAGTGTTATGTTGCAATGTCACAGCAAATTCAGATAGTTATGTAGGGAGGAAGGAAATACCAACATATCTCCCCCCCCCACCACACACACACAGAATGCCGGCCAATGGGTTTCATTCTGAATATGTGTTTTTCATCAGATATTTAAATCTAAACACGTTAAAGCAAAAACTAGACAGATAAACAAAAATAGGATTGTTGCAGCCCCACAGTTCATGTTGTGTGTCATGTAATACACTGAAACAATGATGTTGTTACCACTTGAATACACATTTTGTAAATGGCTCTTCTATTCACTACGCTTATACAATCTTTTTTATAGCTAGCATAAATACTATGTTCCTTTCACTAAATACTCTTACATATTTGCCCTGATGAAACTTTTCTGTCTTTACTTCTGTTTTATCCTTTTCTTTTTATCTCTCACAAAACTCTGCCTATTCTCTTTTGCTGCTTTATATGGTGCTATTTCTTAAGACTTAAAACACAGCATTTTCACAAAGCCTTAATCCTTATTCCCAATTTTTAATCAACTCCAATTCCACGAAGTTTTCCAAGTTTTCATGTGTCTCTCATGACTTTTTGACCATCATCAGAGATTCCCACTGTCTTTTTACAACTGAAAGTATCTAAAAATCTTTTTTTGTAGGCTCGTATTGAGGAACTGGAAGAAGAAATTGAGTCTGAGAGAACAAATCGGGCAAGAGCGGAGAAGCAGCGTGCAGACTTAGCACGTGAGCTGGAAGAAATCAGTGAGCGGCTTGAAGAGGCTGGAGGAGCCACCTCGGCCCAGATTGAACTTAATAAGAAGCGAGAGGCAGAATTCCAGAAGATGCGGCGTGACCTGGAGGAATCAGCTCTGCAGCATGAAGCCACTGTAGCAGCTTTGCGCAAGAAGCATGCAGATAGCACGGCTGAACTTGCAGAGCAAATTGAAAACCTGCAGCGTGTCAAGCAAAAATTGGAAAAGGAAAAGAGTGAATGCAAAATGGAGATCGATGATCTGGCCAGTAACCTGGAATCTGTTACCAAATCAAAGGTATTTGAAAACAAAACATATGCAAAATGGGCATTATTAGTCATGCACAGTTACATAAAAGCAGGCATATGAATGCATAACATAAACTTACAATTTCAAATATGTTCATAGGCTAACCTAGAGAAAATGTGCCGGACGTTAGAGGATCAGCTCAGCGAAATAAAGACGAGGTCTGAGGAAAACCAGAGATCAGTGACTGATTTAACCACAATGAAAGCACGTCTGCAGGCTGAATCAGGTAAAGAAAGTCATCGGATTGGTTGAAGACTCATTCCAAGGTCTTTCCACCATCTATTATATAAATGGGTTCACGTCATGTGATGTATACCTCAAACAAAGAAACCATACAACGCAGAAACACAATACTTGCCAACAGAAATAGGCCTCAAGCAAGGTACGTTTGTAGCAAAGAAACTTTCCCCCCAAAACCTAAAAGGCCCCCAAAACAACGAGTAAAAATAAAACTACATTTACCAGCATCCTCCGGGGCAGCCAAAGACTCACCCAGCCTCTACATTCTGAACAACATGATTGGCTGCCAATAAGGGCGGATTTGCATAACTGCTGTAACCATAGCAACGCTGGCAAGAGCCATCCAAGGCTAGGATAGAATGCTGAGAGATTTCAGTTGGTGTTTGAGGGTTAAACTGCCAAAACCAAACTCTGAGGGAGCAATTCTCCAGCAAATTCTTACCCACACAACACAACACAACTTCCAATCACAACCCATCCCACCAACCTTACGGGACCCCGTACACACAACAACTACAAACACCACAAACAAAAACCATTTCTTTCTTCCACACAGACATAAACTGACCCAAAAGACAAGCCATGCCTTATAAAAATAACAGCATCGGACGACACACTCACAGCGCTACATACATCCAAAAAAAAGGGCAGAACAAACGCCAGAACAGAAACACACTGCGCAGCAGAGACACAGACAACGGGTCACTGCACGACGCACAGCTGAGAACCAAATGCAAAGAACTGCACGACAAGAAGAAGCGCGCAGCCAGGAACAACAAAGACGCAGAAATGCAACACAACAGCAGCGCGCAAGGAGCGCAGAAAAACCACGTCGCAACACAGAAAAAAAAACTTCAAAAACACCACAACCAATTCCACTGCCTAGCCTTCAGATACAAACAATAACATACAAATCAATTGATACTGTGATTGAGGAAGATCAGGCAGTGCATTACCCAACAGAATTTCTAAATTCCCTACATCTACCTGGACTGCCACCACACCTTCTCCATTTAAAATTGGGTGCAGCCATCATTATGCTGAGAAACATTGATCAGCCAAAACTCTGCAATGGCACACGTCTTGCCATCAAAGCACTGCAGAACAATGTCATTGAGGCGACCATCCTCACTGGACCCTACAAGGGACAAGACGTCCTCATACCACGCATACCTATGGTCCCGACCGATATGCCATTCCACTTCAGCCGTCTCAATTCCCAATTACACTAGCTTTTGCCATCACCATAAACAAGGCTCAAGGACAAACACTACAAATCTGTGGCATAGACCTTGACACAGAATGCTTCTCCCACGGACAACTCTATGTAGCGTGCTCCAGAGTTGGGAAACCACAGAACCTCTACATCAACATAGCCAACGGAAAGACAAAAAACATTGTATATCCACAAGCTCTGCAGAATGCCAGGAACACCACACACCGACAACTCCACAGGACTTCAACATCCCACCCACCAGAACAACCCACAACGACACAGCCATGACCCCACCAAGTAACATCATTTCCAACCCTTACATACTCAGACTTTCTCGCATCTCCTAAATAGGGCACAGCAACGCGTGCCGGGTACAGCTAGTTTATTATAAAGAGAAGACTTTGAATGTTTATGTTCTCAATGTCCTCTGAAATCTCTTTGCCACAAGTGTACCTCCACTAATGCCTCTTCACACTTGAGCATTTTGCCACTTTAATCCACTTTAAATGCTGTGACTGCCTCCTGCAGAATTCTGGGGCTTGTAGTGTAGGGAGGGGCCTTTAAATGGTTCATCCAGAGAAGCCCTGGGCCTCCCTAAACTACAAGGCCCAGGATTCTGCAGGAGGCAGTCACAGCATTTAAAGTAGATTCAAGTGGAGAAATGCACAAGTGTGAAGAGGCATGAGATAAACTAGGATTGAGAAATGATAATCTGGTGTTTGAATGAGGAAGTAGGTGTTAAATTATTATGAGGGCAGGGTTTAGGCTATCAGTCTCCATCTGGCTAAAGTAACAGGTAAAGCAAATGATAACCACATGATTCTGGCTTCACATCACCAGGATTTAATGCGACCCAGGATTTACCAAGGCCAACCACACAGTCTGTATTGTAAATCCCACAGATCAGCTCTTGAATAGTAAGGTTATACTAAGGGAGAAGATTAGTCTGAGGCCTTGTGCACAAAATAAGAGCCAATGGAAATATGAGTGGCTTGCACTTCTTCAATTAACAATTACGGTGCAACTTTCAGACTGGGGACATATTTCTCCACAGTGAAAGAAAAGGAAAAATGAAAATGCCCCCATTTTGATAATGTGTATCTTACCATGGAGAATATGCAACATGGCATGGATATGTAGAAGGTGCAAAAGGCTCTGCTTGCAGCTCATGTTTCCTCAGCTTCCCCTAATCTAATGCCTATCAAACAGCCTGAGTGCATACAGAGGCAATTTGAAAAACTATCTCACTCCAATATGTCTGTAATTTTGACTTTATGTCAAGGAATTTAATTTTATGGAAAGCTTGTGTTCTGGTCCTTTTAGAGGAGAATGTATGAAATATAGGGTCTTCATTTGGAGCACCAAAATATTGTGAAAAGAAAAGTGTTTTGGCGAACAATTCCCATGAACATAATAACAATAATAGGATGTTAATTCTGTGGCTTATTGTACCCTTGTCAGTTATGGTATTACATCTAACACTACATCATAGTTGCCAAATGGCATAGGAAGGAAATTAAGTATGTATCTTCTTTGGCCAAAGGTGAACTGGCACGTCAAATTGAGGAGAAGGATAGCATAATATCTCAACTTTCCAGAGGCAAGCAAGCATTTACCCAACAAATAGAAGAACTGAAGAGGCAGCTAGAGGAAGAGACCAAGGTAATCATATGAACAAAGTACTAGAGAATTTTTTATAGATATTTCAAAATTTTGGATACATTTGGTGAGCTTTTTCCTCTTCTAGCATATTATGAAATTGCACTGTGATGACTCGTCCATAGTATTTGGTCAAACAGTGAATAGGACTCTATTTCTTTGAGGAGTCCTGCCTTTGGTCAGATGAGACCATGCCTATCCCATGTGACATAAATATTTCAAATGGTGGCAGGCCAGATCTACATTATTTATCCTACATTTAATCCACACATAAGTAGGAATGAAACTCAGGGAGGTGGAAGACAAAGTGCTTGAACTCAGTGATACTAATTCATGAGTATGACAACCCTGTTAACGCACTAATTTCTCTTGTATCTATTGAACATCAACTCATTATTTTTTAACATTACATCTTCCAAACATAAGCATTGCTATTGTAGAAAAAGATATTAACTCTGGTAGTACCTTGCATTGCACAATTGAATAGCCCATATATTAGAGAAGTAAATCTATATAGATTACATAACTCGTTCACATAATCCAAATGCCTTAGAATAGACCCAGGACTGGAATATGATCGAGCTGTAAGAAGAAACTTCCTTTGCTTAATATTGATATTGGTTACAATAATTTTACTCATATGCAAAAGGGTTGAGGAACAAATAGATCTCCAGGTGCTTTGAACTCCAGTTTCTACCAGCCCTAGGCAAAGGTGAAGCATGGTGCACATAGCAGTTAATCAATATCTGCAGAAGCGTAGTCTGTTACTGTAGAGGAGAATCATAGAATAATAGAGTAGGAAGAGATCACATAGGCCATTTGGTCCAACCCCTTGCCATGGAGGAAAAGCACAATCAAAACACTTGTGAAGATGATTCTATGTGACCAGGAGGAGAAAAGGATCTGTTACTAATAAAAACATTTGTTTTACTTAGGCAAAGAATGCACTGGCCCATGCCTTGCAATCTGCTCGCCATGATTGTGATTTGCTCCGGGAACAATATGAAGAGGAGCAGGAAGCCAAGAGTGAGCTCCAGCGGGCCCTGTCCAAGGCCAACAGTGAAGTGGCCCAGTGGAGAACCAAGTATGAAACAGATGCCATTCAACGCACAGAAGAGCTGGAGGAGGCCAAGTAAGTGCTGGGATAGAAGTGGTCAACTAACAGTCATTTTCACACTTTGCCCTAGTATAATTTTATTGTTCAGAAGTATTCTCTATTACTGTGAGCAAATAAACAAGAATTGGATACATGAATTGAACTTTAGTTTGATGACTGGTTCCAAAATTAGGGGTGGGCATGAAAACACTGCCTCCCATATCCTCTAGACTAAATTTGAGAATCATGAAGATTTGAAGGATACATTCCAAGTCTTCCAAGGAAGCTAATTTGACCCCTTAACTTCCCACGGCTAAACCCCATTATGTTTGCTACCTTATGCCTTATCAGCAGAAGAACTGGAATTTATGTTCAAAGATTACTAAATATATGTAATCATTGCACTTGGGGGGATTTATACATTTACTGGCAATACACCTTACTAAAGATTATGAGGTCTGCTAATCATGTTTAATATTCTACAAACACATCACTCTGCTGAACAGGAAATAAGAAGGCAAATTGAGAAAACAAATCAGTCCCTTAAGAGTTATAATTGTAACTATCTTCTTTAAGGAAAAAATTGGCCCAACGACTTCAAGAAGCTGAAGAACAAGTTGAAGCTGTCAATTCCAAGTGTGCCTCCCTGGAGAAAACGAAGCAGAGGTTGCAGTGTGAAGTGGAAGACATGATGGTGGATGTTGAGAGGGCAAATGCACAAGCTGCTGCTCTGGACAAGAAACAAAGGAATTTTGACAGGGTATATTTCGAAAGGTTATCTTCTGTTATAGACCATTAGATGAGAAAAAGGCGTAGGACACAACACCCAAATCCAAGCCAGCAAAATTGGGAGGGATAATTACATTTGACAGTGGAATAGTCACTGACTTCTGAACTTTGTCTTCACTTATACCTGTAAATGTTGAAAAGCCCATTTACTGTCCACCTGCAGCCTAGCTGGGATTTGAGGTCAGATGACATAATGCATGGCCCCTGATATAATTTGTAAAATATTCCCTCAATATTCAAATGTAACTAAAATTGTTCAGGCTCCTTGGTGCAGGTCAGACTGAACCCTGCTTACAGACAGGTCAGCATCCAAAATCATACGGACAGTGTGGACCCATATAATGCAGTTCGAACTGCATTATATGGCTCTACATTGACCCTATAATGCTGTTTAAATTACATTATTTGGCAGTGTACATCCAGGCAGAGATTGTGACATCTTAGCTTTCTGATGATTCAGTGTACACAAACTTTGTTTCATACAGAAAATTATTAAAAATATTGTATTAAATTATCTTTAGGCTGTGTATGAGGTGCATACAAAACATAAATGAATTCTATGTTTAGACTTGGATCCCAAACTCCTAGATGTAAAACAGGTATTCCAAAACAAGGTATTCTCAAGCATTTTAAATGAGGGATGTTCAACCTGTGTCACTCAGGGATTCAATGATGCAGTGACTTACAATTAAATGTGTGGAAAGCATGACTTGAAACATAGTGTTAAAACATGTTTTTGGATTATATAATCCATTGTTTTGGAATATTTGATCTGTGATGGTTGTTCTGTCCATTTGTATGAATATTGGCATTGTGGAACTTAAAAAAGCTGATGTAGCATTCCCAAGAGAGTTCTCATCTAGATCTTATCTAGTTGGAGGAAACTCTCAGAAACCCTTTGTAAGCTTCTTTGAATAAAAAAGTTGCACTGTGCAATAGGACATGAAAATTACATCTTGAAAATACTGTGATTAAGGGATATGATGTAAGCATAAAAATGTTCAGAGCAAGGAGGCACTAATGGAAAGGAAAAAGTGAGTGGGTTGCTGTGAGTTTTTCAGGCTGTTCCAGTAGTATTCTCTCCTGACATTTTACCTGCTTCTGTGGCTGGCATCTTGCACTTGTATCACCCACAACAGACCTCTGAAGATGCTGGCCACAGATGCGGGTGAAATGTCAGGATTCTGGCCACTAAAATCGTTATTTGTGGGTTTATCAGTCAGGGCTATCTCCTACTTTGTTTTGTTTATTGTTATGCCCCTCACAGACAAAACTTGGCAACAGAGATGTCACACTTAAACTTTTCTCTAATGATATCCATAATTGTTGCTAAAAGCACAGGGTCCGATATTCTACTGAGAATATTTTGCCTGTGCCTTTTTAAAACAAAGAAAATAAATATGCAAATAAAATATACAGAAATATTATATATAATTTGTATGCAAATAATTAGTAATTATATGCAAAATAAGTAAGCAATATAAATAACCTAAACACATGGGATGTTAAGATTTTGGCAGAATGGAAGACCAAGTATGAGGAGAGCCAGTCAGAGCTAGAAGGTGCCTTGAAGGAGTCACGCTCATTGGGTACTGAACTCTTCAAAATGAAGAATGCCTACGAGGAAACGTTAGATCAGCTGGAAACAATCAAACGAGAAAACAAGAATTTACAGCGTAAGTGTCATAATTGGCCTTCTTTCTATTTGTTGGTATATTGGCTCCAGCAACAACAAAAAGACCATATGTAGACAAGACGTGACCTTTCTCTGTTCCAGTGACACAGCGGACAAAAATTTCTCACAACTTTCATGTCATGAAA
Organism: Anolis apletophallus; assembly: GCA_030556195.1. Lineage (NCBI taxonomy): Eukaryota > Metazoa > Chordata > Lepidosauria > Squamata > Anolidae > Anolis > Anolis apletophallus. The sequence continues at coordinate 114,747,732 of JARBWK010000001.1, read as the reverse complement.
AATTACATCAACTTAACTACTGCCTACTATAATGTGATTTAGCTTTGCATGTGACGAAATTCAGAAGATCACGAAGGCAGCAGTACAGATTGTTAGGAAAGTCAAAGCTTTATAACTTCATAAACTTAAAGATCACATTAGAGTACAGAATAGTAGGATTTCTCCATGCTATCAACCTATGCTCTCAGAAGGCAAGACTAGCCTGATTTCCTTTAAGAAATATCATAGAATTCCTAAAGTTCATATGAGCAGTTCCTTAGAAATGTGTTTCTATGAACGCACACAATGGTTAAACTGGATAAATGCTGGGTGAATAATGGATTATTATGACATAATTTATTATGTATTTGTTTCACTCATATTCTACTTTTCCAGTGCAGGATCCAAAAGATTACAATTACCTTGGATTGTAAAAAACCCATAAAATATATTGCTAATTATGTCTGTGCTTGTTAAGGGTCACACACTATGTTTGGGATTGTTTGATGTATTTTGCATCAAAATACGTTGCATCAAAATATGTTTTCTTAACAGACCTGTTAGGAAGAACAGATCTTTCTCAATGTGACAGAAGAAGGCATCAATCTAAGCTTTGCTCATGCTTGTTTGTTGTAACAAATCTTTATATGTATGTATGATATTGGCTGCATTAATTTCATAAGTTTTCCACTTTCTGGAACCCAATTTCTCCTATATTTCTGTATTTTTAATGTTTCCAGAGGAAATAGGTGATCTTACAGAACAAATTGCTCAAAATGGCAAATACATTCATGAACTTGAGAAGGCCAAGAAGCAGGTAGAAGTGGAGAAATCAGACATGCAGATGGCTCTAGAAGAAGCAGAGGTGAGCTGTGAAAAAGGGCTAGGAGAGGAGATACAAATAAAATTATGAGTTTGCATGGCTCTTTTGTGAGGGAAGTAGTAGAAATGCTCACATTTGGAGATGTTTCCCACAAAACAAGCAGTGTCAAATCAGGGCATTTGCTGGGTAGATAGTATAATACATACCTTAGATTAAGTAAAGGAACAATGACAATATGTGACTATACCTATCACCTACTATATTTTTTAATACTTCTGCAGTGATTTATCACTTTGTTGTTAATACAGTAGCATATCAGGTGTTAAATGAAACAACATTTACTGCATAATAACATCAGCAAAAAGAACTATTAGTTTCCTTAAACCAAATATTATTTATTATTTCATTTTTTTCAATAGGCAGCCCTTGAACATGAGGAGGCTAAAATCCTTCGCATTCAGCTGGAATTGACTCAGGTGAAATCTGAAATTGATAGAAAGATTGCAGAAAAAGATGAAGAAATTGATCAGCTGAAGAGGAATCACCTAAGAACAGTGGAAACAATGCAAACTGCTTTAGATTCAGAAATTCGGAGCAGGAATGAGGCCATACGCATTAAGAAGAAGATGGAGGGGGACCTGAATGAAATGGAAATCCAGCTGAGCCACGCTAACCGCATAGCTGCTGAGACACAGAAACACCTCAGGAATGTCCAAGGGCAGCTCAAAGTACTTAATTTGTCAATCAGTTTTTCATATAAGTAATATATTTATCATCCAACAGTCAATCCTACTAAGGAATCAATGTTCCCCCTCTATTTTTAGGACATGCAACTGCATTTGGATGAGGCCCTGCGAGGTCAAGAGGATCTCAAAGAGCAATTGTCCATGGTTGAGCGCAGAGCTAACCTGATGCAGGCGGAGATCGAAGAGCTCCGGGCAGCTCTGGAACAGACAGAGAGGGGCAGGAAACTCGCTGAACAGGAACTTCTAGATGCCACTGAGCGTGTGCAGCTCCTACATACACAGGTGTGGGCAACAGCTATTGCTGCAACAATATGGGACTTACTGTCCTGGATTAAATCAAAAATCTCTCCTCCAGGATTCGATGTCCCATCAGCAGCCAGGCAGGAAGGTTCAAAAGCAGAGCATAGTGGAATTAGCTATCTAGGATGTTTTTAAAAAAACTGTTTGCTAACATGTTAACCAGCCAGTAGGGTATAGTAGTTTGAATTCTGGACAATGACTCTGGAGATCAGGGTTTGACTCCCCTCTAAGCCATAGAAACCCACTGACCTTGGTGACTCATAAACTCTCAGCCCCAGAAAACCCCATTATAAGGTTAGAGCTGCCATAAATAACACATTATTTGAAGATATGTAACAACCTGGGAACCAGAGGTATCCTCCCTCTAATACTGCAAAGAATCATTATCTGATTCATTATCAGATAATCATTATCTAAAAGATACTGCACAAACCTCTCTTCACTGTTGCTTTGTAGAACACGAGTCTCATTAACACGAAGAAGAAGCTGGAAATTGATATTTCTCAACTTCAATCTGAAGTGGAAGATGCCATTAAAGAAGCCAGAAATGCAGAAGACAAAGCAAAGAAAGCAATCACAGATGTAAGAGCCTCATTTCTTTTTCCTTTTAGCAATTGCCACTGCCACTTTAGCTCACATTAGTGGATGCATGCAATGATACTAATAGCTTGTTCTGAAGTAATGCTAGTAGCCTGCTCAGAAAAAATCAAGGACTCAAGGTCCCTAATCACAAGTCAATGAAATAAAGAAAATTCAGAGAAGGTCATTCACACAACATACTCATATTTTTCTCTTTTGAAAATCAGCATAAAAAACCCAACAATTTGTATTATTTTTGTAGGATGGCAAGATAGGCAACATGAGCTTAATTCTGAACTTGCGAGAGAGATGAATGGTTAGTGGTATTATTAAATGCAAAAGGCATGAACCTTAGCAATATTGAGATTTATTAGAAAAATTATGATGCTTGGTAAAAGTGTTTATTATGAACCTTGGCATGGGGAGATTGAAATGCATGCTTTATATAGTAAATGAGTCTTGTGACTGAGACGATGTTTCAGTGGTTAAATTCTGCTTAGCTTGCCCCTGTATATTCTTGGTGTGGGCACATTCTCTAAGCCCCTCCAACATATTCATTCTTTTGCGAGGAAGCCCCTTATCATATTGTAGAGAATGTAGACGTGCAAGTGGAGGGGGGTATATTCACCTTCGCATTATAGCCTCTTGAAAGCTCACATCTTTACATATGCAAACAGTTTTTGTCCAGTGTTTGTACAAATGAATGTTCCATGTTATGTTTTATTTTTGTTGGACTTATCAATGTTAAAGTACAAATTCTTTGTAAAAACAAAAAAATAGAAAGAAACTCCAGGTAACTTATACAAATCATGGATTTAAATATATTTCATGTAAGGTGTTTTTCAGTCAGTGATACAGTCCCATTATGCTGCTGTAGTCTGCTGTGGCATATGAAACATTAATGTAGGCCTATCAATTTCATGTAAAAGATCCAGTCAATTAGTTCCTATGATAACAATCCCACATCACGGAATTGTTTTTTCAGAAAAGCAGCTCCTATGTCTCAAATGTGAGCAATATAAAAAGGTAAAGGTTTTCCCTTGACATTAATCTAGTCATGTCTGACTCTGGGGGGGTGGTGCTCATCTCCATTTTTAAGCCGAAGAGCCAGCGTTGTCCGTGGATGCCTCCAAGGTCATGTGGTCGGCATGACTGCATGGAGTGCTGTTACCTTCCTTCTAAAGCGGTACCTATTGATCTATTCACATTTGCATGTTTCCAAACTGCTGGGTTGGCAGAAGCTGGGGCTAACAGCAGGAGCTCACCCCACACCCCAGGTTCGAACCACTGACCTTTTGGCCAGTGTAGCAATTTAACCTGCTGTGCAGCCAGGGGCTCCCGGTGAGCAATATAGCAAGTCATAAATTACTATGAAGTCTGAATTCTTAGTCATTAAATAATTCTCTTTCACTGATGTTACCATATTCATAAAACAACCCAGAACCCTGAGTAGTTGTTAATTCCCTCAGTGAGAAGAGTTGCTCACTAAGTTGGTTATGACAGGTTCTTCTTGAGGATTACAAATTGTTCCCCTAAACTCTGCTGAGCTGTTCTTCTGTATTTTTGTGCACTGTCCTTTATGGCTGTTAATAAGAACATAACCTTTATGTTTCAAGGCGGCCATGATGGCAGAAGAGCTGAAGAAAGAGCAAGACACGAGTGCTCACTTGGAAAGAATGAAAAAGAATCTGGATCAGACAGTGAAGGACCTGCAGCTTCGCCTAGATGAAGCAGAACAGCTTGCCCTGAAAGGGGGGAAGAAGCAGATACAGAAAATGGAGGCCAGGGTACACACTTGGGGTGAAGGCTGGTGCCAGCCTACAAGATTCTTCGTTGCTAAGATGATCCTATTTCACATCTACAGAGTCACACCATTTTTCCTTTGTCTTCTTAGATCCGAGAGCTAGAATCAGAGCTTGAGGGAGAGCAGAAGCGAGCAACAGAAGCCATCAAAGGTATTCGCAAGTATGAACGGCGAGTCAAAGAATTGACTTTCCAGGTAAGAGTCTAAGCAGGCAACCTGCTTCCCAGTTCTTTGTTTCCTTGAGAAGCTATGCATATTTACTGGGCATACCTCAATAGTGCAGTACCGTCCCCTTATCCATGGTTTTGATATCTAAGGTTTCACTTACCAATGCTCCAACCTCCACCTCCCCCAAAAATGTTTATGGGACTTCCTTGGTTCTCCATTGTGGTTCCAGCCCCAGTATAGTCAAAATATAGATTTGTTCTTATCTATTGTTTCAGGCTCTCCAGGGGGATATTGGAAGATATCTTCTGTGGGTCGTACTGTATATTGGCTAAAACGTTGTTACCTTTTCTAGGGAGAAGAGGATAGAAAGAATGTGATCAGGTTACAGGATTTGGTGGATAAGCTTCAGCTGAAGGTTAAATCCTATAAGAGACAAGCAGAAGAGTCTGTGAGTTATTTAAACAAAATGATTTTATTTGGAAAATTGTCCCAGTTTTGAAATTACAGATATAATTGTAACTTTCTTTTTTCAACTGAATATTTTTATGTGGTTCCTTCTTGCCAACAGGATGAACAATCCAACGTTCACCTCTCCAAATACAGAAAAGCTCAGCATGAGCTGGAAGAAGCTGAGGAAAGGGCTGATATTGCTGAGTCTCAGGTCAATAAGCTCCGAGCAAAGAGCAGAGAAATTTCTAGTACAAAGGCAAGTGCTTTATCATGGGAAACCATTTGTACCAGCTAAAGTTGATCATATTTATAGATTGATGTTGCAGCAGTGGATGGAAGGGAATGCAGCATCCTGATTAGGGGAAAACACGAACATCCGTAGGGGTTCGTGTTTTCCATTAAAAGCATTGTTCAGAAGCGAAGAAACAGTATGTCAATTCAAGTTCAGGTTAGAAACAGGGTAGAAACAGTTTAGTTTCAGATTCTGTGCATCTTCAGTATTAGTGAAATCAATGGAATTGGGTAAGTTGGGAAAGGAGTGGCTCCAATATGAGTCAGTATATAGACATGAGATTCTACACAAACTTATTCAACTGTTTTCTGCCAATTAAGTAGTCACATATGCATGCAAAGCTCTCATGTAAAGCTCCTACTATTACTTAGGATGTTAAAATCAGTATCTGGACAGCCCATTTCTTCCTTTCCTCACTTCAAAGGCAGAGCTATGGCATCCATTTAAGCTATTTTCATGTGGACATACTCATCTGGTTTGTGTATGCACAAACACAGGCCTGAGCCACAACATCTTTATCCCTCAACTGGGGCAAAATATTTTAATAGACGGAAACCATGTGCCTTGTTACCTCCATCATGCAAGGCCGAAGTAGGCCTGGGGTAGACCTGCCGAAACACTCGAGGAGTTGTCAGATATTACTTCCACCCCCAGATTGTGCAGTCTCTACACAAGTCCAAGACCATCTCAAGCCTCAAGATAATGTCTGCCGTCTTGTTCATACAGGCAGTCCCTGAGTTACAAACATCTGACTTACATATGATTTCTAGTTTCAAACAGGAGTGAGACAACAGGAAGTGAGAGGAAACCTTCCCTAAGATGGAAAATTAACTCCTGTAGGAGTTATGATGGGAAAAAGGTGTCTCCACTTAAGCTTTATCACCAACCCTAAAAACCAAGACACCAAAAATATTTTTGTTGGGCTGTGTAATTTTCTTTGCACAATATAGCCTAATGGCTGAAACTTCACACTGTTGTCCTTTAATTCGATTTTTATTTTTTGTTTTTGTTTTTTGCCAGGTGGTATTAGAAAGTGAAGAATGATTTCAGTGCAAATCTGAAGCCAGGAATGTATGCAAAATGCATATATTCTCTGAGCCCTGATGTTGTTTGAAAACTGTAGAAATCCTGTAATCTTTTCTCATTCACCCAAATAGAGAATAAATTGTGCTTTGCCTAAATGTTTGGTGATCTATTTTTTTATGTTAACAGTTTAGCACCAATAAAAATCAAGGAGCTGTTACGATGAACTGTTAGAAAAATTGTTTGTTCTTTTGGTGCTCCCCAGTCTCCTCTGTATTTCCTCTTTTGTAAGGTATTTTGTAAGGTATTAGCAAACACTTACAAAATGACTTGGAGTTGTCAGATGGAATCCAGTTGGCGACATATGCTGTGGTTGTGTTGGTGCATATACTTCAATTGATATTGTGGACAGAGGTATCCCCTATCTCCTTGTGCAACACCCCGGATACTAGTAGCATTGGGGCACAATCCTTAATCCAATCAATATAAGTATAAGGACTTTAATTCATTGAACATTATTAAATGAACAAGTTATTGGCAGAGAGAGAGAGAGAGAGAGAGAGAGAGAGAGAGAGAGAGAGAGAATATGCTGGAGAGATGAGGAAATTCCTTTTCTATTTTTATTGTCTGCTCTTGGCCCTGGCTCCCTCCAAACAGTCTCTTGGCCATATTGGACTCAGTGCACAGAGAAAGAGAAAGGAGGATCTGGAGAATAATAAAGAGAAACAGAGAATTTTCCTCTTCTCTCTTTCTCATTTCCATCGCGTTGAAAAGCATAAGCAACAAAGTTGGAAGTGAAAAATCTTCCTATGAGTTCATGTCCCATCAAACCCTTTCCTGTCAAATATTTTGTCCCCTGCAGAAAATGAAGTTTATCTGACACCAGTATGGGGCTACATAAATAAACAAGAAAATATGAATCTTTATGAAAGTCATTAAGAACATTCACTCTCAGACAATAAAATTAAAATGTTACCTACTGTTTTATATGATTTTCTTATTAGAAGCAAATTGGATCTTAGTTTTTTGCTTATTTGCCACTTAAATTACAAAGGTGGGGGTGTAAGGGTTGTGGGGAATGGTTCAGCTGCTCAGAATAAATTCAACAGTTTAGCCTGTCTCCACATAGAGTCCCAGATTTTTACTGTTTTCGGGCAAAAGCCTGTGAAAAACAGATGTGCAAAATTACACCGATTTTCAGACATCCAATTACCTTATGCCTGTGCAGTACTCAAGACTGGAAAAAACACTTGTCATGTAGGGGCAAAGAAACCAAAATATTTCCCAAAAAGGCATAAGCCCCCTTTCCAATAGGGAGGGCGAGGAAGGACACCACAAAAGTTGGATCTTTTAAACTGTAAAAAACTATTTATTGCGTGGCCATAACAATAACGACAAACAAGCATACAAGAATGCAATCAAAGGGTTTGTCGCAATCCCCAATGGGGCTGCACAGCTTTTATCACTGGTAGTAAATGGATAGGATCACCTATCACCAACACCTCGAACGCTTTCACCAGCTCTGTCTTCGCACAATCCTAAATATACACTAGACTATGTGACAAATGTTGCTGTCCTTGAGCAAGCAGGGATCACCAGCATTGAGGCCATGCTATTGAGTACACAGCTGCGCTCGGCAGGGCACGTCTCTAGGATGGAGGACCACCGCCTCCCAAAGATACTACTCTACGGTGAACTTGCCACGGGTCAGCGTAAGAGAGGCGCCCCCCAAAAGAGATATAAGGACTCCCTGAAACAGCATCTCAGGCTCAGCCAGATTGATCACCAACAATGGTCCACCCTGGCCTCACATTGGGAGGCGTGGAGACGCACTATCCATAATGCTGTGGCCTCTTTCGAGAAGACGTGCCAAACGAGTCTTGTAGAGAAACGACAATGCAAAAAGAACCGCAACTTGGAAACAACATCACACAAGGAGACTTTCTGCTGTGCTTTCTGCAACCGGACTTGTCTATCTCGGATTGGCCTTCTTAGTCATCAACGCGCTTGTAGAAAGCGTGGGATGAGTCCTTCCTAAATTTGAATCTTTGTTCGCGAAGCAAAGCCAGAGAGTAAATGGAATATACATTTTCATTGGTTTCCAAAGACAAATCATTTCATTAGTCTAAGCTAGCTATACAGTTGTTCATTTGTTGTTTATGATTTTTGATTGACATTATAGCACACGTGGGATTCTAACAATGTCACAACTATAGCACAACTATAGTCTATTGTTCTCTGACCATGACCGTATCATATCTCTTAGTCTGTTGCAAACATGGCTCTAGAGCAGGCCTGGGCAAACTTGGGCCCTCCAGGTGTTTTGGACTTCAACTCCCACCATTCCTAACAGCCTACTGGCTGTTAGGAATGGTGGGAATTGAAGTATAAAACACCCGGAGAGCCCACGTTTGCCCAGGCCTGCTCTAGAACGACTGGGAAACTTGGGGGGTACTAACTAGCTGCCAGCTAGCTAGTTTTGTCCGGATGTACTGTTATCCTTGAAAAGTAACTTCTTCTCTAGAGCAATCATTTCTCAAGCCATCAGCATTTTCTGTAAATATTGCAGAAAATAGGCCAATATGGCAGTAAATCATGACATATAGGCTTTGGGAATATCTCTCAAAATTCCCCTTTTAAAATCACATCCCCTTTAGTCATAAAGAGATTCTGGATTATGTCATCTCCACAGCAATAAAAATCTATGGTGGTAAAATTATCTTTTGCAGGATGCTAAAATTATGGTGCTTTTGGGATGCTATTTTCTTTTTTAAAGAATCCTAACATTTTAAAGTTTCTAAAACAAACAAACAAACAAACAAAAAACAGTGCTACTCAGTATGCCTAATGTATTACTAAAATGATATTTTCATTTGTAAGAAAAGTCATTAGAAAAGGCCCAAATTCCCTCCTTCAATGCTTTAAAGATCATTTTTTTATTCATTGGTTTTATTCAATCCCCCAAATGGATGAGGCTTGGCATAAGACAAAAGCACAGCCCTGAAAGACACTGCCAGGATATTCACCATAATGAATATAAGTAATATAGTGAAGGTTTACAATTAATCTGAGTGTGTGTATCTTACCTTATGGCTGAGAGTGTGTGACTGCTTACCTTCTGTGCCTTTCAGGGAGATAGACTGTGAGTCTGAGCCAGCTGGACCTGGCACCTCCTCTCAAACACTGTAGAAAAGGGCGCCCCCTGTGGCAGCAAAGCAAACAGCCTCTTCCAGGAAGGGCCCAACATGTGGCCTTGCATGAGTTGAAAATACAGGCCTGAAGGCCACAGCCAGGATTCCCACCCTAAACTAGGCAGTTGGACACATAATTAAGATTTATACTTCCAATAGTGTGTCTGTGCCTTGCTCCGAGGCACAGCTTCCAGAACAGACCAGAGCTGATTTGTTAGGCCATGATGAGCCTGACCCGCCCTTATGCTCTGCTGGGAAATCCTTGCCAATAATTGCCAAGGGCAGTAACTTCCCAACTTATAGGGTGTCTCCCTGGGGCAAAGGCCCATAGCAACGGGAACCCTATTATCCTCTGGAAAAGGGGAGGGGAAGGAGCAAGTAGGGAAAGGCTTAATTCACCATTAGGAACCTATGCTTGCTCTTGCTACAAGTACTGACAGTGTGAATACATTGTCAAAATTTGTTTGCAGTCCTGGAGGGACTCATTTAATTTTTGCTTCTCATAGACTTAGCTTGGGGATTTGGTTAGCCAGGGTTTTTTTTTTTAAAAAAACAAAGTTTATTGGTATTTCATAAGGTAATACAGACAAACAACATAAATCCGTCTCAAGCCGAGACGGGAGTTCCGATAGATTCTGAAGGAGAAAGAAAAGGAGCTTAAAAGAAAGGATAGAGTCTGTGGTGAGGGGGAGGCCCAAGAGCCTTTCCCTCGTGTTGAGTGCTCTAGCAGAAGAATAGAAAAGGGTGTGAAAAGCGTGCTCTTGTTCGGAGGTCGAGGGGTTTGGTTCCAGGCCCACTCTTTCCTGTTCAGCATTTCTTAGCCCTCTTTTGCATCCTGCGAGGGTATAGAGGGGGAGGGGGGAGAAAGTTGAGTCATTCTATCTCTATGTCATATTTAACTCTACATTAATTTCCACTTTACAATAACTTATATTTTTAGACCAGTCTATTGTCTCCTTTTCTTCTTCGACATCTCCACGTAGTCTCTCACTTAGGGCCAGCATCTGGATAGCTCCCCAAAGTTTGGAGAACCAGGCATCTTTTGTAGGTGGTTCCACATCTTTCAATTGCTGGGCGAAGGACATTCTCGCCACAGTTAGCCAGGGTTTTTTTAAACCTGAAAATTGGGGAGGGGGGGTGAACCCCTATCCCCCCTCTTGGCTACAGCCCTGACTACACCACACTAGCCCAAGCTTGAATCCACCCAAAGATTTCTGAAATTGGCATTCAGCAACTTCCAAGTTAGAGCTTTTTAATTCTAAGAGACTGTTCGCCTCCTCTTCCCCTTGGGGAAGGCTGTGTGAGCTAAAATTGGGTACCCAACCCTGCCAAATTTGGCCATTCCTCCACGGTCTACAGCAAGTCATTTTATTAACGGCTTTTTCAATTATAGCTGAGGACCAACTGAGAAGAAAACAGCATTCTTGTTAAACTTCTCCAAAGAGAGAAACAAGTGGCTGAAGGGAAGAGTGAAAACTGAGACACTTCTCTTAGGAAGCTTATGCGCTTATGCCAGAAGTCTAAGTATAGGCAGTCTTAAAGGATTCTTGTGGCTACTCTATCCCCCAATAAAGCATTCCACAGGAACTAGATTTCCTGCACCTTCTTGTGATGTCATGGCAATACTGACAGCTACATGAGGTTTTAAACTGGCAGGCTAGACAAGGATGCCTGCAAATAACAAGGCTTTTCTTTTGCCATAAATGGAGGATGTCAACAGTTATTATTGCTCTAACTTAATGATGCAAGTAGATATCATGAAATTATTAAGACACTGAGAACATCAAGAGCATGGCTTGCCATTGACTGCACATCAAGCTAAAATACTCCCTACCATGCAGAGCAGACACAGCACTAAAGGCAATTGTATTTGTTGGATTTTAAATATTTCCTAAAGGCACCTGCTCCTTTCTGATCTTAGAAGCAAAAGAGGGACACCACCAGTGAATACCAGATGCTGTAGGCTATATTTCAGAGGAAGGAACTGACAAACCCACTTCTGAGTATTCCTTGCCTAAGAAAACCCTATAAAATTAGAATCTCTGGGTTGGAAGCGAGCACAAGGGCCGTTCAGGTCAACCCCATTCTGCCAGGCAGGAACACAACCAAAGCACTCCTGACACATGGCCATTCAGAAACGGAGAATCTGCCCTACTCTGAGATAGTGAGTTGAACAGCTCTTAGGGTCAGGAATTTCTTCCTAATGTTCAGGTGGAATCATTTTTTCTTGCAGTTTGAATCCAATACTCCATGTCATGGTGCCATCACCAGTAAACAAGCTTGAATGCACAGACTCACATAATGTAATGGTAAAAAGAAGTCCAGCCAAATAAAAGAAAAGTTGGCTTATAACTAGGGCCAAATTTGGTTGCACTTTCATACAACTGAATACACAAAAGCACAACTGTCAGATGCTCACATGTCATATGCTACTGGAAAATATTCCCAGGTCATATTTCCTTGTTTTCTGTTCTATTCCAAAGGACAGCTTTTTATAATGGGAGAGAAAGTATGGGTAACATATGTATGATGCATTCTATAGACAGCAGATCTATCTGACAGATTATTGTCTTAATACCACAGAGCTGTTCTCATACAATGTGAAGAAGTGAACAGAATATCCCTATCTCTGATCCTTTCAACAGCAAATATGAATTACAGCTTACACTACTGTGCATTGCCACACGGCGTCTCCCTAAAACTAGCCTGGGATTGCAAGGCAAATAATAAATTCCGGGGAAGCCGACATGGAGACAGATATCTGAGAACTGTTTCACATCTATGCTCAGAGCTATTTTGATTAATCCCCTTGAGGGAAATAAAACTGGATCAGGCAAATTGAAAGAGTTACTCATTTTCATAGCTGCTATAATTTACCTATGTATCCCCCATCTTTTGACCTAGTTCTGTAATGATTTTCCTCAAGACTAAATGTCAACCCACAAGAAAATGCTTTTAGACTTAAATGCGAACTCATAGTCATACTATCTTCCTGAATACAGCTGAAACCTTTACTCTAGATAGATAAGTTTGAAATGTTAACTTTAAAATGTGTGGTTCCTAGCAACAATAATTTTTTAAACAAATTTAAGCACTTCTGTGCCCATTACAGTCTCAATTACAACTTTCAACATGTGCTGACTATTCACTCGGTTAAATCCATATTTAGGCTGGATGTACACTGCCATAGAATCCAGCTGAATGTAGTTAATCTGCATTCATAAACCGGGTTATATGGCAGTGTAGATGGGGCCTCAGTCACAGGGACACTTAATAGAAATCAGGTTACTCTCATCGCTTCGATTTTTTGAAGCATTTGTACTTGAATGTGCCCAATTGGAGAGCATGTAAAGCTTGGACTTTTTCATGGCCTACTGATCTATGAAAATGTTATACTCAGATTACTTCCCTCCTCTCCCAATCCTGTTTGTGTGTCTGTGTGTTTGAAAGTATGAGTTTGGAGGCCGGGGACCTATTAGTTCTTACTCATGTGAAAGGGCCTCACATGTTATATGGCAAGTCTCCTGCAGAGTTTTGCACCCTAGTGTATCAGCATATCAGATATTGTTTGTCCATTAGGTTTACTCATGGAAGCTAAACTATATAGTTTCTCTCATTCAAAAGATATTAAAGCACTACAGACTAGAAGCTGTCACATGCAGCTGACAGACATCAATCTAACTGCTGCATATCATTTTCCCCCTAAGCACGAGCAGGAGGGGAAAGCTGAGAGATAGCAAAAATGGCCACCCTGAAAAATACCTGCTTTGCTATTGTTCTCTCCTTCCCATGCTATATAATATTTTCCCCAAGAAGCTAGAGTGTGCTCCCATCGACTCCACTTACTTTTACATGGCCCCACAGTTGTGCCTTTGAATATGAGTTTGGGGGGGGCACTAAGCAGCTAAGTTATCCAACAAGTTCAAAATACATTAATAAACATGCTGGGGCCTTTTAGATGAAATGTCTTCATGTGATTTGGCCAGAGAAATTTAGTCTGATATAGTAACATTCCATGAAATCTGCCTGGCAGTTAGAAATGTGCAGTCTAGAGTTATGCATTCATTACTGTTTCATATTTACAACCTCTGTGTAGCTCCTAAGGCTACAATGGGCTATATCAGGGCCATGAAAGTCTCCCAATCTGCATTTACAAGAAGCAGCAGCTGCAATCTGTTCCCATGTTGTTCAAGAAGGAATTGGCTGATTTTCCACCTGTGACAACCCCTTGTTGACCGGCCCCAGACTGGACAATCTTTCGGAATCCAAACCGCTAACCCTAAATGCAAGGGGGCCTCGAAGTTACCTCAGCAACTTCTGTCTTATGGCAGGGTAGACTATCTTCCTCACTAACCATTGAATTGCAGAGACTTTAAATTTCTCAGTAACCACTTGACCACACTGCCACCATTTGTCTGTCTGACCACTGACCTTGAGGGCCACCACCAATAAAAGAACTAACAGAGGTGTTTTTCTTTTAAGATGTAAATAATTTATTATGACACAAATGGGTACAAATCTTGATTGGTTTTATACATCCTCAGAGGCACAAACTTATTCTGTTACACAAAACACAAATGGGGTTATACTATAGGGTTCCCACTAACCCTCTATAGACCTCTGGACTCTTCCATCTTTAACTAGGGTCTCTACACCCATAAAACTGGACTGCTCTCTTGCAGACCTTAAGACTAACTAAAGACTGAACTGTTCTCTTACAGTCCTTAAGACCAACTAACTCAAAACAAACTCCTCCCTCTCATGGCAGTTGGCTTCCAACCGCTCTTCACCAACTGTAAAATTCATACCTTGAACATTCTAAAAGGCTCTGGCCCTGGTTGCTATGGCGACAGCTCTTCAGAGCTTCTGCCAAGCCTCCCTTCTGTCTCACCCACATCAACAATTCATAGGATATTCCTTTGAACTACACAAAACAACATACATTTAACATATGTTATACAACATTTACACACAAATAATCGACATCATTACACCACCCCACCCCCCAAGGAGGAGATGGGTACATTTGTTGGCCATTTTCTGATCAACTGGAGAATAGACTTCTGTTAATTCCTGGAGTTATGTCTTAGTAAGTGGCACTTGGGACCCCAAGACAGGATTCACAGTATAGGATGGACTGCACGTCACAGAAGTAGGAAAAGTTGTTTATTAAGGACTGGAGTGAACAGCCAAAAGGCTAAAGAGAGGGTTGGACAAACACAAGTAGCAAGCAGTGAGAGGACAATCATCTCAAATAAACAGCAAAGGGGAATGTCCCATGGGCTTTGTTGTATTTACACTAGATAATCTGGAACTCTTAGCACGACAAAAAAAGTTACGATGTAATAGGCATAACTGAAACCTGGTGGGATGAGTCCTATGATTGGAATGTAGCAATGGAAGGGTATAACCTATTTCAGAGAAATAGATCAAACAGTAGAGGGGGTGGAAAAAGCATTATATATTAAAAACATTTACATGTGCAAATAGATGCAAAACTTCAATCCTGGAAACCAGGATGAGAGCATCTGAAAAAGAAGGGAATAAAGACTGAACAAGATGTAGTTGTAGATGTAGTCTACTACAGCCTGCCAAGCCAGACTGAAGAACTGGATGAAGCCTTCCTTGACCAGATGACCAACCCGCTGCCCTTTCTGCTATTACAGCAAAAAGAGGAGGAAAGAGCTACACTTACCTCCCCCTCGTGGAGGAGAAAGCACCTTTCAACACTTCTTCTCCCCTTGAGAGGGAAGTGGGCAGGACTGACATGCGTCACGTGATGGTACATGGCAGGTCCTGTCCTTGCTGAAATGCCGTTTTCATTCAGTGAAGATTTGGCCCATCTGCATGAAACCTACCTTGGTTTCAGACCCCATTCACAACAGGTATGCCAAGTTTCAGAACAATTCATCAATCTACTGATTTTTAAGAATTATTTTAAGTTGTTAATGTAACATTTAAAAAATAAGACAAACCAAAGGATAGGATTCTGGGAATCAGAGCATTGACAAAACCAGGCCTTTTACTGGCTGAGAAACAGAGAGAGAGAGAGAGAGAGAGAGAGAGAGAGAATCTTCAACACCCACCCCAGGCAAGTGCTGCTGGGAAAGTGAGTTCCCAGCAGGACCCTCTCAGCAGGAGGAGCCTAGAGAACTTTTCAAGAAGAAATGGATGCTGCTACCCCTGCCAAGGAGGGAGAAACGATGCTGCAATTTATCCCATCTTCTCCAGGAGCCCCCCCCCCCGCTGCAGACCCCTGCCTCAGGTGTTAGGCATGGTTTAGAACCCAAAAATAGGGAATCAAAAATCTAATTTGGGGGGGGGGGTTGATTAGTAATAGGAAGAATTACAAAAAAATTTCCAAAAATTTATAAAATGTAACTTAATTACTAACGAAATTCGTTAGTAGTTTGTATGCCAGCGCATGCGCATTCCAGATGGTTTTGGCCTACAACTCCCAGAAATCCTAACAGCTGGTAAACCCGGCTAAAACGGAGATCCTCTGGCCGGGTCGTCCCGACCCCCGCCCACCACTTCCACTCTTCGAGGGCGAGTCCCTGGCTCCAGCCCCGGCGGTGAAAAGCCTGGGAGTGATCCTAGACGAAAATCTCACGATGGAGGCCCAGATCCAGGCTGCAGCTAAGGGCGCCTTTTTCCATCTCCGTAGGGCCCGTCGGCTGGCTCCTACCTTCCACCAGAGGCCTTGAGAACAGTGGTCCATGCCACTGTCGTCTCACGCCCGACTACTGCAACGCCCTATATGTGGGCCTCCCCCAGACAACAACTAAGAGGCTGAAACGTATCCATAACGCCGCAGCCAGACTCATTACTGGGTCATCAGTGAGGGATCACATTTCCCCCATTCTTAAAGAACTTCACTGGCTGCCCCTAGAGTTCAGAGCCCTTTACAAACTCCTGGTGCTCACCTTTAAAGCCCGGCACAACATTGGGCCTTCCTATCTGAGTGACCGGCTGACGGCCCAATGCAGCGAGAGGCCAGCACGCTCCATCAACGGTGACCGCCTGACTACCCCTGGAGTGCGGGAGGCTAGACTGGCGGAAACTCGGCGGAGAGCCTTCTCCGTCGCGCCCCTTCGACTTGGAACTCACTGCCGCCCACCCTCAGAGCCTCTCCGACTCTATCTGGATTCCGGCCAGCCTTGAAGACCTGGCTCTTCCGCCTAGCGTTCGGGACTGGCTCGGTACCCTGGACTACCTGAGCCACCCCTCCTGTTCATATTCCATGTTTTTAAACTGTTGTACATTGTTCACCCTAGGGTTTTAACTGTTGTAAGTCGCCCGGAGCACCGCCGGTGGAGGGCGACTCACAAATATTAAAGTATTATTATTATTATTATTATTATTAAATTGGCTGGGATTTCTGGGAGTTGTAGGCCAAAACTTGAATAAATCACACTGAATTCTAGATGGGACTCTCCAAATAGGAAGGAGGGAGCAAAGGAGGGAGGGAGGGAGCAAAGGAGGGAGGGAGGGAGGGGGTATTCTATTCTTGGAAGCAGCAAAAAGAAAAGGAGGAGGAGCCCCCCCCCCTGGCTCCTCGCTGCCTCTCTCTCACCCCGATCCCGAGGGAGCGAGGGCCCAAGTTTGCCCAGGCTGGTCATATACCTACATTCCATGCACATGCAATAATACAGCAGTAATAACAATGGGTATAAGAAGAGGTAAAATTCAAACCGAAGTATTCTGACTTGTCCCTCCTCATGCGGGGCAAAGCGGGGCTCTTCTCTTATTAGCCCGGAAATTAGCCTGGGAAAGCCAGCGTTTTCTGCTTGGGTGCACACACATACATATTCTTTGGGGGATTTGCTGCAGAATCTTCTCTATGAGCCCGGATTCTGCAGCAAATACCCCCCAAGAATATGTATGTGTGTGCTCCCAAGCAGCAAACGCTGGCTTTTCCCGGGCTAATTTCCGGGCTAATAAGAGAAGAGCCCTTTTGCACCACATGAGGAGAGACCAGTCAGAATACTTCGGTTTGAATTTTACCTCTTGTTATTGTTATTACTGCTGTATTATTGCATGTGCATGGAATGTAGGTATATGACCAGTTGGATTACTTATAATATTAGGCACTTACAGTAGCATTCATTCTATTATACATTAGGTTGGTTTCTCACCCCAATACATAAGAACATAAGAACATAAGAAGAGCCATGCTCATCCAAAGTGCCCTCCTTTGCAGATTTACTTCTGAGTAATCCTCTCTGTTTACATTTTTTCCGGGCTTCCAGCCGAAAGAAGGAGCGAGTTTAGGGCTTGCCTTGCCATAATACTTATTGGCAAGGGAGGCGGGAGGATGGTGAGAAAGAAGGAGGGTGCCCCCCCCTTACGACCTAATAACGACACTTAAGAAAATCCTGGCCCCCGAAGTTCGAAAAAGAAAGTCCACTTCCTGGTTGGCGTTCCAGGTGCGGAAATACTTGAAAGTAGCATTTCTTACTAATTTCTTACGAAACAAATCATTTTCATAACTTTTTTCTCATGCCTATCAGGTGTATTGCAGAGTTAACTCCATCCTCTCCAGTTGCTGAAAAATTCTGCTCTCTTGATCCGTTTTGGCTGACTTTCCTGTTCCCAACACCCTGTCCTGTTTTCAGGGAATATACGAAACAAACCACCAAATGTTACAAATCACTTTTGTTCAAACTGATCTGGGCCCAAGCCTAATGAACTAACCCAAACTTCCTCAGTGGACAGCAATCTCAGAAAGCAGAGAAGAGGCAAGCAGACAGCAAAACACCAAAGTGGAGACCAACCCCCCCGCCTCTAAAACAACAATCCCAAATCCAAACCATAACTGAATAGAATCTTTTTTACACTTTATGAAGATGGAACTAATTTTTCAAAGGTATAAACACAGAAGTATAAATCTCAAAGAAGCAAAATAACATGCATGCACACACACACTTGCATGCATATTATTCTCAACATTCTAAGGAAACTTCTTTGGCTGATGATAGTTCCCAGAACAACACTAACTGCCTAGATCTTCTCCTTGGAACACAGACCTGGAAGGTTCTGATAGGAAGGGATGTCTCATTCTGACGTGATTTTATTCAAGCAAATAACAAATCTGGTTTCATAATTCAAGGAAATCTAAACCACCTTCTCAGATAAGAACAATTATAGGTTATTCTGCACAGTAATTGTTCATCTGCACTCCCCAATTCCAAATCAGGGGCATTTTGTGAATTTTTGCTGCCTGGGAGAAAGAAAAGATGCTGTTCTTCTCCACTGTGGAACTGGGGCACAGTCCTATAGATATTCCTCTTCCTATCCACCAGACGGAGACAGACTCCAATGAGACATTTGCTTACTAATTTACTGCATTTTGGTCTTGACCTGCAATCCCAACTTCACCCTGCCATTAAACTTATGCCCTGAAGCCTTGTTCTTTCACAAACCACTCTTGGAAGCAAAATATAAAGCATAAAGGTGTGCCAACCTTTATGGTGCTGTTGATACATAAATGCTTCCCACAATGTTCACACCTGAAATAAGGAGGCTAATTTTCTGAGACTAAAAGTCTGAAGCCCATATTAGGATTTCCTGTGCACTCTAACCATCAGGTTCAAAAAGCGGCTTCAGGTTGGCAACCCACTGCTAATGTCAGACAATGTTTTGCAATTTCAAACCAAGTGCAAATTGCCAACACCGATTTCTTATGTTTCCATCCAAGGCCCAGAAGAGGGAAAGTATTTGAAGCCAGTATGAAAATGTGATTTATTAGCATCCTAGGAAGAGAGTTAATTCTCTTTTCTACCAAGCAGACTGGCTGCTTGAACAAGGACAGAGGGAAATAAACTCCTCCTTCTCTGGCCTAGTTGGCAACCCCAAGAATTTCATTGCATTTTCTTAGGCAAAAAATACTCAGAGCTGGTTTTACTATTTCCTCCATCTGAAATATAGAGTATAGGACCTGGTCTTCCTTGGAAGTTTCCCATGGAATTTCTTGTTACCTATGACCATCATCAAATTAGTCAATACTAGGCTGGTGTGGTAAAGTTTTCTCTTTACATCAGTGTGTCACCACAGGAATAGTCTGGTTTGTGCTGACATCTTGTCATTTCAAACTACACTGAGGCATCTCATGCTGGATTCAATCCAGATTTCAAAGAACGTGGGCTACAGAGGCTTTCTCATTGCCTCTGACACCCTCATTGACTCCCAGAGCAACGAGTGAACATTTGGAATAATCTGTTTAACACAAGCAATGCAATTTTAGTGATAAGTTGATAACTGTTGTTATGGTGATGTGCTTTAAAGTTGTTTTCAACTTATGGTATCCCTAAGGCAAGTCTATCACAACGTTTTATTTATTTATTTATTTATTATTTCAAACTTCTACACTGCCACTCCCCGAAGGCTCGGAGCAGTTTACAAAGTTTGGTGAATAATAAAACACAGAACGTACGGAACAAAACAATACAATAAGGGAAAAGGTGGGGAGAACTACAGATAAAGACAGAGGGAAGGAGAGAGAGAGCAATGGCTATATCCATTGCAAGTGAGTTGTCAATTATCGCCACCTTAACTCAACCATCAAAAGGAGGGAATTTTGGGGGGTCCAGCAAGTCATAAAGAGTCTTTAGCTCAAAGAGGAGATGGTCAGCTTTGGCCTCTGAGTCCATGGATTCTGGCCCAGGTCTCTTGGTCGCCAGGATGTCCTTCTGGGGCCGAAAGCTCATTGAGGGCTGTTCTCGGTGTCTGTAGATGGAGCTCCAAAAGGTCCTGGTAGGGAACCTCCTAGATGACTTGGGCATGAAAGTCCTAGTGCTCGCCCATTCAGGGGGTCTAGTTGAAAATCCAGTGGTCCTTTGGACTCCGTGAATCCTGCAGGGCACTCCGTGGATCACCAGCCTGCTCCTAGTCTGGCCAGGCTGGGAGGACTTCTTGTGCTCCCCGGGGAGGCCAGAAGTCCACTCTTGGTAGTCATTCTTGTTCCGACGTTGTCTCCGCCTCCTGGGATGACTCAGCATTTTCTGCTGTGGGCTCCTCCCGGACTTCCGGACTTTGAGGGAGGATGACGTCCGGTCGGCCCTGGCGTCCCCAAGGCCATCCGCCATCTTTGCCCGTCCATTGTTCATCTACCCCGCCCCCCCACCAGGCCACGGCGGTGGGGGACGGGGACAGGTGCGAGACAGAATCTCTGTGATGTCCAATAACGGCGTCGAACCATGGGCAAAGAGGCAGCCGGGGGCATCCACCGGTGGGTGGCCGGGCCCGCCCGGCATAGGTAGGTGCTCAGGGGTGACTCACCAGCGGCAAGCCTCCGTTCAGCGCCAGCTCCCTCGGTAGTTCCTCCAGTAGTGCCCTCGGCGATGGGTGGTCCAGATTCCACCCCAGGCTCCAGGGACTCTTTGTTGAATCCACACTCCCCAGCTTGGAAGTCCCAGGACTGGTCCCAGTCCAATTCAGGGACTGCAAGGGGGTCTTGCTGGGGGCGTTCCATGGTAATGGGTCTAGGGATCATGTCAGGAACCTGCGGGGGCAGGATGCCCAGCCCCCTCAGAAGAGTGCTGAAGTTGGTAAAAAGATCCACTAACTTCTCGTATTCGCCCATAAGGTGTTCCAAGAGTAGCCGATCCGGTTGGCCAGGGGAAATGTCCGGTTCTCTGGGAATTTCAGCCAGCTGTGGGCTCCCTCCTCCCGGGCACTCTTCTTTTAAGGGGGTTGACTTCAGTGAATGTCTCCTGCCCCAAGATCTTAGAAACTTGGCTGAGGAGGCTGTCACTGGACGCAGGACCCATCACTCTTGTCATCCATCAGTTCCTACATTTGGATCTGGTCTTGGTTCAAATGCTGGTGCCGGCGTCTCCAAGCAGTAGGGGCCTGGTCGGCTTAGGGATGCTCTCCCCAGCCAGATTGACTTCCCGAGGGGTTGAGGATCTTCGACAACCACATCATGAGGTTGAAGATGACGTTGGAGATCAGACTCAACACCTATGTTGGTCCGCTGGTAGGCGAAGGGAGTGCACTCAAGCATGCTTAGCCAGAGCACACTAGGGCTAAGGATGTTTCACTTGCACAGTGTCACCCAATTGATTTGAACTCTAGTCTCCAGAGTCATAGTCCAACACTCAAACACTATTCGTGTTGAAGTTACTGTGCAATCAGATTTATCCTTCTTTATGCTCATCTGAAAGGGCAAACTGAGCATCCTTCTAGGAGAGACACCTGAAAGTATTCTGTTCATGGGCCCATGTTCATATCTTTACAACCTCATCAGATGAATTCTTCTCTCCATCTTTTCCCTGTTTCTCTATGCTGCTGAAATGGAGTCCCACAGAGTCCATCACATGATGCAGTGCAACTTCCAACAGAACTCTGTGGGGCTCTGTTTCAGCAGCTTAGGAAAATGGAACCTAGAGTGACTTTTGAGGAGTCAGATGATACTCAACTTCTAATGGCACAAAGTGGAGGAACACGAAAGAAAGATGGACCTGAAGGGGGAAAGGACATGGGATGGCAGAAAACGGACCTTGACAAGAGGGAACAGAGCAAGACAGTTCTTTCTGCTATCCCATGCTTTCCCGCACTTTCCCTCTGCTCATGTGATGAGGCCCTTACAGTATAGTGTTACCATTCGATCATTAGGCTAAGGCTGGAGAGATCTGTGTTCAAATTCTCACGTAGTCATGATGTATTGATAAATCTCAGGACAGTTGATATTTTCCAGACTAAACTACTTTTTGAGAACATTCTGAGGTCACCATGGAGAACCACGTATGTTTCTTGAAGTTATTGGATGAAGGTGGAATATTAAAATAATAAATACCTAAAGAGAAGGGAAGGTGCCTCCCAATTGCTAATATGAATGAAAATGATTTCAATAACTAACTAGTAATAGCATTCATAAAACTCAAGGGTGCCAAAATCCCATCAATATTCAACCATGGTAAGACAGCTATTTGGGAGAATGGAGTTTGAGACAAAATGTCTTGAAATAAATTCAAGCTCTTTGGGTATTTGACATTCTGTCTGAACAAAGATTACTTGCTGATTCTTGAATCTGTATTTGGGGTCAGGGCAGAGTTGCCTTTATATCGTAAAAAATCTTTCCATATGAAAGTCATTCTGGGTTCCAAAGCTGTCAGTCTCAGATTGCTCTGCCTTTGGGTAGAACAACTTGGGTTGGATTATCGAGGTCAAGTGCAACATTAAGGAGGGCAGGATGGAAAATAAATTTCAGTGCCATACATGGAGGATAAGAGTTACCCAGCATTGACATTCTATTTCTGTACTCGGTCTGTTTGCCAGCTGGTAACTGCTGATGTGAAGGTAACTGATCTCAAGAACAACATGGGTCCTTCATCTCCATAACGGAACATTACTGGGTGAAGGGTTAAAAATAGAGAGACTCAATGTGATGCACCCAAAGCAGTCCTAAGAGAGCAGCTCTACTTTTATAACAGCACAGAATGAGTGATGAATTTTGGGCTCCCATGCAGAGTTGCTCCTATCAAAATTAAGTTATGAAGTAGTGAATGGACACTCCTCAAAAACGAGCAACCCCTCAGCCTGACCAATCAGAAACTCTATCCACAACAGAAAAAAAGTGACATTGCCGCCTTTCTGTTTGTTGGCAGATTTAAACTTTACATAATGAATTATTCAATATTGTTCTATCACTGGGGAAGCGCTGCATACTCCCAGAGGCTGTTTCCAACAAATTTTAGGGTGAAAATCTTGCATTGAAGAGAAGTAACCTAATGTTTTACACATTTCAGTTGCACCATGCCACTTGTTACAGACCTGTGATATCATAAGAAGAAATGCATAGCCAAGTACAGCCATATGATCAATGCACAAAGAGCAACAATGTGGAAAGTACAATGCACAATGGACCACAATCTTCAAGGGCACCTCGCCCATAACTTTGCTGTTCTAACATTTGGCTGAATATGGATATTACCCATCTGCTAAAAAAAAGTACAACTGCTTTTTTGCTGACTTTATTATACCACCATAGGTCCTTAGATAGATATGTACAGACGGAATAATTCTGATTTTTTGCCACTTTTTCTGTAGTCTGCCACTGGCACTCACTGACAGTAATGTGTTGCAATTCCAATTCCACACTTGCAAGTCTTTAGTATCCACTGCACTGTTAGTAGTTTTTACACGAACACTGAGAGACTTGAACATTTAATTATGTATCAGTAAAAGTGAAGATTTCTCCACATATATGTTAAGCACTATAAAAGGTAAAGGTTTTCCCCTGACATTAAGTCTAGTCGTAGGTACTCATTTCAATTTCTAAGCCCAAGAGCCAGCGTTGTCCGTAGACACCTCCTAGGCCATGTGCCCAGCATGACTGCATGGAGTGCCATTACCTTCCTGCAGAAGCAATACCTATTGATCTACTCACACTTGCACATTTTCAAACTACTAGGTTGGCAGAAGCTGGGCCTAACAGTGAGAACTCACCCCGCACCCTGGATTCAAACTGCCAACCTTTTGATCAGCAATTTCAGCAGCTCAGTGTTTTAAAACCCAGCTTTATGCATCCTTATGTTTATTTGGTTGCTGGAAATGCCTTAAGGATTCTAAGCATGAATGCACACACACCATTCCACAACACACAATCCTTCTATGAGAAGCCATTCAATTTAAACACGATGCTAAGAAAATGCATAGCTATCCATATATATTCCTTCAATATGATTAGTGTCACCTTCAAATTAGAGAAACAATGAAAAATCAATCTTCTTTGGAACAAAGATGCTATATTTCAAAATAAAGATGAGGATGTAGGGACAAACAGAACCCACATCTTACACAACAAAAGCAGAAGAAAGGGGAGGAAGGACAATTTGGTATACATGTCATTAAGGTGATTAAAGTGCTTTGAAGTCAGGCCAGCAATGCACAGCTGTATTGCATTTAGTTCAGGAGTGGACACAACCTGTTTTGCAGAGAAAATATCAACAAATTGTAAGAGCTCAAAGGGGCCTTCTGAACAGGTAGCTGCAAGAGAGATCTAGGGCATAGAGGTCTGCATTTAACTGGCATAGTAGTGACGGTCTCACATCAATTTTGTTGTGCCAAATGAAATGCTCATAAACAGATAAAACTAAGCAACATTATCTGCACAAAACCAGGAAGAAACAGCAGCCTGTATGATGATGTAAGCTTTAATGACTGGTTGCCACAGAATTACTACCAGGTAGCAGCTAAGGAAGGGACAGTAACCAATCTGTATGGTGCAGGTGTAGCATCAATAAGTCTCTGTTCAGCTGTTTAATACGTAGTTTGTTCCAGTGATCTCATGGAGCTGGACCAGAGAGGGAGGACTCTATTGTATGAAGCCATGATTCCCTGGCAATTTTTCATTTATTTATCATGTCAAAAGCGAATTGAGAGTACACGTTATAATGTATTTAAAAACACAAACAAAATGTAAAACTTGGCATTATGCTAAATGTCCTTTGACCAGAAGCTGGCCACTTGGAGTGCTTCTGGTGTCACTGTAAGAAGGTTCTCCAATGCGCATGTGGCAAGGCTCAGGTTGTTGTTGTTCATTCGTTTAGTTGCTTCCGACTCTTCATGACTTCATGGACCATCCCACGCCAGAGCTCCCTGTCGGCCGTCACCTCCCCCAGCTCCTTCAGAGTCAAGCCAGTCACTTCAAGGATGCCATCCATCCATCTTGCCCTTGGTCGGCCCGTCTTCCTTTTTCCTTCCATTTCCCCAGCATAATAGTCTTCTCTAAGCTTTCCTTTCTTCTCATGATGTGGCCAAAGTACTTCATCTTTACTATCCTTCCCTCCAATGAGCAGTCAGGCTTTATTTCCTGAAGTATGGACTGGTCACCTGGATCTTCTCCCGGTCCAAGGCACTCTCAGAACTTTCCTCCAACACCACAGTTCAAAAGCATCTATCTTCCTTTGCTCAGCCTTACCTATGGTCCAGCTCTCACATCCATAGGTTACTACGGGAATACCTCTCCCTCTATTTGCCAGTTATCAATCAGTCTGATTGACACAATCTTGGTTTTTTATGTTTAACTGCAACCCAGCTTTTGCACTTTCTTCTTTCACCTTGATTAGAAGGCTCCTCAGCTCCCCTCACTTTTGGCTATCAAAGTGATTACATTGTAATAAGTGGTCTGTGGTTTACTCATCTCCACACTCGCATGTCACTTTGTAGCCCCATTTCTTAAGGTTAGCTCTGCATTTCCTGGTACCAGAGAGCAGCCTGTTCAGTGCCTTCCAGGTCACCCAGTTTTTTGTGTGCCTAGGGGGGAGTCTCTCATTCGGTATCAGCCATGGATTGAAGTTCCAGGTTTTCAGCTGCCACTTTTGGACTCTCGCTTGCTGAGGTGTTCCTGCGAGTGTCTCTGTAGATCTTAGAAATATATTTCTTGATTTAGGTGTTGGCTTGCTGGCTGATATCTAAACAGAGGATAGGCCAGAGATGTCACTGTCTTGGTCCTTTCATTACAGGCTGCTACTTCACAATGGATGTCAGGGTCGTTCAATTCCAGCTAAACAGTATAATTTCCCGAGTAGTGTAGGGCGCAGACATCCTGTGATAATGTGGCATGTCTCATTAAGAGTCACATCCACTGTTTTAATGTGTTGAGATGTATTCTACACTGGGCGTGCGTATTCAGCAGCAGAGTAGCAAAGCACAAGGACAGATGACTTCACTGTGTCTGTTTGTGACCCATAGGCTGTATCTGGGTTATTTCTAGCACCCACTTTTTGCTTGTTATTCAAGCAGTGCTTCATGTAAATCAGAGCATAGTCCAGGGTAATTCCCAGGTATTTTGATGTGCTGCAATGCTCCAGTGGAATTCCTTCCCAGGTAGTCCTCAGAGCTCAAGATGCTTGTCTGTTCTTTAGATGAAAGGCACATGTTTGTGTTGTAGATGGATTAGGAATCAGCTGGTTTTTCTTGTAATAAGCAGTAAGAGCACCTAAAGCTTTGGAGAGTTTCTGTTCAACCATTTCAAAACTCCGGTGATGGGGGACATGAGAGAAGCCTCCCCACAGGATTGTAACACAGCAGGTGTCCTCTGGGCAATGTCTTTGTAAATGGCTGATTCTCTCACACCAGAAATGACTTGCAGCATGCACCCCGGCAGTCATGCAATCATTGATAGCAGCTGTTATTGCATGTCTTTCTATGCACATAATTGCATTGATTTGTATACTATTGTAACCCATTTTTAATTTGAATTAATTTTTAAATGAAATTTTGCAATTCCAGCTATGGTTAATATTAAAAAGACAAAACTGTGCTGGCACAGAAGTGGAATGGCCTCATTGCACAAGGAGCAATAGGAACTTTGCAGGATTTGGGTGTTATTGATAAGTTAATCACAGGAAGGAGACAGATTAGCTGTAGGATGTGTGTGGACTCTTATGATAGAACTGTTTTACCTCCTCGTGTGATAAAGTCCACAGACTAGGAACTCTGGTGGTGCAACAATTATCCTAATGTCCAGTGGTCTCCCTGCAGAAGGGGTTTTTTTTAAAAAAGAAACATGTCTAAATTGCACTGGAGGTTCTGATGACAGCCATAACATTGTTGGTGGCATGAACAGAGGGTCAGCATTGCAAAATCAGAGTGGATATCTTAGAGTGGCTGCTTGGATATAGGTTGTCGGAGACCTACCTTCATGGAAAGATCTCATCCTTATTTGGATATTTTGTTCTCCCAAATAAAAAGGAAGACATGTTTGAAAGGGAGGACTAGAAAAAGAAATGAATGCATGGATCCCATATGGAAGAAATGCAGGATCTAAATAAAATAAAAACTAATAACACAGCACTATCCTGTAGTATAAGCTACCTTTTACCCAAGGATCTCAAAATATTTGCTGCTCAGCTGTGCATGTTGAGACATGAATGATGACACTTAGGTACAATAAAATCTCTGAGTATAGTTACAGTCAAATGTTTTATAAGTGAATAAACTGGATCCAGAGATAACAGTTAAGCCAAACTGCTTAAATCATGAAATATAGATCATAGCATTTTGAAAGAAAAGGTAGGGAAGACACCACATATCCTAAATGTCACACTGTGTTTTTTGTTGTTGTTGCTGCTGCTGCTCTTGTCCTTTGCTATCCCTCTGCCATAAGTCCTTTTCTCCTCTCCCACTATGAACTTTTCAGCCTTGTCAGATTACTCACCAGCTGTGTAACAGGAACTCTTCAGCTGTTTGATGTATGTGGGGTGAGCATGTCTGTGCTTCATCCTGTCCTTTTGAGACCCTGTGTCCAAATACCTGATGCTGGGTGGAGATAGAAAGAAGACATTTGTTAACCCTTTATCTATGGTCAATAAATTGAGATGCTGCTGTTATAATCCTGTTCCTCCAAGTTTATCTTTGTCTTCAATAGGCTGCTCTAGAGTCCCAATAATGCTTGCTTACTACTTTCCCTCTGTTCTGTGATCACACTTGTCAGTGGCAAATTTATGCCATTGCTTGGTTGAGTATCCTCAACCTACTTTCATGATACAGATATCATCTGCCCTGCTTAGATCCATATCTCCCATCCTTTGATATGAGCAAATAGATAGTTGTTGCTTTCAGGATTCTCTTTATCGTGATCCTTCCAAAACCCATGATGGAACTGTGCTATTCAGAACTTCACAGTCATTTAGTTCATTTAATGGCTTAGGTCCCATTCTTCTTGCAACTCCCACAGTACCAAAGACCTCGATGAAGATATTCTTGCTAAACAGTATCCAGGGGAAAAGAGTGTTTTCTTTTAGCTGTTTAGCCTGACCCAACAAAACGGGCTCTTTATGAAACATATGAGAGGGAAAAATCTAACCTTCCCACTTTCATGGTGCTGAGCTAGCAAGAAGAATCCTAATAGAAGTGTACAGAGATGAGACAGTGAGTTTAGGAGAGTATGGCTCCAGTATTATTTGCTTACCAAGCTCCAAGATTCCTGGGTGTTCTCTGGTTACAGGGAGAGAGGCACAGTCCAAGGATAAGCATTCCTCCTCACATGTGCTGTTGGGAATGGCTGATCCCTGGAGGCATTTCCACTAATGCTGAAAACATGGCTGAGCATGGCTCCAGCAAGCTGCAAATCCCACAGGGAATGTTTCTGGAAATGCATTAATGCTCTAGCTCCGTCAAAGATCTGGGTTGTTGTTTTATTGGAGTTTCAAAACTATACCACAAACAATATGAACTTTTGCCAGATGGCCACAAATGCTATCACTGTATCTCAGATTTGTGAAATAGCTTCTCATAGACACAGGGTATGAATGTCACCAACCATGAGGCTCTGCTGCTTCCATTTCTCTGAATTGCACCCACCAACCCACATCTGTGGGGGACCATGATGACACATGTTTTTGATGGAACAAAACTCTTAAAGTTGCTGTCTCTCTTCTTTGGCATTTATCTAATTTCCATACAGTTCATTCAATTCTACTTCCTACAAATTTCATTTCATTTCCACTGATATCTAGATGAATAATGTCTCCCAGACCATTGATAGATTCTTAGCATCTCCCAGCATTTCTCATCATTGGCTATGCAGGTTGGAAGGAAGCTATACTGTTTTCATGATGTTATGTTTTATTGTGATATGTTTCTATTTGGTTTTGTTTTTATTTTATTGCATTACGTTTTAACTCTGTGCTCTCTAGTCTTGTCCCTTTGTAAGCCACCCTGAGTCCCTTCGGGAAGATGGAGGTGGGGTATAAAAATAAAGTTATTATTATTATTATTATATTATTATTATTATTATATAGTCCAACTACACATGGAGGGATGAATGTGATTCTAATCAGATTGTATATAGCTTTCATCTGAGGCAGTGAGAGCAGAACTGAATTTACCCAAGCACTTCAAAAGTCTTGTCTTTTTTGAAACCATAGTATTCTTGCCAGACTAAAAGAACATGGTGATGCTATAGATGCTGTTGCTTCTGACTATGTAAAGCAAGCATATGAAATCTGTTGTTGTCACGTATCTATCAGGGCAATCCAGTATTCATCATATTCAACAATGTGGAAATCACAGCTGGTAAACTGGCTAGGATTTCTGGGAGTTGTAGGCCAAAACACCTGGGGACCCACAGGTTGAGAACCACTGTTGGAAAACATGCAGTTATTCAAAGCTGCCCCAACACAGTGAGAGAAAGAGAAACATCCTGTGCTTCCCTCATATGGATTATAGGATGTTAACTGTTCAAGGGAGGCTTATCCCCAAAAGCATTGAAGTTGGAAAAGAGAGAAGCATCTGGATGAATGGAATGAAATAATGAATTTGGATTGTCACTGCCAGGACTCAGGAGATCATCTGAAGTCTTGGGGAATTATTGTACTTCTTGGGCCTCTGGGCAGGGAGAGGGGAAAGTTTGCTCTTCTGTGACTAAAGTGACATTAAAGTGTCAGTATTCATTATCTTTCATTCCCAGGTGGCACCTGTGCTCACTGAGTCAGCATAAAGTGTTACTTCTTGTGTTGTACATTTCTATGCACCAAAAAAACCAAAAAAACCCCAAAACAAAAAAAAACCCCAAACAAACCAGAAGTGAGAAGACAGGACTGGAGAAAGAACTGGTGAATGAATGTGATTGAGTTGATACTATTTAGAGCAAAACAGCAAGGGCAGGGTAGCATTGCAACCATGAGCCCTAGTAACAGCACAGAGTTTGGATTAACCTGTTTTAGGAGCTGCTGTTGAATCTCCCACAAACTACAGCAACCCAAAAGGATTTGGAAAACATACCCTGTGTCCAGTGTATTGTAGGGATGTAACCCTTACAACCACATCACACTGGTTGCCAGAATTGCAGTGAATCTGAAGGTCATCCCATGACCAGTATCGCCCAACTTGCAAGAAACCCCATCCCATGGGAGGAAGCATCTGCTGCTCAGCTTCCCCTCATGGGAAGCCTCCTGTGTTGCTGCTTTTACAACAGAGCCCCACCAGAAGTATCTGTACATCATGGGATGGGAGCCAGAAAGCTCCATCGCAAAAGTAAAGAGGAACTGGTGCATGCCGCCAAAAAGTGCTCCATCTGATGAGGTCCTAGCAGGAATCGCAGCAACATATGTACATGGCACATTCTACTACCTATTCAACTATTAAAAATGCTTCTACCTCCAGTTCTGATTTGCCTGATTACTGGACTACCAGAGGCCAGAGAACCAAATTAGCTAGCAATACATTTTAAACATGATAGATAAAACAATTATTATTTTTGCCTTAGAATAATTTCTGACCTATCACAGATTTTCTTGATGTAATTTGTTCGGGGGTTTGCTTTTGCCTTCTTCTGTGACTGTGAGAATGTAGCTTGCCCAAGGTCACCAAGTGAAAATTCAAGTCCAGGTCTTTCCAGTGTTCGAGTCAAACACCTACACCACATTGGCTTCAGCTAAAATAGTAGTTGGTACAAAAATTTAAAAGGCATTAAAATTGACTCGATTCAAGTATTGTGTATAAACATTAATTTAAAACAATTAGAATTACATAAATATGCATCATCTAGTACATGATCTCTGAAGTTCTAATGGAAGGAGTGGTACACTGTTAATATGACAGACTTATGTAAATGACTCCCCCAAATAGTGGTTCACAACCTGTGGGTCCCCAAGTATTGTGACCTACAACTTCCAGAAATCCCAGCCAGTTTACCAGCTGTTAGGATTTCTGGGAGTTGAAGGCCAAAACAGCTGGGGACCCACAGGTTGAGAATCACTGCCCTAAACAAAAGAGTAGCAAATAATTTAAAGGTTCTCAATATGATATAAATATTAGAGCAGAAGTAGGCAACATCATGTCTGAAACAACCACTAGGGACCTCTTCACATGGAGCTA
Organism: Anolis apletophallus; assembly: GCA_030556195.1. Taxonomy (NCBI): domain Eukaryota; kingdom Metazoa; phylum Chordata; class Lepidosauria; order Squamata; family Anolidae; genus Anolis; species Anolis apletophallus. Next base: position 114,716,549 of record JARBWK010000001.1, on the reverse strand, counting down.
AAATTGGCAACATGTGCTGGTTTAGCCCAGGTCACCTACGGAGCCCGCCAGCTCTCAGTAAATATCGCCCTCTAGACCTTGGGACCTGACCTCCCTGGATAAACCACACAGCAATTGAGGTACAACAGGTTTATTGTGAATAAAAGGTATAGTATAGAGTTTGAAGGCAGCTCTATATTGCCTTCAAATAGCAGCAAATATCAGGAACCAGCTGTGGCTAAATAATCCTGTGGCAACAGGGTCCAAGCGGAGAGGATCAGGAACAAAGCCGGATGCAAAGGAAAGTCTCTTAAAGGTTCCCAGCCAGTTTAAGTTGGCAAGGCAGGTTTTCTTGGAAGCAATAAAGTTCAGTAGCTTGGAAGATCTTTGCAGGAACAATGCAGGAACGTAGCACAAGCCAGCAGGAACAAGGCAGTCAAAGCTGGCTGGCACAGGCTTCTGGAAGGCCCGAAAGTGGCCTCTCTCACAGGAACATCCTTGAATGCGGAGTTGGTATGAGATATCTTCAATGGGGCATCTCCATGTAGTTATACTGTCCAGTTGCTTTGATCTGGGTGATGAATGACTGTATGTATGTTTAGCTACCTCAGCTTCTCCGGAATGCACAACTCGTTAGGAGCTCGCAGCTGGTGAAGGGAGCTGGACTCGAAGCATCTCCAAGGCGCTCTGCTTATCAGAGGAGGCCTGCTTGAGTAACCTTGGGCTGTCCATGTTGTGCATTCGGTACCTGCTTCTCATGGGAAAGGCAAAGGGGTCCAGAGGGATTCTCTCGAGTGAAACAAGCTGGCTTGGAAAGTTCTCTGCAGCTGGCATGGCTGCAGTCTTGTTCATGCAAAACTGAGGCCTGTGGCCCTTGAGGTGTGACAGTAAACGATGCTGATATGGCTTTATGGGAGAAGGAGGGCTGAACTGGCGCTGCCACAACAACATGGAAGGGCTCCTGTGGCCATTTGGTATCCATGGGGGGAAGTCACACTGCTCCCATCTGATTGCCCTCAGCTGGATCTGGGTATGCCCCTCAACTAAGCGGAGCACCTTCGGTGGTCACATGGCAAGGACATAGGTGATGTTCAGAAAGCTTTTACTTTTACCCAACATTTTTCAGGAGCCCATTTGGGATTGGTACAGCAGTCTAGATTACTGGAGGGGGTGTGCATCTGCTCCACTTTGACGTCACCCCTTTCATATTGCCACTGCCATCCCTCCTAGCCAGCCATTGAGCTCCATCCCAACTCTTGTACATTGTGGGCATGTCTGCTGATTTCAGAATGGGGTACCTGCTCAATCAGGAAAAAGGGGTAGCAATTTTATCTTAATTATGGTTGATATGAGATTGGTTTGCTCTATGCCTGCTTGCCACAAACGTCTGGTTGGTCAATTCAGAATAAACTTGACTTAATATTCAAAAACTAACCTGTCAAAAATAGAGAGATTTAGTATATTCACCAATAACATAAAACCACTACACAATTATTTAGATTCAGAATTCATATAAAATACTAAAGGCAGCACACTGAATGACAAATGGCAAATTCCAGAACAGAGCAGAAGTTTTTAATAACAGAAAGGTTTTCCTCTCGACAGTTGTATCAATAACCAATGTTCACAAGGTTCAGAGGTGAAAACCATTACAGTGGGACCTCTCTTTCCAGCTTTGGATAGGAAGCATTCTCACAGGCTTTGCCCCCATCATAGAGGAAATAATCTGGATGCTTTTCATTATGTTGGCGGTGAAACACTGGAGTGCCAAACGTCCTTGTTATGTGAACAAGTCTGTCTTTAATAGAGAGCGAGGCATTAGAAAAATCCCCAAACAATCCCAATGGGCCCTATCCATGTGTGTAGAATCTATTCCAACAGGGATGCCTTTCAGTAATTCACAACACAAACATAGCCAGAGAATGCAAAGTCTGTGATCCTTGTTGGCCTTACAACAATGAGCAGACAAAGGCACAAGCACAATGTGCTAATGGGGGGAAACAGTTTATGTATTCCTAGGTTGGGCTATCCACCAACTGCTAAAATATTTGGCAAGTATTCCCCATAGTATATATCGATAGGGTCTAAATATAGGGTCTAGATATGTTTGGTGGCCCATATGTTTTACTGCTGTTCAAAAAGAAAGAATTTAAAAACAGAAAAAAATGATGTAGGTGGGGATAAAGAAATCAAACAGCCAGTGTTGGAAGATGTAAACCTTGCAGTAGATCAGATGTGATAGAAATGAAGTCTAATAATGAAAGAGATTCCACCCATCCTTCTGCTTTTTAAGTTTTATTCCTACCTACAGTATATTGTAGCCTACATACCTGAAGAAAAGGATTAAATTACTATTCTTAAGTAATTCTCGATAGACCCTTACATGAGAGGATTATATTCTGGAAAAAGGAGATAAGGGCATGCATTGGTTTATTTCCTATTTTCAGCCTGCTACAAACTATTATAATTTGTTCAGTCCTCTTCAGGCATGTAGCCGGGGGGCTAAGGGGCTTCAGCCCCGAAATTCTCAGGGTGATCCGCGAAAAGGTCTTACTGGTACATTATTTAAACTGTTATGTTTATTCATATCATGATCTGATCACCATGCTCATTATATCCCACATTAATGGGGTTATTGGGATAACAATACAAAAGGTTTGCTAGGGTAGACCCTCTTCCACCCAGTCTCAGCCCCCGAACCAAACCCAGCCCCCAAATCAAAATCCTGGCTACGGCCCTGGTCCTCTTTGTATCTGTTGAAGACAGCGGGCTTTTAAAAACCTGAACAAGTAATGACTGTTTTCGAATGGCAGAATTTCTGGGACATCAAACTTCACTTATGAAATTGCAAGAGATGCAGACTAAATAACAAATGATTTTTCTAAGTTGAATACCAAAGCAATAGAGAGTGGCTAGAGTAGGCCTGAATAAAGCCAACTTATATATGGTTGATCCTGATGTCAATTGACACAGCTTTGCCTTTTGGCCAGATACTAGTTGCAGCCAACACATTTGATGACAAAATATGGAGATATTCAACTATCTTCCTCACAGTATATACTGTGGCTTTATGTTGAAGCTTTGAAGAACCTTCTTACTGCAATCATAAAGCTGGCAACACAAAGCTTGGAAATCTATTTTAAGAGAAATTAATATCTATTACTAAGCAAAGGTAGAATGATGTTCTGAGTTCTAAAGCCCAGTTATAGATGGCTTAGAACAGTGTTTCCCAACCTTTTTTGAGCCGCGGCACACTTTTAACATTAAAAAAATCCGGGGGCACACCACCAACCAAAATGACACTCTAGCACAGTAAAGAACGGTGGGGGATAGTGACCTGCTGGGAGCAGCTGCTGGGAGTGCCGAAGCCATGCCCCGCCCCCTCCATGCGGCTTCAGTTCTCCCACAGCTTTGCCAGCCTTGAGGGGGCAGTGCCAAGCCAGTGGTGGCAGAGCCAGCACAATGCTGGCTTGGCACTGCCCCCTCAAGGCTGGTGAAGCTGTGGGAGCACTGAAGCCAGGGAAGGGGGCGGAGCCCCACCCCCTCCCCCCGGCTTCAGTTCTCCCACAGAGGAGAAGCATGAGCGGTGGGCAGGCTTCAGTAGGCAGGGCTCCTCCTCCACGCAGCTTCAGCGAGCGAGGGGTGAGAGTCGTGGCGGGAGTCATGGCGGATTGGAGGCTGGCTGGGGAAACGGCCGAAGGAGGCGGCGCCCCGGCCCCTTCTTCTTTTCCTTCGTCACCGCCCGGCCCTTCCTCCTCCTCCCCCAAGCAGCAGGAGTTCAGCAGGAGGAGAGGGGAAGGAAGGGGGGCAGAGAGCTTTTCTCGCGGCACACCAGATGATTGCTCACGGCACACTAGTGTGCCACGGCACACTGGTTGAGAAACACTGGCTTAGAATGATGTTATAGTCATTCATCTTGATCACAAAGGAGGTTTTCCCAAGGCAAGGCTCATTCATTGCACTCCGGGTGTGCTGGCCCCTGTGAGTTCCCCAAATGTGGGAAAGTTGACTGCATAATTTGTGGTAATAGCCTGGCTCTTTGAACAAGCCTTTGGAAATGTAGTGCAATAGACAAACATGGAATTATGTAAATTTAAACATGGAATGGCTTAGACGATGCTACTGAGATTAACAGGAACACAATGGTTATCATGAGTTTTTAATGGTTTTTATATTGTATTGATTTTATATTGATTTTATATTGATTTTATACTGCTGTTTTAAATGATTAAATTGTATATTGTGGTTTGTTATGGCATTGAATTGCTGCCAATTTGTAAGCTGTTGCACCTCAGACCCCGGACAGTCCCCCCTAGATCACACCGACACAGGCAGATGTAATAAATGTTCTTTTATTTAGAATAAAGGTATAGAATAGTCCAAAGAGGTTAAAATAAAACAATCCAAATAGAGTTCAACTTAGTCCTTGAGTTATAATCCAAGTGGGTTGAAATCCCCAAAAACAAAGTTCCAAAGCAAGGCAACCGCTCTGGCGGTCAAATGTGGCACTTGAGTCCGGCCGCAACTGCGGTCGCTTGAAACAGAATCCAAACTGCCCCAACGGTTAGCAGGAACTTCGAGACAGGAACGAGAGATGTGATCAAGCCAAACGTGGCTTCAAGTCTGACGAGAGCTTTCCCAGGCCGGATTGATATAGGAATCTAACTCTTGTGCGTCCAACGCACCCCCTTTCGCCAATCTCTCCTAGAAGCCGAGATACTGTCCCTCCTGTTGAATTCCTTCTCATTAGTGGGACCAGCTGCATCGCTATCAGAGTGAGAACCAGGAAACTCCCCGTCTCCCATCTCACCATCTGGAAAGGGAGTAGATACTCTTTCTTGAGACCCAAGGCCGCTTGGCCTTTCATATTCATCTGAATCTATTTCCATGGAATCTTCACTAAACTCATCTGAGGTCCCATAACCCTCCAGCCATGTGTTATCCCATTGCAAGCTCTCTTCTGTAGAGTCAAATGCATCAGGCCACCCATCATCCTCTATCTCCCCCGGGTCAACTGGTGCCTGGCCCGGAGCCCCCAGGGTCTGCCCAAGTCCGCCAGGCTGGAACCCTACATAAGCTGCCTTGAGTTTCCTTCAGGCTTGAGAAAGGCAGGATAGAAATATCATAAATAAATAACATTTCAAAAAGAAGAAGAAGAAAAATTTGTCTAGACTTTGTCTTGAAACAGTTGGTGAGATTTGGTTATCAGATGAGCCTCTACATTTGCAGGCTGAGTTCTTTCCATCTAATCGTGTGTGTGTGTGTGTGTGTGTGTGTGTGTGTGTGTGAGAGATCCTCTTTCAACCAACAATGAAAGAGAAAAAGGGGGAAAAAAGCAAGACATCACTTATGTTGACCACAGAGCTTATCAATTATTTGTATTTGAATTGGGCTTTGAATGTTTGCCCCCAGAATTTAAAGCATGATAGCAGGCAATCATGTTTTCATTTCACTTTTTATTTAGCTTTGTTGCAATTATATGGAAAATGTTAAATTTACATAGGTGCTTTTAATTGGCTAATGTAAAATTCTGGCAAAACATATTTAATTTGGTTCCACTTATACCAAGGTTTGTATATGTACAGAAGACGTAGAACAGATTTTCATAGGATAGTAACTCATCTCATGATCTGGTAAAAATAGCATTATATCACCTGGAAATAATTGCATTTTAATTTATTAATTTTACCTTTATAGGGATGAAATAATTTCTGGATAAACTTTGATAACTCCAAAGGAAACTGGGAGTGACTGGGAGTGATGATGGTGGCTGAGTGTTAGTGTGTGCTAAGATCGTACATACTTTCAAGGGGTTCCTTGTTAAAAGAAGACACCAGTTTCAGTCTCATATTGGAAGCTGAACGGGATTGTCCCTGTTTAGTGCTTAGATGGAGACAGCCAGTTAATTCTGGGTCCTGTAGGCTGTATTTTGTAGAAAGAAACTGGCAGACTTACCTCTGAGTATTGCTTGCTAAAGAAAATTATTTGAACTCCATAGAGTGACAAGAGGTTGACAGGTGTGTTGAATGCACACATACAATGATACCACCCAATATTGTGCCACTGTGTGCAATTCTATCTATAGAGAGTCAGTAGTACAATCCAGATCTATTAATAAGGATTTAAAAACTCTTCCTCCCCCCTTCCAACTCCTCCTCCTCTTCTTGCTTCATAAGCCAATGTGCCGCTTCAAAAGATTCTCAAAGCAGTGTCCCATTATGCTTTTCTACAGTTAATCCACTGAAATAGTGGTCACCAAACACCGACCATGTTACATCAAACATCCTTGATTATGGGACAGATGAAGAGTGAGATTAGTTACTGTTACTAATATTATGTTTTACAGCTAACTGCACTAATTTTCTAATTATCATTGGAAATTAAAAATGTGTATGATATCTCTACCAGCAACATTACTCTCTCAAAGTCTGCAGCCAGGGCATTTGCACCACCCTCGGTCAAAGAAATCAAATCCTCTTGGGATTTGAGAACTGGTGATCAAGTTGTTTCATAGCGACACATTTTCTCGATATGGATTTTCACTCTTAATCTTTGCAAGGAGAGAGGTGATCAAAGAAGACATTTTAATGATCATTTTACAGGGCATTTACAGGAATATGGTCAGGGGGAAAATATGAAACATCTTGAAAGTCTCTGCTTTGAAATGGAATATATTTATTACTTTCACACAGGCAGGGAATAGACGTTACTTATCAATTATATCTCCAAAGATTTCTGACCAAAGAAGGTCCTACACATCATACTGCAAAGCAAGATCTATTCAAAGGAGAATTCCGTAAGCGGTGTAGATAATCTATGTGAAAGCAGCGTTTCTTTAAATGAACCTGCAACATGTAAAACAAATGTATGAATCCCAGAGTTCTTATATTTGGCCCAGCTCGAATTCCCTCTGCAGCTGGCAGACATATGTCATGTTCACTCACTCTGTTGGGAGCCCCAAACACCCACTGCGAGTAATAACATGTCAGCGAAATACAAGCTTCTTATGGCTGAAACCTTACCCTAGGGAGTAGTGATAATGGCACACATAAAAATAGCTCAACTGGACTACAAGTTCAAGACGTGCGTGTGAAGGAATTACTGGTCCCAGGATAGGAGCACAAGTTTGCATACCAAATCAGGTTCCCCTATGAAGGGCACTTTGTTCTTTGTGTGAAAGATCTCTTTAAGCAAGAACTCAAGGTGCTTTCAGGTGGAGAACCCCTTTTTTCTTTTCTTCCTAGATATCTTTTTTCTGGGTAAGAAAAAAGATGAAAGAAGCAGTAGAAACACAAGAGAGGAATTACTTGTGGAAGATATCATTGTCTAAAGTCCTCTATCAAATTGCAGAATAAAAAAAATCTCACCTGGAAGTCCAGTCCAAGTACTTTGAAGTGAAGGTTTCTTTAAACAAATTTAAACAAATTGTGTATTCAGCCTGCCACGTTCGCAGTTTTTTTATTGATGCAAAAGGATTTTAAGAGATATATCTTCTTCCATTTGTAGCCCTTCTTGTAGTGTTTTTGATTTCATTTTTCTTACAATAATAAATCTGTTAAGGAAGCAAGGGAGCTGATTAATGTGTTTTCACTATAACACTATTCTATCTGTCTTTTCTAATACTAGCATAACAAGAGATAAGGATTCTCTTTCCTTTATTGTCTTTTCACTACCTGCTTCTCACCCTGAGCTGCAAGTTCGCTTGCAGATGGAAAATACAAAATATGAAAAACACCATTTTCCCTAGAGGTATGTTTCACAAGTTAGTTAAGATTATGAACAGGCACATGTGAATTAATTTAGTGTATGTGTATATGTGTGCATATATGTGTGTGTCAAAAAAATTATAGAAACTGTGTTTTACTGGAGTTTAGTTGGCCCAGTAAGATACTGTGATCAGTGGTATTGATGGCTGTAAGAAATCCAGCAAAACCAATAGTGACACATTTCCTCATCCAATTCCCAGTGTAGATTATCTACCAAGGTGACCCAAGCTGCCTCCACTCCATAGCTAGGCCTGAAACGAGAATTAATTGTCTCTGGATGCATCTAGAAATGCATCATCCAGGAATCCTTGGAGTTAAGAAATAACCACATGCTCTAGTACCTTGCCCAGATATGGAAAATTGAAGACTGGCTCCAGGAATCTCTAGAAATTGGATAAATGTGAATTGGAGAAATTGGATAAATGTGAATAAATGTGAATTCTATGTAAATCTACGAGTTTCTTTGAACCAATGTTCTATTCATATTGCAATAAAAATCTCATGTGTTCAATGATAGCTTAGCTGCCTTATTTCACTGAATTCTACCATTGGTCTATCTGTCAAAAATATGCATTCAGGAGTCTTTGGCCCCTTCCACACAGCTGAATAAAATTCCACATTTTATGCTTTGAATTGGGATATATAGCAGTGTGGACTTAGATAACCCAGTACAAGCAGATATTGTGGGATTTTATGCCTTGATATTCTGGATTATATCCAATACACAATAAGAATATGCCACTATGCAAACTGCTAATAGACAACGCTAAACCATATATATTTAATGGGGCGGACCTGTATGCTGCAGTAATGACGAGTCGTATTGTAGCAAAAAGTATCAAAATGTATTCTAAATAATAGCAGTGCTATATATAATAACAATATATGATATATATACATCTTGGCGTCGTCAGCTTACCTCTCGCCGTAGGCGCCTGCCCACCCGGCAATTTGCCAGCTCTTCCACCCTTCAAGGCTCCCCCATTGACTCAGTCTCAATCCGTGAGTGAATCAGCTCCGGATCACCCATAGGGGTACACGGACTCTATGTATGCGTCGATATAGCCCATTGATTGTTTGTAAGGGCATTGTAGTACTGATTGTTATTTGTGATATATGGAATACATTGCACTAAAAGTGATATTGTTATGATATATAGCACTGCTATTATTTAGAATACATTTTGATACTTTTTGCTACAATACGACTCATCATTACTGCAGCATACAGGTCCGCCCCGTTAAATATATATGGTTTAGCGTTGTCTATTAGCATTCTGGATTATATGGCTGTGTGGAAGGGCCTTTTCTCAGACCTGAGTTTGATCTGGGACTTTCTGCCTGCAACACTTATGTTAACTATGGATGTTTTTGAGGATAGCCCTATTTTACTGTATGTTTTAAACAGCTGCAGAACAGATGCTACTCAGCAGTAAAACTATTTCTATCCCTACATTGCCAGGTGGGAAAGTTAAAGGCATTCAGGATGCTGGCTGAGAAAAATTACAAATGAAGTGTTATAAAGTATAAGAAACAGGAAGCCTGTACATTGGCTAAATCAGAAATCAGTGTCTTTACAAGGACAGGGTAGCTGATTGCAGTAATTAATTTCCCCATGACTTTGATTTTAGTGCCCAAACTGAAGTTGAAATCTGGGAAATATTATTCTCTAACTAGAAATGTAAATTGCTGCAAAGTGGGAAACACTAGGAACTATTCTGAAACACCCTTTGGAGAGGTACTTTTGTGTAACAAGCAATAGAGTCTACAGAATATAGAGAACATGAAAGAAGAGATTTAGGTTAGCAAAGGCAGCATCAGCTACCATTGTGAAACTCTTTCTAACCAGTAAGTGAGTTAATAATGAGTTATTTAATTGAGAAAGAGGAAAAAAAAAAATTTAAAAGGTCAAAGGAAGAGGGTTTAGGAGAGAATTGCTATATGGTTGAAAATGATGTCTCCAGACTGGATTACAAGAGAAAGTGGGGAGATTTTCTGATTTTCTTTAGCAAAGTGCCCAAATTGAAGCTGAGCTCCCTTGAAGGTTTTTAAAAAAAAAACCCTGGCTCAGCTGCTTAGAATGGAAAGTTGCAATGTTCTTCTAGTGTCACCACTTTGCCTCCTGTGCAACTTTTGCATCCTCTCAGTATCACTATGACCTGGCAATCTTTCATCACATGACATTGAAACTCCTTAGCACAACAGCTTGCCTGGGTATTTATGGTCTGTGAGGCTAGAAAAAAAACGGACATCCTACATCTGTTTCCAGGAAAAATAGGTAGAGATGCCATAAAGTAAGGTAACTTTTAATAATATTTGACACCACATACAAAATTATTTCCATGTCAGGGACTTCTCTTATTAGAGAGATTCACCTAACACCGGTATTTTCTGTGGAAAATCCAAAACATGTGATGGAACAAGATATGCTATTAAACACATAAGGATATTGATGAGGTAGCGAATCTGGATTGGCCATGTCTTCCTGGTGGATGTCCAAGGGGCGTGCCAGAATACGCGTCCACATAAAGTGTGGAGAGGTTAGAAGACCTCCCAGGTTTCAGTCAGCACACTCGAGTCGGGCATTTATTTACTTTAATACACTTTAAATGCTGTGACTGCCTCCTGCAGAATTCTGGAGTTTTTCGTTTAGGGAGGGGCCTTTATACTGCTTTTCCAGAGAGGCCTCCCTAAACTACAAGGCCTAGAATTTCTGCAGGAGGCAGTTTTAGCATTTAAAGTGGGTTGAAGTAGACAAAGACTCAAGTGTGATGAGATCACAGGTTTCATAGCAACTGAACCAGTGCTTTGTATGCTCTCTCAGATGGAACTGAAATGATTTCATCTTATTTCAAAAAAAATAAATATTGGAAGAACAAAACCAGCTTGGACAAGCTAAAGAGGTACAGAAGATCTTTTCAAGAAGAATGCAAATGGTACGCAAACTCCGTTATCCTCAACGGAGGGAATGCAAAATGATTTTACTGTATGTATGTATGTTTTGACTTTGTTTTCTATGTTCGTATTATTTTATGGAAACCTAATAAAGAACATTTTTTTAAAAAAGAAGAAGAATGCAAATGGTACACAATTCACGCAATGCTTCATTACATGGTGCTATTTGAAGTGTTTTGCTCTTATTTGAATACTAAATAATATTCTTTGGTTTGCTGATTTTCAACACGACAGCATATCATTCAAATACATACATTACACTTTAGGCCTCAGTTTCATAGAGCCAGTGAGGTAATAATCATAGGTTTTCACTTCATCCAGCACATTAATGCGTACAATAAAATAAAAGAAGTTGTTCCATCAGTTGCATTATACTTAATGAACAATTGTCTGTACTAGATTTTGTCCAGTTCTCATATTCCAGGGTAATATCAGTTGGGTGATAATCCTTCTCCTTGTGAATGCTGGTGTCAATAGATTTCAGTGCAGGACTAAACAAGCTGGTGCCTTCAGATGTGCAAGTATAGTCATTAATCAGAGGCCAAAACACCTCTAGGTCAAATACAAAGATACAGACTTCTGCTATAGGAAATGCCTTGGCAGTATTTGTGTATACTGATTGGCCCAGGTTTGTTTATTCACTCAGTCACTTCTGACTCTTCGTGACCTCATGGACCATCCCATGCCAGAGCTCCCTGTCGGCCGTCACCATCCGTAGCTCCTTCAGAGTCAAGGCAGTCACTTCGAGGATACCATCCATCAATCTTGCCCTTGGCTGGCCCCTCTTCTTTTTTCCTTCCATTTTCCCCAGCATCACTATCTTCTCCAAGCTTTCATGTCTTTTCATTATATGGCCAAAGTACTTAATCTTTGCATCTAATATCCTTCCCTCCAATGAGCAGTCAGTCTTTATTTCCTGGAGTATGGACTAGTTTGGTCTTCTTGCAGTCCAAGGCACTTTTTTCTCCAGCACCAAAGTTCAAAAGCATATATCTTCCTTTGCTCAGCCTTCCTTATGGTTCAGCTCTCACATCCATAGGTTACTATGGGGAATACCACTGCTTTAACTATGCGGATCTTCATTGCCAGTGTGATGTCTCTACTCTTCACTATTCTATTGAGATTGTTCATTGCTCTCCTCCCAAGAAGTAAACATCTTCTGAATTCCTGGCTGCAGTCTGTTTCTGCAGTAATCTTTGCATCTAGAAATACAAAGTCTGTCACTGCCTCCACATTTTATCCCTCTATTTGCCAGTTAGTAATCAGTCTGGTTGCCATAATCTTGGTTTCTTTGATGTTTAACCGCAACCCAGGTTTTTCATTTTTTCTTTCACCTTGGTTATAAGGCTTCCCAGCTGCTCCTCAATAAAACAGAAATAGATGTTTTTTTTTCTGAAACTCCCTGCCCTTCTCCATTATCCAGAAGATATTGGCAATTTGGTGTCTCATTCCTCTGCCTTTTCTAAACCCAGCTTGTACATCTGCAAACTCTCTCTCCATGTATTGCTGAAGTCTACCTTGCAGGATCTTGAGCATTACCTTTCTGGCATGTGAAATAAGTGCCACTGTACGGACGTTTGAGCATCTTTAGCATTTCCCTTTTTTGGTATGGGGATATAAGTGGATTTTTCCCAATCTGATGGGTATTCTTCTGTTTTCCATATGTGCTGGCATATGGCATGCATCACCATGACAGCATCATCTTTCAAGATTTTAAACAGTTCAGCTGCGATCCTGTCATCTCCTGCTGCCTTGTTGTCAGCAATGCTTCTTAAGGCCCATTCAACCTCACTCCTCAGGATGTCTGGCTCTAATTCACTCATCGCACAGTCAAAGCTATCCTTGACATTATTATCCTTTCTATACATATCTTCTGTATAGTCTCCACCTTCTCTTGATCTCTTCAGCTTATTTTAGGTCCCTGCCATCTTTGTTTTTGATTATGCTCATTTTTGCCTGAAATTTACCTCCCAGATTTATTTATTTACCACATGTATATCCCACCCTTCTCACGCTGAAGGGGACTCAGGGTGGCTCACAACAAAGACACAATGCAATGCCTTGGGTACATATAAAAATAAAAAACATGAATTTTTAAATCACATAATTAAATTAGAAATTTAGAAAACATGTCATGGACTCCCTCCTTATAGCTTCAGCCAAAACAGGTTTTCTTGTAGCACCCCAGCCTTCATTTCAGCCTGGGGGGCGGGGCGCTATTCCGGGGGTGCTGATTGCTTTGGACCAAGATGGAGAAGATGAGGGGCCTGATGGGTATGCTTCACCGACAGACAGTTTGCAATGGGAAGACACCTGGCCTGCTGCTTATTCGGATGACGAAGGTCAACCAGATTCTGGCTCGGATTGCGAATATGAAAGACCAGGTGGTTTCGGTTCTCAGGAGCGCTTGTTTTCGCCAGCCACTGAGGAGGGCCTGGAAGCTGAAGCATTGCCGGGCTCCCAGGATGATAGCAGGCCAGATGGTGCCGAGCCTGAGAGTTACTTCAATTGTAGGAGTGATATTATGTCGCAAAGATTGGAGACGGGGAATGGAGAAGCGCTGGACTCACAAGGGTGGGACTTAACTATACACCCTGTGGGAAAGTTCTTCAGTTCGGAGGCCACGTCGTTGCTGGAGAGAAGCATAGGTGGTGCTCTGAATCCCTGGAAGCCATAGTTTGGCTCACCTTGTCCAAGTACTTCCAAGAGACCTTGTTTCTTTCCATGAACTTTGGATTGCCTTGCCTCGTTCCACGGACCACGATTGGTTTGAAAGATTTCCTGTTTTGGATTGCTCCGATGAACATTGCCTGATTGATAATTGCCTTGGACTAATTGACATTGATCTATTTTGACTTTTAACCTTTTTCACCTGCTTTCTCTTTTGGCTTAATAAATAGTTAATTGACATTGTCTCTGTGTGTGTGATTACGGGGAAGGGCCAGGACCTGCGTTGTGAAACTTCTCCATAGTCTTATTTTTGAAAATGTAGCTCAATTTGAGACAATGCAATAAAAGTAGAAGGGATCAGACCACTTGTATTTCTAATAATTCAAGCATTGTACTGAACACGCTACCTTTGCTGTGGTCAAGTAGGCTCTGTCCAATGATCTCACGCTCTCTCTTATATTATGCAGAATGCATGGATATTAAACTTTTTGTGCAAAGTTTTAGAAGGAACATGTGAAAGAAAAAGGGAACAAAAAATAGGACCATGAAAATGTTTCTATTGTATAAGGCCATTTCTTTGAACTCTAGTAGTTTCAGTTGTGCATCTCAACAAGGTCTTTATTTATTATCTCTCAGTATGACAGCTGGAAATTAGATCTTCATAATTACTCGATTAGAAACATAAGCTGCAGTGGATGTGTATTTAGTACATGCTATAATTTCAGGCAGAAACTTGGCACAAAAGCAAAGTCTGGATATCAAGTGATGTGGATTCCAGACTTGCCTCAGATACAACATGCTCTGGGGTATCTTCTTGGAGATGGTTTATGTGGCGGTACTGCTGAGTCTGAGATAACTCATCCTGTGGACAAATGTTACCAACATATACTGTGTTCCTTGCAAGGTGCTCATCTTCTATTATAACTGAATTGCACAGTTGCAGAATAATTTGATCAGTACTTTTTATGAATATCTTAGTGCCTATAATTCAACAAAGAAACTCACCCAGCTACATGGGTGAACCAGATTTGCCAGACTGCTAGAAAAATCACATATCAGCAGGATATCAGTTTCTTTAATATTGAGCTGATGCTAGGATAAGCACTCTTCTTATCAGTCCCCAATGAAGTCTTTGACAGTAATCTAAGACCCGATACGCCGGAGGTGAAAATGTGAGAGCAAGCAACACCGCGGCTTATATAAACTTTTTGTCTTCACCTCTTTCCTCAGCCTGATTCTCCTATTCTTCACTCTTGTCAAAAAAGATGCAACACATTTGCATGCAAATTTGTGGATGCAATGGAAGCCGAAAGTTTCCCTTATTCAAGAACTGCTTCTGACGCTCAGAGATTTTTTGCTGTGACATGGCAAATACAGCCTCCTAATAAAACATGTTAAGCATAAGTTATATGATCAATCCCAAGGAAATTAGATCACTGTACATAGATTAAAACTGCTTTTCTGAAATCGGAAATACACTCTCCTGGGATTAAAGTTTGATAGCTATTTTTAAAACCTACAACAACAGTGTGCTTACTACACTGAACATTAGTGTAAAACTGCCTTATAGAGTACACCTGATCACTGAACTGGAGATGTTTTGCGACTAATGACAAAAATATTTGAATAACCAATCTTATGGAATTATAATACTCTTAAAATATTATAAATAAATAAAATATTGAAAACAAGGAACAATCCAGGAAGGGGTATTGGTGTATTGCAGTTAATTTACATTTGTTTGAAGTTATTCATATTAGACTTTGTTGTAGAACTTGTTGAAGAAATGTCCATGCTCAATCTCACATCTCTTCTGAGTCATTCATTGAACAAATCAAGAGTAAAATTGTCAAACTTCTAGCAAAAATATTCAAATAAATACAGCAGAACCTCTACTTAGGAGTGTCCCAACTTAAGAGCATTTTGAGTTAAGAGCCATCACTCGGCCCAGGTTTTGCTTTCACATACAAACAGCATTTAGAGTTAAGAGCTAGTGCCAGAGGGAGCGCTAAGTGTGAGAGGACAGAGCTTTAGGGCTTCAAGGGAACAGCCTCCGTGCCTCATGCTCTTGTCCATTTTGGAGATTGCTGCCCCCTTTGAGGAACTTTGGGTTAGTTGATTTAGTTTGGTTTTTATTCCTGGTTTGTTTGGCTTCATGAAGAGAGAAAGAGCAGGAGAGAGAGGGATTTTGAAATGTGTAACCTATGAAGAAAATAAAGTTTCTGTCTCATAACTTTGTGCTTTGTCCTTGCCACAACTTGGTACTTCTACCATTTAAAAGTTTATCTTTCTTTTTTTTATTGTGCTATTTCAATTTGCAGGTTTTGCCTTGCTGTTACATTGGCCAACACACATTTTGTTGCCTCAAATGTGCTTCCCTGCCACAATTTAAAGTTGATCTTTCTTTTTTATTATTACATGTGGATGTGAATTTATACTGTATATGATTTGTTATTTATAAAGTACATTTTCTTATTTAAAAGCATGTAACAAAAAAATGAGGCGAGGGAGTGTTCAAACCCCTGGAATGGATTAATAGCAGGAGGGAGGAGGGAGTAAGCTTGTTTTCTGCTGTCCTGGAGACTAGGACGCGGAACAATGACTTCAAACTACAGGAAAGGAAATTCCACCTGAACATGAGGAAGAACTTCCTAACTGTGAGAGCTGTTCAGCAGTGGAACTTTCTGCCCTGGAGTGTGGTGGAAGCTTCTTCTTTGGAGGCTTTTAAACAGAGGCTGGATGGCCATCTGTTGAGGGTGCTTTTAATGAGATTGTCCTGTTTCTTGGCAGGGGGTTGGACTGGATGTCCCATGAGGTCTCTTCCAACTCTATGATTCCATTATTCTAATGCATTTCAATGGAAAATTTGCTTTGTGATAAGAGAATTTGAGTGAAGAGCTTAGTCATGGAATGTATTAAACTCTTAAGTCGAAGTATCACTGAATTCAAAAAAGGCAAAGATGCAAATGTGTTGCATCTATGGCTTTCTTACCAGAGGTTTCAGTGAGTGTTTTGTCCATTTTTAAAAGCATAAGTTCCTTTTAAATTTAATTTTACTCAGCACCATCTGCTCAATAGAAGTGTGGATGTATACTCTTGCACACAGCCAGACACAGGACACAAGCTATAAAAGAGATCTGTGATGAAATAGCTTCATGTTTTTATTTCCTCTTCAAAATCCAGAGTGGAGTTGCTGGGAAAGAAATGCTTACTCCAATCTGCACGTTTTCCTATTGTAAATGCACACAGATTATCCCCAGAGTTACTCTTAGTCCCCACAAAAGACACAGAAAAATATGAATTAGAATAAATAAGACAAAATTAAAGGGCAATTCAAAGCAATGGTTTGATTTTTATGTTATACTTATTCAGAAACATTTTCTAGCTCACTTTAATTTAGAATATTAAGAATTTGCTTTAGGAACTGTTTTGGGTCCATCACTTTTGAAGGTGCCCAGCAAACATAGTCCACATATATCAGAAGACAGGCAATAGTTTATATGTTACTCTAGAGACGACCACTCAAGGCCCTTCCACACAGCCAAATAAACCAGAATAGCAAGACAGATAATCCACAATATCTGTTTTGAACTGGACCTGAGTCCACTGCCATATAATCCAGTTTATATGTGGATTTTATACAACTGTGTGGAAGGGGCCTCAATGGGTGAGAAAAGTGAGAAAATACAACCACCAGATAGAGAACATAAAGCCCCTATGTTAGATAATGCAGATTGCTTTTTATGTTTAGGATGTCGTAGTATTATTTTAGAAAAGGTATTTTTAATCTTTTGTTGTTGATTATGTTGTTTTGTATGTTTGTATGTAGGTTTTGTTTTAATCTCTCTTAATGAAATATTTAATCTAGGTTGTTGTGTGTTTTCCAGGCTGTATGGCCATGTTCCAGAAGCATTCTCTCCTGACCTTTCACCTGCATCTATAGCAGGCATCCTCAGAGGTTGTGAGGTCTGTTGGAAACTATGAAAATGGGGTTTATATATCTGTTGAATGTCCAGAGTGGGAGAAAGAAGTCTTGTCTGTGGGAGGTAGGTGTGAATGTTGCAATTGGCCACCTTGATTAGCATTTAATGGCCTAGGAGTTGCAAGGTCTGGCTTCTTACTGCCTGGGGGAATCCTTTGTTAGGAGGTGATTAGCTGGCCCTGATTTTATCTTGTCTGAAATTCCTCTGTTTTTGAGTGTTGCTCTTTATTTACTGTCCTGATTGTAGAGATTTTTAAAAATACTGACAGCCAGATTTTGTTCATTTTCATGGTTTTCTCCTTTCTGTTGAAATTGTCCACATGCTTGTGAATTTCAGTGGCTTCTCTGTGTAGTCTGACATGGTAGTTGTTAGAGTGGTCCAGCATTACTGTGTTCTCAAATACTGCGCTGTGTACAGGTTGGTTCATCAGGTGCTCTCCTATGGCTGACTTCTCTGGCTGAAGTAGTCTGCAGTGCCTTTCATGTTCCTTGATTCGTGTTTGGGCGCTGCATTCGGTGGTCCCTATGTAGACTTGTTCACAGCTGTATGGTATATGGTAGACTCCTGTAGAGGTGAGAGGAACCCTCTTGTCCTTTGCTGAACGTAGCATTTGTTGGATTTTCTTAGTGGGTCTGTAGATAGTTTGTAGGTTGTGTTTCTTCATCAGCTTCCCTTTGTGGTCAGTGTTTTCTTTGATGTGTTGTAAGAACGGTTTTCCTCTGGGTGGATCTTTGTCTTTAGTCTCATGGCTTGTTCTTGGTCTTTCAACTCTTCTGATTTCTGTGGTGGAGTGTCTATTGGCCTGTAGAGTCCAATTTAGGTGGCTCAATTCACCCTGGAGGAGCTGGGGTTCACAGATTCTTTTTGCATGGTCTGCCAGTGCTTTGATTGTTCCTCTTTTTTGACTTGGGTGATGGTGATGTAAAATATTTAATCATTTAAAACAGAGATAGCTGAGTGGATAGAAGAGTGGATAAGGCAAAATTGGACTGTTGTAGTCTCTTCCAACTCTCTGAGTCTATGAAGACAAACAGTGACAAATGCAGTAGGTTTCTTGCATCTGGCTGTTATTATGCATTAAAATGTAAATGTCAAGTAAATGAAACCTGGAACTGATTTAAACTGTTTATTTGTTTGTTTGTTTGTTTGTTCGATTTCTTGGCCGCCACTCCCAAGTGGCTCGGGGCGGCTCACAATTCAAACAACAACAAAGCAGATAATACAGTAAAACATTAAAAGCATTAAAACTTTACACATTGGGACATTAATAACAGTGCTTAACATGAGATTACCAAGCTAGGTCAACTTGATTAGACCACTTTAGAGTGTAAAAATGAGATGACAATTCAGTGAAATGCCTTTCTTTCAGGCCTAGTTGTGAATGAATTCTAAAACGAAATCTGATTCTGGAGTACTAAAATCCAGAGCATAATTTAATAGTATGATTTTTAATAAAAATATTATGACAATGAAGAATTCTAAGTGGTGAACATTTTCTAATATGTTATAAGAAAAGAACACAATTGAGGAAATTAATGCTGCAACTGGAACAATAGATTTGGAACACCAGGAAAACATTAAATTATGAGAAAGATACAAAATGGTTATCTGGGAAGAAAAGTGAGTCTGACATTAGGGTAATCTTCACTTTCCACAGTGTTAGTAAGAGCGGTTGCATCGCACATTACAGAGGTGGGTGCAGGGATGATCATTGCAAGAGGTCCAGGAGAACGTTTCTTCAGTTTTATCACCCTTGCATGATGGCCCTTTTGTATGCTGTGAATTCTTTCAATGGGATAAACTGTGGGGCAAATCCTTACTGCTCTTACATGCCTGCCCCACCCCCAAAGGACTTGTTTTGTGAGATAAATGTATTCCTTTAGTGAATTTTCCTAATTCTGAATGAACTGAGCATCTCCCATGGAAAAAACAGGTTGTTTACCTGTAACTATGATTTTTCAAGTGGTCTTCTGTGAAATCTATTGTGACTTGATGAATACTTTGGGCAATATCTATTGTGAGATGTATGTGGTCTATAGGGATTCCATCTCCCTGACCAGGTGCCCCATCCCGCAGTCAACCGTTTTTGAGTGTGTCTACCTGAGGATAGGTGACCGGGACAGAATAGGCATTCTGTTAGTATACCGACCACCTCGCTTCACTACAGTCTCCCTACCTGAGTTATCTGGGATGGTTTCGATCCTGGCATTGGAGTCCCAACAGCTTATTGTGTTAGGGAACTTCAACGTCCATGCCAAGGCCACCCTATCTGGAGCGGCTGAGGACTTCATGTCTGCCATGGTGACCATGGGGCTGTCCCAATTAGTATCTGGCCCTACTCACAGTGTGGGACACACATTAGACCTGGTTTTCTGTCAGGGATGGGAGGAAGGTGGCGGTGTAGAGGAGCTAACTATTGCTCCGTTGCCATAACCGACCATCACCTGGTCAAGTTTAGGCTTAATGCGCCCCTTAACATCTGCAGGGTTGGTGGACCTATTAAGATGCTCCACTCCAAGAGGCTTATGGATCCAGATGGCTTCCTGACGGCTCAGTGGTAACCCCTCAGCTATGGAATGCCCTCTCCAGGGATATAAGATCGGCCCCCTTCTTTCTAACATTCTGCAAGATGGTTAAGACCTGGCTTTTCGAGCAAGCTTTTAATACTGGAGATATTTAGATGAAAATGGGAAATGGAATGACTGACGATGCAATTTCACATCACAATTTTAGTAAGGAGATGCTGAGGATTTGTTTTATAGACATTATTGTTTCTTTTATACTACATTTTTTAATGTTGAATTGTTTTATAATTTTTTAATAATTGTTTTTAATTGTTATTTAAAAACAATTATAAAAACTTGAAATTTGTTATGGCATTGAATCACTGCTGATTGTGAACTGCCTTGAGTCGCCTCTGGCTGAGAAATGCAGTATACAAATGTAGTAAATAATAAATAAGTAAATAAATGTAATTAGAAATAAATAACGGCAAAGCTTGCCCCAGACTTAGACATTCCATGACCTTTAAAACCTACCAATTAAAACTTTTACAGGTTGAGCATCCTTTTTCTTTAATTCTAAAATCTGAAACTATCCATAAAGGTGGTTATGGCTAAAATAGTGATGCCTTTGGTTTCTGATTGTTTAGTGAACACATGCACAAAATTATTACAATATTCTATAAAATTATGTCAGGCTACATGTATAAATTATATATGAAACACATATGCATTTTGTGTTTAGACTTGGGTCCATCGAAGTTTTATTATGTACATATGCAAATACAGGTATTCCAAAATAATAATAATAAAAAATAAAAATCTGAAATTCAAAACATTTTTTGGTCCCAAGGATTTTGGATACATGGGTACATATATCCACTGTGCACTCAGACATGCCTTGTTTCTTCCACAGTGCAACTGGCTGCTCCTCTTCTTATCTATTCATTTGGACTCAATTTTGAATGGGTTTTGTATTGATCTCATACATGATGTAACCCCTCCCCACTTGCTGTTGTGCAGAAAAACCTGGTGAACAGAGTAAGGAGAAATTAACTTCTCTAGCCTCATCTAGCCAGGTGGTACAGCCAGGATGGCAGGCTCATCTAGAATCAAATCCTAATTAGACTGTCTTGTTTTCTCATTTACTGACCTGGTATTCAACAGTAGCATTTTCAACCCAGAGTGACTAAGGATATCCAGGCTATTTTGTGTGTGAGACAGTTTGGGGGCAACAAACACTTTCTAACTCTGTCTTTCACTGCCATGTCTACCTAAAATGATCTTCCAGAACAATGAAATGAAGAGGACAGCAGCCCTAGATATTAGATGGGCGATCACTTTCAATTTTACACATTGTACACTTCAATAACATGATAGTGATGAACTTGTTTTTAAAGTTGATTAAATAATATATACAAAATGTTAACGAAAAGGCAATTTGTAAATGTTACTAGTTTAGTTGTATGAGCTTTATGTGTGCCACACATTGGTTTAGCTGGTTCAGTTTATGAGCTTTATGTGTGCCACACATTTGGTTTAGCTGCCCCGAGTTCCCCTTTGGGGGTTGAGAAGGGCGGGGTATAAATATTGGAAATAAATAAATGAATGAATGAATAACAGCTTATATTACCAAGGTAATGCATCATACTGCAATACATGCATATGGGTGCCAAGGTTTTTACTGGTTTGTGCTCAAGGATTTCTTTCAATTCCTGCAATTTGGAGGTTGGGATATGGAGAGTGAATTCCTGAAACAGTTTAGGACTCCTAATTTCTGACGCATTTGGATCATCCAACCTGCCACTCTCTTAGATTAACAGCATTCCTAAACAGCCAGGCAAATTCACATTTTCTCAGAAAATTCAGTTACTAGAAGTCTCAATTCATTACTTACACATATAGAGCCAAACAACAAAGACTACATATTTTTGTACAAACAATTGCAAAAGTAACATATATCTAATTTTGTTATACAGGCAGTCCCCAATTTATGAACAAGATAGGTTCTGTAGGTTTGTTCTTAAATTGAATTTGTATGTAAGTCAGAAAGGTACATTTTTTTCAATTTAACTCCAGCTGTCTCTATCTCTGTTGCTGCGTCTTCCTCTATTTCTATCTTTATCTCTATCTTTGTCTCAATCTCTATATATCTATGTCATCTTTGGATAGCAGAGGGAAAGGTTAACATCCTTGTTTTTGGGATTGTTTTGCTGTCTATGTCACTGTTCAGAAGATTTCACTTCACTTTAATTGGATTTTGAAATATTTAGCTTGTGGTGGAAACAAAGATTAATGCTAAAACATCAGTTGAGACATCATTTCCTCATGATAGCTCTTACAGAAGTAAATTTCCCTTCCTAGGGGTAGATAATATATCTCACTTCTCACCCCTGTTCTTAACTATGAGTAGTTTGTAAGTTGGATGTTTGTAACTGAGGGATGGCCTGTACAAGTTTGGATATTCAGCAGTGTAGCCTGGTTGTCAGCAATGCCAGTTAGATACTGAACCCCATATGCATTCAAATAGGCTAGAGGTGAGCTACAGTGGAAAATTAGAGGTGCACATTAGTTCTCCATAAGATTTTGAAGGTCTGCAGCCCCACATATGTGTCCCTACAAATAAACAAATAAAACAAGTGTTTTTCCTCCTCACGCCTTATAGGCACATGGGTCATTCTAGACACCATTATGGGGTATTTTTTAAAGTTTTCTTAATTGCAAAAAAAGTTTTGAGTTCTAGAAGGGGCCAAGAGGCCTCAAAAATACATTCCTATTTTAGACCAATTTTTTAAATTAAAAAAAAAACAAGATCCTTGAGGACACCTGGAGGGTCTGCCCTTTATCCAGCCCTGAAATAAGCAGCACTCTGCCTGATTCCTAAAGGCATGGGTGGAATCACGCACCAAATAAATGTATCAGAGAACTAGCGAACAGACATGTTCTTTTTGAATAATTTTTCCAACCATGTTAACTTGTAGATTTAGATATAGTAGATATAGTAGCCAATGAAAGATACTGAAGCTTCTACACCAAACAATCAGCAGTGGCATTGTTGTTTCCCTGGTGTCCTTTTGTTTTGACAAAAAAATGCCATAATATATCATGTGAATCACAGTTTACAGTGTAGAACTAATGTTTGTGACATACGTATTTCACAAGCATGCAATTGATCCAAAACCATTTTACCGCATATTGCATAGAATAGTTAGACCTTGGAATGAAGCTAGTATGCAATAAACAAAATGCTCCCTGAAGAGTTGTACTGCCAATCTGTACAAGAGTATTAGACATGTGAACTCAACTGAGAAAGATGTTTAGCTTAACCTCTTTGAGCTTTAACATCCTTAACGTGGAAAGATGGCAGAAAATGTGCTTGCAGTCAAGATAATTTTCTGCAAAGCTCTCCATGATACAACTCATTTTCGTGAGCCATTAAGAAATGACAAATTTTCATTATCTGAGCTTCAGCACTTGCACATTTAATTGTTTTTTCCAATGATTGCATAAGACACATGGAAACATTTAAACTGCTTAAAAGATTAAGATTTCCTGCTATTTGCTGTTTGCAGGTTTATATGGAGCATTTTATTTATTTGTTTATTTATTTACTCCATTTATATACAGCTTTTCTCAGCCCTCGGGTGACTCAAAGCGGTTTGCAGTAGCAAAATTCAATGCTAAACATCATAAAACAATTAAAACAATGGCATAAATTTACAATAATTACAAAGTCAATAATTTTAGAAATTACAGCCAAAAGAACCATCCATTTGATTTCCTGAATTTCCCATATCTGAATTACTAATATTATTATAGTGAATTTTCTGATGTTATCTCGGCTTTCTGTGATTTTTGGACCTCTGAAAGGTTTAACAATTGTTTGTTCAGCCCAGTAGAATGTATTTGTGGGCAAAAGATGGTACACTGTTGTAGGCAATAGGAAAAGAAAACGACGTTTCTTGTAATTTCACACATTCACATGGCTTACTAGAAAAAACTGCCCAAGATAAATGTTTTTATTTTGAAATAATCTTTTAGGAAAAGAGCGACCCCAACAATTTGTCATAGGAATCAGAAATGTGTTCTTGTTTCTTTCTCTCTCTCCCTCTCCCTTCCGCAACCTTTCCTCAGCATCTTGCTGCCCTTGATCTTGCACTATTGGTTGGGCTGGAAGCTTGGCCCACTGATTTCCAACTCTTTTGCAAAGACAGATCCAGAGCCATACCATGTCAACTTAAAATGTTTTCAATTGCTATGCTTCTCTCAGATATGCCCAGTGGCTCTTAGTACTTCTTGAAGAATCCCTGCAATGGCATGGACCTGATGCCACTTACTGGGCAGAATGACAGAACTGTGCCAAGGTATCAAGGGATGCCAGACCTTGCAGTCAATCTCACAGATAATCTTATGGGGATTTCATCATGTGCAGTCTCTCTTTATATATATTTATAAACAGAAATATGCACACATTCCTTGTTTTAGGAGTTAACCTCAGTTTGAATTTACATATCTCCTCCAGCTCTTTCTAATGCCCACGTCACAATCTATAAGATTTGCAGATTGTTGCATCTTCATTAAATGTGAACATTATAAGGCATCCTAGTAAGGAATTCATTAAATGCTCCTCTACAAAGGAAACTATTTAAAAATAAAATAATTACTACAGTATCAAAGCCAATCTGGTGTGTAATCCATCCTGCCCTAATTTGAGGCATTTCTGTCAGTGCCAGACTAACACACAAGCTACAATTTTAGGGGTTTGCAAATATAACAAAAATACAATTTACTAAATTTCAGGGCTTACATAATTCACATCTTGGTAACACTATGCAGCTTTCTAAATGTAATGCAGTTAAAGGTCTGAACACATTTTAGCCTGACTCTGAAAATGCTACATTTAAATCTGAATTTGTGTTATTTTCAACAAAACAGCATTTCAGACCCACTTCCGTACCAGAATAAATAGCTCTTAACAATGTGTGTATATGCCTAGTTTTACAAAAGGGTTATATTAAATATTCCCCACCCCATCTCTGTGATAGGGTATATCAAATGCTTAGGTATATACTCACAAGATTCTTATGGATTATATCATTTGCCAGGTCTATGAAAATCCAATTTAATTATTTTTGTGGTTCTTCACTTAACTTGTACCAATGTACAAAAATGGAATCCTTAGAAGTATATATAGTACTATATAGTGTCTTTTATGCTATCTAGTGATGTTGAATACATTGGAAATGTATCCAACATTTTTGTACCTGTATATTTGATTTAGATCAACAACTGTGTAGAAACATGAGAAATAGCTTCATTTTGGATTTTCCAGGGCAACATATTCTTATGTCAGAAACTGTTTTCATGTTGATGTAACTGTGATATATGGCTGCCTATATATAAACTGACATCTAAAGTGTATATTTCTCATATTTATGGACTGAAAGAAGCGCTGAATCACTCCATCAACTTCTTTTTCTGTAGATTACGAGAGTATAGATTTAGACAAGTGTTCATAAGATTGTCCTGAAATTCATGACTAAAATATACTGGGCCCTTGCTACTCTCTGGACTTTGGTTCTAGGACTCCCTGTGGATATCTATGGATGCTCAAGTTATGTTATATAAAATGATGTCTCTTATACAAAATGGAATAACAGGTTGCCTTTTGGGAAAAAAAACATTTTCAATCTGTGAATAGTGGAATCAGTGGATGCAGAATTTGTGGTTATGGAGGGTCAAATGCAAACCAGAGTTCCGTAGTATACATATTCAAGAGAAGTGTTGTGCATCTGCATGGACAAGAGTACTTATGCAACTTTAAACTGAATGCAAGTACTCTATGTTGATCAAAGGTATCCAACTGCTTCTGTAAAGGAATTTATTTATGCCTAAATCACCAACAGGATTCCAGACACTGTGTGTAAACCATGCATATTCACATTGGAAGTTTGTAGAGATCAACATAGTCACATAAATCAGTTTTAAATGGCATCTCTCAACTTTGCCAAGATTATAGAAGAGCTATGCCAAATTTTCTTAGAAAAACAATAGGATGTTTCATTTTGATTGTGGCTGAATGTTAGTTTTTCTCAAAAAATTCACCACAGGCACTTTACAGTGAATAGGAAACATTGTTAATCCAATTTTCTTCCCTTGTTCACCATCCTCAAACAGAATAGTGCTATAAAAAGTAGTCGTGTTCAAGAGGTTGTTCAGCAATGACAACACCAGCAATAGATCTCAAAGAAGTCCTTGTCTCATACTCTGGCTTTCTTGAATAGTCCAGATTCTCTCCTTTAAGGCCCTTATGAAATTATTTATAGGGCATTTACTCACATAGTCTGAAGGACATCAAATATTTCTAATTATATCCAGTCATGTCAAATGACAATAATGTATGTAGTCAACTTTGCCAAACAATGCTTTACAGGAAAGGTTAGCCAAAAATGCCTGGAGTGAAGAATGGACTGCCGCGGAAAAGACAGGGATTGGCACTTGTGCTCATCCAACAGTATAAAAGGAGGTTTAGGACCAATCTGACTCGTCCTTCCAAAGACAGTTAAAAGGTAAGTACTGGGTGGATTGTGGTGGACCTGAATGGGGGTAGCACCCCGAAATTCCACACATGCCAGCTCATTCCATCCACCGCTGCTATTAATGCTGACGGATTGACTTTGGCAACAGATTTCAAATCTGCCCCTTTGATTTAGTTAGCAATTGATGTCTGGAAGCCTTTTAAAAAAGCATTCTGCAACAAGAAATTCACTTTTTTGTGTTTTGCAGTCTTGTCCAGTGTTGACACGCCTTACTACCCATATTGTATATCAGGAGGTAAGACTGTGGTTTTACTTACTCTTGGGGAAAGGGTGATTCAAAGAGAAACTCCTTTTGGATCTGGGTTGAATAGATAGTTCTTATCATTTTGTTTTCTGCACGAAACTTTGCATGATGTTTGCATTTAGTCTCTATTGCATGGTTTCCACATTGTGTGAAGCATTGTTAGTAAGTGCTTCTTCTCTCTAAGTAAGCACAGGCCAAAGCCTCTAGGTTTGAATTGCTGTCACTTACATTATCAACAACAGATCTTAATTTTTTTCCACTCGTGACCCATTTCCACTCAAGAATGCATGGGCCTGGGTATACAGGTATATAAAATAGATATAAAAAGCAAGCATTTACTGATAACAAACCACCATTTTCAAGACTTGCTAAACAGGCTGATTTTCCTTCTGTGGAGCCTAGCTAGAGCATTTCCTACATGATGTTGCTAATAGATTTGTCTAAATGTGCTGATGCTACCTTTTACTGCTGCCAACTTTTTTGCGATCCCAACATTGAGCTAAGGGAACCCCATTTGTGGTCAGAACTCACAGCTTAAGAAGCAGTGACCTAAAATATTATCTTGAATAATGTTTAAAGTGGACAAACAGTTGGAAGCCAGCATCTTGTCCATTTCTTAGTTAATAGCTCTGATGTAATCTATTCGGGAATGCATTTGGAATCAGTAAGTTTTTTCCACTTTTTAAATTTAAAAATGATGACTAACATTTCAGTTCATTCTTCCTTTATTTTTGATCATTAGATGGTGCTTTAATGGATAGATCTTGACAAACTAAACTAGTTTTTCAACCATGTCTGCAAGTTTGCAGGAGAGCTGCTTTAGTTTGCATATATTCAGCATCAATGAGGCATAACCTAATAGAGAAGAAAGGTCCAATATAGCTTTTCACACAGCTCCTTCCATTGAAAACATGGATTAACATTTTGAGAGTAGGATATCTTGCCATGTTTCTGTGATGACTGATGGGTAAATATAGAGCTGGAGACAGGAAAACAAAAGGAGATTTGAAACTTTTAGTAGATTTCATGTGTTGCTAATTCACTTGGTTCGTCAACATTTACATTCATTTTCTAATAGTTAGGAATATATAATGTAATCTTTTAGAAAATGAATTCAGAAATGGTTTCACCAAACAAAGTAAAATCAGAACTACCAGAGACTCTCATGATTGTGGTTGACACTTTGTTACCATTAGCTGGGTTGATCCTCCCTGATTCCTTTTTAATCCAGTTTTACATAGCGCTGTCCAACTGTTTTTAACTTGCACTTGGCAGAGGGCAAAGCTCCTTTGCCAATGGAAGGGAAGGCAAACACATTAAGAGGGAAACAATTACCAGGCTTGTCAGTCTCTGTCAAATCCAACTTTTGACTTACTATAAAGTCAGCAAAATAAGAAATAATGACACAATTTATAGTGTCTTAGGCCCCACTACACCATACTGTTTTTGCATTATAGTCTGCTTTAATTGCCATGGCAACATCATATGGAATCCTGAGATTCGTAGTTTAGGGAATCTCAGGATTTTAACTCTCAGCCAAAAACAACCTATATTAATCTGTTAAAAGGTGAAATAAATGTTGCATAACATCCCAAAAGGAAGTCTTCCATTCAAGATTTGATGTGTCTATTCTCTGCAAGGAGTAGCATTCAGTTATGTGTTTTCTTTCTGAATTAAGCTCAACATTCTACAGCTGTGTGTTCAGTATGAATTAAATGATGCGTGTGTTTAAAATAATCCAAAGTAGAGGTATATAGTTTTGCTGCAAATCTCAAGGTTTTCTCAAGCAAGATGAAACATTCTTGTTTTTCAGTGGTCCTTTCTTTTCTCAGTTGTGTAGGTCCCACTTTGGTTGGTAGTACACACCATCTCAGTCTGCTATCAGAACTAATAACAATATTTTATGAAGCTAAATTGTATGCAAAATTCCCAGTGTTGAATTGAAGTACTCTGTCCTCTGGATCTCTTGCAGGTGTTGTCTGCCATATTGATATCAATACAGTGCTTAATCTAAAAATATGTAAATTTCTCTGTATGAGTAAGAAAACTTCATGCATGTCTTTATTTCATGAAACCATGAGCACCAGTTGATGACTGTTAGAAAGAAAATAATTCATATAATGCAATGAAGATTATCAGAGACACTTTTGGTAGCAGTATAATGTTATGATCATCACATGGGCTGTGTTTCTCTCTTCTAGGGTTCTCTGTTAAACCACAGCCATGTCTTCAGATGCTGAGATGGCTGTCTTTGGGGTAGCAGCCTCTTATCTCCGTAAGTCAGAAAAGGAGAGAATTGAGGCTCAGAATAAGCCCTTTGATGCCAAAACATCAGTCTTTGTGGTGGATCCTAAAATCTCCTTTATAAAAGGCACTGTCCAGAGCAGGGAGGCAGGGAAGGTCACAGTCAAGAAACAAGGTGGAGATGTGAGTATAGAAATACCAACCTGTGCGGAGAAGAAAGATAACTTTTCTTCTCCCTTGTGCTCTTGGCTGAATAGCTTCTTGTTTTGTTGCAGACCGTGACCGTTAAGGATGACCAAGTCTTTCCTATGAATCCTCCCAAATATGACAAAATTGAGGACATGGCCATGATGACCCACCTGCATGAACCTGCTGTCCTGTATAACCTCAAAGAGCGTTATGCAGCCTGGATGATCTATGTGAGTACAGCTCTATATGAACTATTGTCTTTATAATATACAATATTTATTTCTCAAAGAAGTCTATTTACTAGTTACCTTTTCTTTCCAGACCTACTCCGGTCTCTTCTGTGTCACTGTCAACCCCTACAAGTGGCTGCCAGTGTATAATCCCGAGGTGGTAACTGCCTACAGGGGCAAGAAGCGTCAGGAGGCTCCTCCCCACATCTTCTCCATCTCTGACAATGCATATCAGTTCATGTTAACTGGTGAGTCAGTCACCCTGTAGAAAAAGTATTTAGACAGAGGCCTCTTCTAGTCTGCAATATAAAATTCAGATTATCTGCTTTGAACTGGATTATATGACAAATTAGACTCATATGCTGCAATTCAAAGCAGATCATGTGACTTTACAATCATCTCAGCATCATGGTATTTTGTTTGAAAAGGAAGAGGTTTAAAAATATAGGAATTGTAATGAAGAAAATGAGATTCAATTTTTTTTCATGTGTGCTATAAGAAGCATTGCTGAAAACCTTGAGTGCTTATATTCCAGGTGTTAGATGTATAAGTGGTCATTTTTCATTATAGTAGCCAAATGGGAAAAGACTGGGCTCCTGTACTTTTAAGGTCTGTGTAGAAGAGGGAATTTCAACACATATGTTGTCATTTAGGTTATCTCTACTGTCCTTTTTTGTACAGGTATTAGAGGTGTAAAAGATCTGTCATCCTCTTTTCCTGGTTACCTTATTTTTGAAATATATGTGTTTATTTCAGCAAGTGCCCAAGTAAAATTTTATAATGCAAAAATTAAGGGAATTTTTTTGAAATAATTTTAGAATATGTATTTCTCCTGTGGGTGGATCTTAACACGTTTGTTCCAATTTGTGTTATAATTGCACACTCCAACCCAACACACAATAATATTCCATGTTGTTTTACTTCTCTAGATCGCGAGAATCAGTCAATCCTGATCACGTATGTATGCTCCTTAGGAATACACTTTTAGTCAGAACAAGCTTTGTTGTGCAGTATACTGGCTGATCATACATGTTTTCCATCTTTTTGTGTAAACAGTGGAGAATCTGGTGCTGGAAAGACTGTGAACACGAAACGTGTCATTCAGTACTTTGCAACAATTGCAACCACAGGTGACAAGAAAAAGGAAGAACCACAACAAACGGGCAAGCTAAAGGCAAGCTGAAGATTGGAAGCAGTATTTGTTTGTTTACCATATTTACCTTTTGTTAATACTGTAAACAAATAACTTAGCAAAAATAATTTTGCAGGGCACCCTTGAAGATCAAATCATCAGTGCCAACCCCTTGTTGGAGGCTTTTGGAAATGCCAAGACTGTGAGGAATGACAACTCCTCCCGTTTTGTAAGTTTGGATTTCAGAAATATATTGAAGATGGTATCAGTGTGACTGTTTCAGTCATTATTACTTTTGTGTCATTTTTATGACATTTAAAGATGGTAACATGGATTTTTAAAAACTAAAATCAACTGCTTCATCGTCCTGCTTTTTTGCCTACTAGATGGGCACTAGTGATTTCCCTTCCTGAAAAAGTGCCCCCTGCCCCATGTCTCATAGTTACCATATTAGGAATACAGATTAAATGTATGGGTCTGGCATCTTCCATCCTCCTATGGGAAAAGCTAAGATTTGTTTGGATCCCTTCATGCTTCCATTGTCCTTAGTAATGGGAGCTGTAATGCCCACAGTCAAATTCTTCACATAAAGGTCACTGCCCACAAGGGGCTGCTAAGAAGCTCCCATCTCCAACAGCTGCCAATATCTTTAGCCTTGTGACAAACTGTATAACCATAACAATACATACATGCAGGAACAATTTATTCATTTGACAAAGATCACATATCAAAAACTTCAGCATTCATCTCTAGCAGCTGTTAAGATCTGCTGGATTTGGGATGATCTCTATTCATATAACATTTATACCCTAGAACACTTTCTTCATTTCAAAACCACATTTCAATATTGTGCTCAGATAATAGCTTTAGTTATTCTCCAGAAAATGAATGACCCACATCTGTTGTGGGGCTTCTGTTCCAGCCAAATCAGTAAGGTGGAGCATTACTTTCATAAAGGCATATTTTGCTCAAGACCAATTTTGCCTAATATTTTATGTATTTATTTATTTATTTATTGTTTCGGCTTGATAGACTGCCCTATCCGAAGCTCATGATAGGTTATGATAAGGTTTTTCTCACTAAGATGAACACCCTATAGCTGCAGCTGGACTTTTATCATATCTAACTCAATATGTCAAATCAGTATTAGGCATGACTCCAAGGGTAGTTAGGTGACTAATATTAATGGATCAAAAGCAGTTTCCAGATATTTTGGAGTTCGGCTCTCAGAATTTCTGACAATTAAACCAAAAGGCTGGGGCTTCTGGGAGCTGAGGTCCCAAATTCCCAGACAAGTAAAGATTGGGAACCAAAGATCTTGACGGCTGATAGCCCAGATGGATAAGTATTACCACAGTGCTTCTGTTGAGCACAGCTGCTCAGTTCTGGCTAGGAGTGAGAGAAGTTCGAAGACTGACACAATGCATAAATGTCTCTGAAGTAGATTTGTGTATGTGCATTCACAAAACATAGTTCCTGCACAGAAAATTCTGTTCCCAAGCAAAAACACATTTTTCACATAAAATAAGTATCAAATTACAAAGATTTTTAGGGATTCTCTTCATTAGGGTTTCTTGTGGAAGATACGAAGGGAGAGAAGTAAAGCTCATAAAATATTGCTATGTGCCCCCGTTTCATTTAAAAAGAGTCAGGAGTTGATTCCCAAGGAGTCAGCCAACGGATGGAATAGCAAATTAAGGAATAGTCATCTGGCTGTTTCAATCACTGGTGTAGGGACACAAATGCTTGAAGGTTTTTTTTTATAAGGATGGGGCCATTTTCTTTTTACTCAGAGGCTACATTTCCCATTTAAAAATGGGCATACTAAAGCAAAGTTCTCCACTGAGCAATAAATTGATAATGCTAAAATTAATAGCAAATTAGAAACTACCGGTTCTTGAAACATCACAGACACTCCTTCTACACTGCCCTAGATATATCTCAGGATCTGATCCCAAATTATCTGCTTATCCCAGATTAACTGGTAGTGGAGACTCATGTAATCCAATTTAAAGCAGATAATCTGGTATCAGATCCTGCGATATAAGCCAGTGTAGAAGGGACAAGAAAGCAAGAACCAAGGTTGCTTTGGCTTACTATTGGGATAGTACATTTAAAGACCTCTTCCATTTTTTTTCCTGGTGGCTTTGATATACACCATTATAGACAATCATAAATATACCACATTTTGTAATTGACACTATTAAGGACGCTTCCACACAGCCCTATCTCCCAGAATATCAAGGCAGAAAATCCTAAAATATCTGCTTTGAACTGGGTTGTCTGAGTCCACACTCAGATAATGTGGGATTTTCTGCCTTGATATTTTGGGATATAGGGCTGTGTGGAAGGGCCCGAAGTTACTAAAAGAATTGAAAAATCAAATGTTTTGTGCTAATTCAACATGTTTCCCCAACAGGGTAAATTCATTAGAATCCATTTCGGTGCCACAGGCAAACTGTCTTCTGCTGACATTGAGACATGTAAGAAAATGGGCTAGAAGATTCCTCTCTTTTCTTTTTTTTCTTCCTTATTTGTCTGCTTATATACTTGGCTAATTATACTTCATTGCTTTACCAGATCTTCTGGAGAAATCCAGAGTTACCTTTCAGCTAAAAGCCGAAAGGAGCTACCACATCTTTTATCAGATTATGTCCAACAAGAAGCCAGAACTGATTGGTAGGAAGAGCCATCTCTTTTTGTGGGTGGACTAAGCTGCTGGGATTTTTTTTGCCAATGTCTCCATTGTGTTGTGGATGGAAATAAATCCATATTTGTGTTTTCTCTTTATTCAGAAATGCTCTTGATCACCACCAACCCTTATGACTTCCAGTTTGTCAGTCAAGGGGAGATCACTGTTGCCAGCATTAATGATCAGGAAGAGCTGATGGCAACTGATGTAAGTAATTTGTACAAGGGTAAATCAAACATTGTCTGCACTCTGGTTATATTAAAACTTCTTATCAGAGCTTTCTGTACAAGGTAGCTGGCTACACAGTCACTGCTGTGCAGTTTCTGGCTGCAGTGAAAGAAAACACGGCTGCTGCCCTTGTGATTTGCACAAATTAGAGCATCATTCATGATTTGTTCAACCATTAACCATGCTCATTATAGTAAGATGCTCACAGAAGAGCTGAAGCTTAAAATTTGGACAAAATACAGAGTACTGTTGTTACATGACAATGCACATCCACATACCACCGCTCATACTGTCAACACTCTCAGAAACTTCACTTTGAAGTGTTACAACATCCTACCTATAGTCCTGACTTCGCCCCATCAGACTATCACATGTTTGGTTTCCTGAAAGAAACCCTATGGGAAGAAGATACATATCTGATGAAGAGTTGACAACACAAGCACATTTGTGGCTAGCAGCTTAGCTGAAAACATTTTTAAATAAGGGAATACAAAAGCTTGTTTATAGCTGGACAAAAGCGGGGTTATGTTATGTGAAAAAATGATGCATTTATCAATTCTGAAAGTTGATTAAAATAATTTTGACACAACCTCATAGAATTGACTTCTCATGATTATTGGTTTGACTACAGCCAATACTAGTTTTGTGCTTCATTCTTTCAGCAGAAATGGAGAGTGAAACAGTCATAGATGACCTCCTTGCAAAAATGATAATGAAGGAGGGTATAATTTTTGTAGGGATGCTGTCTGGGAACAGCTGTGGCAGCAGTTATTGGTCCCTTCCCAAATTTTCTTTTAAACACAGCTTTGCAGCACTCCTTATTAGTTACCTGTCACACACCCCAAAGGGATGTAGCCTCATAGAAGGAGCAGTGTATCTGGCTGCACCTTTGCAAATTAATGAGACCCTATGGTTCTTCACTCAATACTGCCTATAGAATGATACTAACAACTTCATCATACAAGGCTAGATTCGGTGCCATATGCCAATCTATCATCATCATAATTTCGCCTTTCTCCCCAGGGGTACTCAAGGCGGCTAACATTTTTCCACAGTAAACATTTTTTGAAAGCAATACAAAAGTTAAAAAAACAATTAAATAATAACAGTGTGGTAAAACAGAACTAAAATACAGCAAATATGTTAAATACATTAAAATGGCCTTTAAAATTCATGTCCCCTTGAATACCACCCACACTCCAAGAGTCTTCTCTTGCCCCTCCCCAAAAGCCTGTTGGCAGAGGAAGGTCTTGCCCTACCTCTCCAACAGTTTAGCCTTGAGCCATTGATGAAGGTATGATGAGGCTGTTAACCATTATGTAGGTTACTTCCCAGAAGAGGGGCTGTCACTTCTCCCCAATATTGCCACTAGAACAATACTGCATCACAATGTAGCTTTGTTCCAAAGGGAAACATTTGCATTTGTTGGGAGGGAATTGCAAAGTATTAATTGGTGAAATGCTTCCCCAAATTTCCTGGCTCCAAATAAGCCAGTGAATGTAAAGCCACATTTTTGCTCAGTATTTACTACAGATTCAATTGACAGGAAGCCATTGACATCTTGGGCTTCACTGCTGAAGAAAAGACAGCCATTTACAAGCTGACAGGAGCTGTGATGCATTACGGGAACATGAAGTTCAAGCAGAAGCAGCGTGAGGAGCAGGCCGAGCCAGATGGCACTGAAGGTATTTGAAAAAAATTCTGCAGGCTTCCCAAAAATTCCAGAATAAATGTCTTGTTCTGTGGGAATATGTATTACAAAATTTCAAAGAAATGAGAACATTAATTTGCAAAATCACATGGCATTCTTCCCTTATAAACAACCTCTCTTATAAAAATGACCAAACTGACATTTTATTTACCTGAACACCATGCAACATAGACCCTTTCTAATCTGCCATATAAAATCCACATTATCTGCTTTGAACTGAATTATATGGCAGTGTAGACTAAGATAGCTCAGTTCAAATCAAATAATGTCGATTATCTGCTTTGTTAATCTGGGTTATCTGGCAATGTAGAAGGGGCCATATCAGCCATCGGTTGGTAAATGGACAAATTAGTGAAGAGAAGGATTGGTTAATGGTGTCCTTCCACACGTGGAACTTTCTTTCCACTTTTTTGCTAGTGAATTGTACAAAAATGAAAATATTTCCAAATATTTTTTTCTATTCCCCACTTTCACAAGATCATGTACACCTATCTATACATATGGGAGTATGGAGCATGGTGGTAATTACAAATCTTCCCTATTAGCATTGAATGAATTCTTATGGTAGGCCTTCCACAATAATTTTTAGAATAAAGGTAAAGGCAAAGGTTTCCCCTTGACATTAAGTCTAGTTGTATTCGACTGGAGGTGGTGCTCATCTCCA
Source organism: Anolis apletophallus (assembly GCA_030556195.1). NCBI lineage: Eukaryota > Metazoa > Chordata > Lepidosauria > Squamata > Anolidae > Anolis > Anolis apletophallus. The sequence continues at coordinate 114,680,763 of JARBWK010000001.1, read as the reverse complement.
TTTCTAAGCCGAAGAGCCAGCATGGTCCATAGATACCTCCAAGATCATGTGGCTGGCATGACTGCATGGAGCACCTCTACCTTCCTACCAAAGTGGTACCTATTGATCTACTCACATTTGCATGTTTTCAAACTGCTAGGTTGGCAGAAGATGGGGGTTAACAGTGGGAGCTCACCCCGCTCTCTGGATTTGAACTGCCAACCTTTCGGTCAGCAAGTTGTGCAGCTCAGCAGTTTAACCTGCTGCACCACCAGGCGCTCCTAATTTTCAGAATACTATTAGTCTATTATCTTGTCTCTGAGATATCGTCTTCCTCTCACCTTGGGAAGGCTCTTGTTAATTTTTTGAGGTAAATCCTAAGAGTGGTGTTATTTATTTCTATGATTTCACCTTGACTGGCTACAGTGGCATTGTTATCCAATTTAATAGTGGCTTTCTTTAGCATCCCTGTACTGAGATACCTTTCTATCTTATATGTGCTCAGTTGCTGACAAGGCAGCCTACCTCATGAACCTGAATTCAGCAGATTTGCTGAAAGCTCTGTGCTACCCCAGGGTCAAGGTCGGCAATGAATATGTCACCAAAGGCCAAACTGTCCAGCAGGTAATGATCTATGAAATAAAACCTGATGTGTCAATTAATCACAACAAATGTTTCCTGGTCTTCTTTATATTATAGTTTTTCTACTTTTTTATTCCAGGTTTACAACAATGTTGGCGCTTTGGGTAAAGCTGTTTATGAAAAGATGTTCTTGTGGATGGTTATTCGTATTAATCAGCAGCTGGACACCAAGCAACCCAGGCAATACTTTATTGGTGTGCTGGACATTGCTGGCTTTGAAATTTTTGATGTAAGGAAACAAGAAAGACAAACATGTAAAGTTATACAAGAAACAGTATCTTATTTGATTGTATTAAGTCAGAGAACCATATCATATACTTCTTTGGAAAACTGATTGATTTGGTATTAAATTCGCATATATGAACATGGGGTTAATATAGTTTGATTTACAATGTCATCAGTTGGCTGGTGGTCAGTGGCGGCGGTGCTCCAGTTCATAGATTGTATGGCAACATGGGAGATCTCCTGTGTTACCATGCCAGCGGCATCCACCAGCTTTGCCCTCCTTCACCTTATGGAGCCAGCATGTGATGTGAGCTGACCATCTCCATGGGTGACTTGGACTAAAATCAGCACATGATGCTGATTTTAGCCCTTTGTGTTGAGATAGTTAGATAGTTATCGCTTGAAAACATAGACCACTTGCAGGTTTTCCCCTAAAGTTGATATTAATCTTGAAGAAAAACATCATTCATACTGCTGCCTTAAATAAATATTCATTATGTGGCATGTTAGGGGAAAACAGATAGAATATCTTTATGGCTGGCTCTTAGTGCTACCAATCAAAAGTCATTACATCCTTAATGGATTTTCTATCTTTAATTGATTTTTATGGCAAGAAAAAGATGAGAAAGTTGCAGATAGGAAACAGTATGGAATCTCCCTAAAAGTCAATGAACAGTACTTGATAACAGCAACATAAAAGCCTATGGTGAAATGCCCGTTCTGGACTGGAAGACTTAAACAACCTCATCACAAAGGGTGGATTTCAGCATCATATGCCAGCAGTGCTCAACATTACCCATGAAGCCTATCAGCTCCCATCAAACAATACCAGTGTGGCTCCATGGGTGATGCAGGGCAGAACCGATTCATGCCTCTGTGTTGCCATTAGAAGCAATGGGGGGAAGCTGTGTGGTCCATGCTTCCCACCATGGGATCACCCATATCTGGAGCCAGGCGATGTGGGGCATGGGGTGTTAGGCTCACCACGCCCCCAACAACATTTATTTACTGCATTTGTATACCACCCTTCACAGCCCTCAGGCGACTCAGGTAACTATGTGACAAGTTAGTTATTCATGCAGGAACAAAAACATATATAGATTAGATTAACCCATAAACATGCAAAGACCACATCTATTTTGTACCAGATTTCCCAAAAAGTCAAGTTATTATGTGAAACAGATTACAGACTTCCAATGAGAAGAATCTTTAAGGGTACTGAGAGAATACCATTGGGTAGGCAGTTACTATAAATGCATTTTCTTTTCCTGTAGTACAACAGCTTAGAGCAGCTGTGTATCAACTTCACCAATGAGAAACTGCAACAGTTTTTCAACCACCACATGTTTGTGCTGGAGCAAGAGGAGTACAAGAAAGAAGGAATTGAATGGGAGTTCATTGACTTTGGAATGGACTTGGCTGCCTGCATTGAACTTATTGAGAAGGTATTTGATATGCTCTGAAATGTTTTGAGCTGCTTAAGTTAAATGGAAGATTGTCAACGAACCACCACTTAATATGCACAGGCTTCCTATAAATGCAGTTCTGCTTGTAAGAAGGCTGCCAATAGAGAGCTTGGCACAAAACTAGTGAAAGGAATATTTTATACAATGAGGTGAAGTGGGTAGGGCAGTTGACTAGAAGGTGCCCATGGCAATTTTGACTAAATCTTCGCATGTCATTGTTATATGTCTGCCTGTCATTCATTACTTCTTGCATATGCTAATTGTGCAGTTTCTAACTCAATTGTTACATGGGATCAAGGCATCTGGCCTAGCTGAGCCGCAGTGGCACAATGGGTGCCAGCTGGACTGCCGACCTGAAGGTTGGGTTGCTGACCTGAAGGTTGCCAATTCGAATACACGAGATGGGATGAGTTCCCGTCTGTCAACATTAGCTTGTGGGGACATGAGAGAAGCCTCCCAGCAGGATAACACATCTGGGCATCCCATGGGCAACATCTCTGTAGATAACCAATTCTCTCACACCAAAAGCAACTTGTGGTATTTGTCTTCCAACCCCCCAAAATAACGAGACAGACACAAAATATATGGATTCAAATTTGGGCAACTTTTATTGATAGTTACCTATTTAACTTATAACTCAACTAACTTTTTAGTGTCAGTTCAACTTGGTGTGTGTAAGCTGAGGTAGCATCTTCTAAAGTCTACCCCTCAGCTCTTCAGGCGTACTACCTGGGTCCCCTGCAGATTTCAACCCGGGCAACCCATAAGGGAAACATCAGGAGAAATCTATCTCAACTTTTGAGACTAGACTCTCCCCGCTCCTGGGGCATTCACCTTCACCTCACCCCTAAAATTAACCTCTAGGTGAGTGTTTTCAGAATGCCCCACACCCTTAAGGGGTGCCTTAAATGTATACAAACCTTTGAATAACTAATCTATTTACGCTTGGCTAGTTTACAAGCTGACCATTCCATCTAGCCCCTAAGACGACAGTATAGGATAGGCAAAATCCTCGTGGGCGAATTCCTATCTTACCCCAAATGTTAAGCCATTTGACGATCATTATTATACTATCCATGGGTGGGAGTGGTGGGCGATGTCCTTTTGCAGAATGAGGGAGAAGGGGCTGGCACCACACTATGCCAGCCCCTCCTCCCTTCCAGCAAAATCTGCAAAATTAACCAATCTCTTCTCCGAGGGGAGGAGACAAAAGTGCTCCACCCCCCAACTTGTTGGAGGGTGAAGTGTAGTTCTCAAGTCACTTTTGACATGATTTTAAAAAATCTGGCCTAGCTAATAACATGTAATTGTGTGGCAGCTCCCAAGAAGGTTCTTTTCATTTTTCTAGTATCATGTATGTACAAGGTACTATAAACAGTTCCCTATCCTCAAAGACCAGTAGCTTAAAAACAAACTCAAGTTACAAAGAGAAGGACAACAGACATGGGTTTATTGACAAGTACATGTTTCTATCATACTTCAATTTAAGTACAGCAAGAAACTAGCACCAGGCTATATTTCTATAGCTCTTGTGGACAGAATTATTTTATGATAAAAAGCATATTTGATGTTATATCTGGAAAAATGATAAAGAATGATTAGAAATAGAATGACTTGAAGACACACAAAAACAATATATTCCTCTGAAATATTCCTCACAATAAACATGTACAGGTGGGATGCATGCTCAATTTACATTTGTTAATGAGAGTATGGCGTAAACAGTAATATCTGTGAATGATGACATTCATTTTCTTTACTGTCAAAATCATTCAGTGGACAAGCTGTTTCAAAATCCAGTGTTTTCAGTCAGCTGATTTCTAATTAACATTATCCTTCCAGCCCATGGGCATTTTCTCCATCCTGGAAGAAGAGTGCATGTTTCCCAAGGCAACAGACACCTCTTTCAAAAACAAGCTCTATGACCAGCATTTGGGTAAGAGCAACAACTTCCAGAAACCCAAGCCTGCCAAAGGCAAGGCTGAGGCCCACTTTGCCCTGGTGCACTATGCTGGCACGGTGGACTACAACATCACTGGCTGGCTAGAGAAGAACAAGGACCCCCTCAATGATACCGTGGTGGGACTGTATCAGAAATCATCCATGAAGACTCTAGCTCTACTGTTTGCTGATCGTCCTGCAGATGCAGGTAACAGTTGCAAAATCAACTCTTTGACTCATACGTATTCAAAGAGATGTTTCTTTGGGATAATCCGTCAAGTCTCATCAATTTTTTTAAATGTCTCTTTTAGAGGGTACTGGTGGTAAGAAGGCTGCCAAGAAGAAGGGCTCTTCCTTCCAGACGGTGTCTGCTCTTTTCAGGGTACAAAACAATACTATTTCTTTCTTTCTTTGTGACAGTTAAAAATATGTCATAAACTAAGTTGTTGCTCTTTAATTTATTAATATTCTTAGTATTTGAATATTCTGTGAAAGCGATTCTGCGAATACTTCAAAAAAGATTCTGTATCAGAGCAAATTAATTGAGGCTTTTATTTTTATTTTTAATCACAGATTCAACTCACAGATTTTTTTTAAAAAAATAGCTTGCCCATATCTTTTCACATAATTTTCACAATGAATGTGAAAAACTTAGATTTTCTAAAATTCTAAAATATAATCTGCAACCAGTACACATACCATTTTGCCAAGAAGCTATACTTCTGTGCCACATTATTATATATAAGTTAACAATACAACTACAAAATATTATAAAATAACTATCTATTTGTATCACTGTCATAGAGTTTCTATGGTCAAGGAGACAAATTTCAGTTAAACCTGAATGGCAATTTAATTCACTCCAAGTGCAAATAACTACAGCTCAATTATAAAATAAAGCTTTAGAATCGCGTGTTCGGAACGTATGTGAAAGCTGGTGTTTATCTCTTTTATATCTGAAATACTGTATCTCCCCATCTCCACTCAACTAACTGCATGCATACTTCTCCTCTGCTTGCAACACAGACCCCTTTTCTGGTTTGTTGCACAAAGTATCTATTTTCTGGTCCTACAGGAGAACTTAAACAAGCTGATGACCAACCTGAGGAGTACTCATCCACACTTTGTGCGCTGCCTTATTCCCAATGAAACCAAAACACCTGGTAAGAGCATTGTCCTATAACAGTATATGTGTGACAGTGTTTGTCTTTCTGTATCATACCATTTCATGTTGATTCCTGACTTGATTTATTTTGAGAAATGCATAGTATACGTTGCGATAGCCCTATTTTCTTTGATTTTCCTAAGGTGCCATGGAACATGAGCTTGTGTTGCATCAGCTGAGATGCAATGGAGTATTGGAAGGCATTCGCATTTGCAGAAAAGGATTTCCCAGTAGGATCATTTATGCTGATTTCAAGCAGAGGTCAGCTTGGATGTCCTATGAGCTCCATTTGTGCATGTCATATATTTTATTTTAATGTTTCAAATCAACCCTTTAAATTATAAATTAAAGCAGACTTAGCTTATTACAGGATCAGATCCAGTAGAGTTGTTGTCTTAGAGCTTTTCTACACAGTCCAGAAATCCTGTTTTGACCAGAAGTTCCTTCTGGATATCCAGGAACTTTCAGTCAGTATCAAAGCGTAAACCCAGTTAATCAGCTTCTAACACACATTACACAAGTTCCAGAGTGGTCCTGCACTTCTGCATTAATGTGGACAGCTGGTCTGGTCTTAATTTGAGCTGGTCACTGTCCTCCTGCTCCAGCACTACAATTTTCTTTTCCCTGTGTTCAGATTGGGCCCATGTTGTCTTACTGTGGCACAATACAGCAAAGGTAAGATGACTGTCCAGTGGGGCCGAATTAGTTGCACTCTCACTGGATGATCTGGATTCTATCCTGCTGCTGCTGCTGCTGCAGGATCAAGATGGGCAATGTAGTCCCCACCTGGCCCAGTCAAACTACTCCAAACTGATGTGTTGATGTGCCTCTGTGCTAATTTCTCCCATTCTGAGAGAGAAGGCTGTCTTGAAATCAGTGGACACAGGTCTGAGAAGACATGTATAGGATTGTACCATTATTTTTGATCAAAACCACTATGCAGATATCCTATTAGAATGAAATGTATTGCTTTCTTGGTATGTTCTGACTGTTTTAGAGGTATTTAAAAACCTCTGTTGTCTAATATCAGTTCTAGGCCAAATAACCATAATAAATTGACTTTCATGGAAAATCTTTCAATTTTCTATTTTTTCTAACAGATACAAAGTTTTAAACGCAAGTGCAATCCCAGAAGGCCAGTTCATTGATAGCAAGAAAGCTTCAGAGAAGCTACTTGGCTCCATTGATGTTGATCACACACAGTATAAATTTGGACATACCAAGGTATGATTAATTTATGATACAAATTACTTTAAAATTGTACAGACACTGTGTGTAGCATTCCACAAAACTTCATTTCTTCAGGTGTTCTTCAAAGCTGGTCTTTTGGGTCTTCTGGAGGAAATGAGAGATGACAAGTTGGCTCACCTGATAACACGCACGCAGGCTATGTGCCGTGGCTTCTTAGCAAGGGTAGAATACCAGAAAATGTTGGCAAGGAGGTATGACACACCTTAATACTTATTTAGAAAAGCATACTTGTTAATATGGGTTTAGCTTTACCGTTTCTATTAATACATTGTTAATTCTACTCACTGGTGCTGCATGTGTTTTGATTATGCCTGATAAAAATTACTGATTTTTAAAATCAGTTTTGTTAATTTTTTTTAAAAAAAAATTCAAATATGAATCAGATTTCAAAATTTTCTTTAAAAAATTAGTTAAGAAAGATCTTAGGACAAAGATATCATCCTTTTTTAATGAACTGAAATTATTCTGAAGAACTTTTTGGAACATCTCAACTTCTTAATGAAATCTTTGAAGATATATTTGGGTTAGTTTTTGCGATTTACTAGAATGTTTTCTTTATTCTGGGTGTTGCAATGTGCTTTCAGATATTGCTTTAAATTAATGGCCTAATTTGATGATGATTTTAATGTTAAGTTATTTTCTTTTATTCTCTCCCCCTCCACACACACCAGTTTTCTTTGTTTGTTTCTGCCAAGTTTGTGTTTATTTTTTTTTTATGGCTATAAGGTTCTTGGTAAGGTTTGGAGTGCTTTTCAATTTTCACAAAGGCCTTTGGCCATATGCAATTAGAACTTGACTAAAGTACTACATGGCATGTAATCTATGCCTTAATTTTTTTGACAGAGAGGCCATATTTGCTATTCAGTACAATATCCGCTCATTCATGAATGTCAAACACTGGCCATGGATGAAGTTGTTCTTCAAGATAAAGCCTCTGCTGAAGAGTGCCGAGTCAGAAAAGGAGATGGCCAATATGAAAGAAGAGTTTGCGAGAACAAAAGAAGATCTTGCAAAATCAGAGGCCAAACGAAAGGAACTTGAAGAAAAAATGGTGTCCATGATGCAAGAGAAGAATGACTTGCAGCTCCAAGTCCAGTCTGTAAGCATTGGCAATATCTTTTTGTTGCTGTTCTATTGATTTTATGAATGATATTGGTTTGTTTTATGAATTTAGTTATCCCAATATTACAGGGAAAATGTAGTCAGTATACATTGGGCTAGCTAGGTTTTAAAGGAATATAGCTATATATAATAAATTTATGTTCACATGATATAGAGATCTAGTTTTAATATTTATCTCTTTGTTTTCAAATTAGCATTTACTCTAGACAGATTAATTGCTCATAGTGTGGAATATGATTTACAAATCCAGCCAAAGTATCTATGCACTTTATGAGAGACAAAAATAAAGGGAGAGGACAAGCTGATCGTGTGGTTATACTTAAGTTCATAGAAAATATTTGTGGAAAGAACGTTGTCACAAGGATTCTTTAGGAAATTTTCCAAGCTGGTTTCTCGATTGTGGAAAGCATCAGAGAACATGCTCACAAATACACATCACCTTTGCTTAGACCGGGTAGAGTTGTTATCCCAGTTTATGAATAAAACTTCTGTATTGTTAAAAATAATAATGGAACCAATGTATTATATATTTGAATATAAATATGATAGTTATCGTGACTGCAGAAACCCAGTCAGGCAATTAATGTTCTGAATGGGGTTAGACACAATGGAGTTTGACACAAAAACAAACATAGGAAGACCATCTGTGTATTTTTCTTGAACACTACGTAACTATTCTCCTTCAATGTTAGAAAAAAGTATGCCACAAATATTAAAAAATACTCTAAAGTTTATTCATTTTAACATTACACTTCTTTTCAGGAATCTGATGGCTTGGCAGATGCTGAGGAGAGATGCGATCAGTTGATCAAAACCAAAATCCAGCTGGAAGCCAAAATCAAGGAGCTGACTGAAAGAGCAGAAGATGAAGAGGAAATGAATGCTGAGTTGACAGCAAAAAAGAGAAAACTGGAAGATGAATGCTCAGAGCTGAAGAAAGATATTGATGACCTTGAGCTAACACTGGCCAAAGTTGAAAAAGAAAAGCACGCTACAGAAAACAAGGTAGTAACTAAAATTTGCCCAAATCTGCTGAATGCTACATTGATAATTAACAGTATGGCAATACATTTAATTATTATTTTCCCCCACTATAAAAGGTGAAAAATCTCACTGAGGAGATGGCAGTCTTGGATGAGACAATTGCCAAACTGACCAAGGAGAAGAAAGCTCTCCAAGAGGCCCACCAACAGACCCTGGATGATCTGCAGTCAGAGGAGGACAAAGTGAATACTCTGACCAAAGCCAAGATCAAACTAGAGCAGCAAGTGGATGATGTAAGCACAAGGAGAACACGGAGGAGCAGAGATCTGAGGTGAAAATAGTGTTATCATGGCAGGGTCTTCACGATCTCTTTCTCTTCAGCTTGAAGGGTCCCTGGAGCAAGAGAAGAAGCTTCGTATGGACCTTGAAAGAGCCAAGAGGAAGCTTGAAGGAGATCTGAAGCTGTCCCAGGAATCCTTAATGGATTTGGAAAACGATAAGCAACAGATGGATGAGAAGCTTAAGAAGTGAGTAAAATAATAATAATAATAATAATTCAAAGCCAGGCTTGGAAGCTGTCAGGCTATTCAATGCTAACTAAGCTGGCCAATTGCAATATTTTCACCTGCCTCAGGCAGACAAAAGTTTTTTCTCCCACCCTATACATTTCACAGATATATAAACCCCACTTGCCTAGTTTCCAACAAACCTCATAACCTCTGCTTGCCATAGATGTAGGTGAAACATCAGGAGAGACTGTTTCTGAAACATGGCCGTATAGCCTGGAAAACTTACACCAACCCAGTGATTCCGACCATGAAAGCCTTCAACAACACATTTAAAAACTTCATTTGTATCCGCCCGTCTCCCCGAGGGGACTCGGAGTGGCTTACAGCAGTGTCACAATATAAACAAGGTAGATGATAATAAACATACAATTTAAATTAAGTAAATGAACAATAACAAGCAAAGTACATACATTTTTTAAGAAATCATATTAAGTATAACACAAGAGACATCATCCACAAATAAAATAAAATAAACAATCCTTACACAATAATATAATTAAAACATCCCAGATGCTGTCCTAGTAAGATCCAGTTAAAAATTTCCCATTTATATTCTCCATCTATTGGATAGCAATACATTTAGCCATTTTCAAAGGCCTGTTTCCATAGCCGTGTTTTCAATTCTTTCCTAAAGATCAACAGTGTGGGAGCCTGCTTAATTTCCCTAGGGAGGGTGTTCCAGAGCTGGCGGGCCTCTACCGAGAAGGTCCCCTCCCTTGTACCCACCAACCATGTTTGTGACAGGGGTGGGACTGTGAGAATGGCCTCCTCAAAGGATCTTAAGGTCTGAACAGGTTCATAAGGGGAGACGTGTTCACGTAAATAGTGGATCCGAACCGTTTAGGGCTTTGTAAGTGATAACCTGCTCTTTGAATTGGGCCCAGAAACGCATAGGCAGCCAGTGGAGCTGTTTTAACAAGGGGGTGGTATGGTCTCTCTGATTAGCTCCTGTTAAAAGCTTGGCTGCTGATCTTTGAACTAATTGTAGTTTCCAAGCTGCCTTCGGAGGTAGCCCCACATAGAGTGTATTACAGTTATCCATCCAAGATGCAACTAAGGCATGGACCACCAAGGTTTTTCGAGGTAGGAGTGCAGTTGGCATACAAGGAAAGGACACTTTTGAGGACTTTATGCCAAACATTGTTCATAGATCAGGAAGTTAATTCTTCATGTTTGTGACATATAGGAAAGACTTTGAAATCAGTCAGCTCCAAAGCAAAATTGAAGATGAACAGATCTTGGGCGCCCAGCTTCAGAAGAAAATCAAGGAGTTGCAGGCAAGTTAATCTGACACTGCCTCCCTTTTGCCTGGGGCAATTCATTCTCCTGGAACGTGTTGTAGAGGATATGTGGTTGCTCCTTTTTCTCTAGGCCCGTATTGAAGAACTGGAGGAAGAGATTGAGGCTGAGCGGGCATCTCGGGCCAAAGCAGAGAAGCAACGGTCTGATCTCTCCAGGGAACTTGAAGAGATCAGTGAACGTCTGGAGGAAGCTGGTGGGGCAACCGCAGCCCAAATTGAGATGAACAAAAAACGGGAGGCAGAATTCCAGAAGATGCGCCGGGACCTTGAAGAGGCCACTTTGCAGAATGAAGCCACAACAGTCGCCCTCCGCAAGAAGCATGCAGACAGTGCAGCTGAACTTGGAGAGCAAATTGATAATTTGCAGCGTGTCAAGCAAAAACTGGAGAAGGAAAAGAGTGAGCTGAAGATGGAGATTGATGACCTTGCTAGCAATATGGAGTCTGTGTCTAAGGCCAAGGTATGCTAACAGTTTAAAATCCATTGTAAAAACAAAGTTGGTATTTGCCTTGGTTTATGCTAGATTAGAGTAGAAAAGCTGTGGTTTCTCCAAAATAATACAAAAAATAACTTTAATATTTATAAATTAAATATTTTGAAGCATCAAAAAAAGTTTAAATTTGTTTTTACACGATACTAATATTAACTACAATTATTAGAGAGTGTTACATAAAGAGCCATATCTATCTACGTTTAACCATCCATCCATAAAATGAGTAGCTTTTAAAAAGGATTTTTCTTGTACAGCTCATAAAGTCTATATTTTTCCTTTTAATAGCCTGTTTCATATGCAATGCCCTTTTCTCCAGGCTCTTTTGTTGCAGTTTGTTGCCTGGCCACTGTGGAATTATTGATTTATGTATCAATACATATGAATCAGAGAGAGAAAGATATGTGAAAATAAATTTGAACTGCACTGAAGACAAGTAGCATAATTCTTTCTTTTTGCCTCTATACTTATAGGCCAACCTTGAAAAGATGTGCCGTACCCTTGAAGATCAGGTCAGTGAGCTTAAAACAAAGGATGAGGAGCAGCAGCGTACTATTAATGACTTGAATGCTCAAAGAGCCCGTCTGCAGACAGAATCAGGTATGACAAAAGAAAACAATTGACATAATGGGAATACCCGAGAGAAGAACACTGGTTTATTTTTGTGTCAGGAGCGACTTAAGAAAATGCAGGTCGCTTCTGGTGAGAGAGAATTGGACATCTGCAAGGGCGTTGTCCAGGGTTTTACCATCCTTGTGGGAGGCTTCTCTTATGTCCCTGCATGGGGAGCTGGAGCTGACAGAGGGAGCTCAACCCGGTCTCCCCGAATTCAGATCTCTGACCTGTCAGTCAGCAGTCCTGCTGGCACAAGGGTTTAACCCACTACACTGCCAGGACACAGGAGGCTTTTAAGAAGATGTTGATTTTAAAAACAATTAAGTGATTTAAGACAAATCCATATATTGTTATATACTCTGTGCTTCAGGTGAATTCTCACGACAAGTAGATGAAAAAGACGCTTTAATAACCCAGTTAACTAGAGGCAAGCAAGCCTTTACTCAACAAATCGAAGAACTGAAGAGACAACTCGAGGAAGAGATTAAGGTGTGGACCTTGAATCAAGAGTTTCTCTTATTATTTTTCATAATGTCAGAAATATTAGAGACACATGGCGGTTTCTTTTATAGTCTCACTAATGCAAAATCTGCCTCATTGGAATTAAGAATTCTTTAAACATCCTATTGCTTAGACTGTCTGCACCATCAATAATGTTGCATTAATTCTATAGGCAAAAAATGCACTGGCACATGGTCTGCAATCTTCGCGCCATGATTGTGACCTCCTTCGGGAACAGTATGAAGAGGAGCAAGAAGCCAAGGCAGAGCTTCAACGTGCCATGTCCAAAGCCAACAGTGAAGTTGCCCAGTGGAGAACCAAATATGAGACTGATGCCATTCAGCGCACTGAGGAACTTGAAGAAGCCAAGTAAGTACAAGGGTCAGTCAAAGACCTCCAAATAGAATCGACGGGAGTCTCATTGCTCATATTGTTAGTCTCTGGTTTACAGGGACTACAGTTAAGGCCCCATCTACACTGACCATTTAATGCAGTTTGAATCTAGCTTCAAACCACAGTGGCCAGGCAACAAACTGCAACAAAAGTATATGTAAAAGGCCCTTAATGTGCACCAGTTCTCTGTGGTTTGTATAATCACAATTCGGAATCAAACTGGTTCCAGATTTCCTATGTAACCATCTGCACAGCAAAACCACTTTCTTCAGTGCATTAAATGGTCAGTGTAGATGTGACCTTAGAGGAGTAATGAGAAATATTAGAAAAGTTATTGCTTTATCTGAACTAGCCTGATTGCAAGATTGCATTAATTTTCTGGACATTGGCAATACCATTTGTCACTGTCACCTCAAGATGTTTTGCTGCCTGTGGAGGAGGAGCAAATGGAGCACCTCATACGGATCATCCAAACAAGGTGAATGGTGCCTAGAACCAGGCAAATACTATTTCGTAAATTGTATGGCATATGAGGTAAAAAAAGTCTTAGAAGCTGCCTATTTCTGGCTGTAAAAATACATTAACAGTTTGGTAAATAACTATAGAAAACACGATTTTTGTTCCTTGGTTATAAATGTAATTTCCTAATTGGTTCTTATCATAAAAACATGGAAAAGTTTATTAAAATGCAAAACCTTTGTTTTTTGGTGAGACATCTTGCAGCACATTTTGATATACTTCTCATTAGCCAGGCAAAGCATCCGGCCATCAAAATGAGGGGCATCTGGGGCAAATCTGACACCCCACGCCCCGCTCCCTCACAGAGACGCTTGCCCCATTACATAGGGGAAGTGTTAGTTGGTCAGTTTAGGCATGTGCTGGCTCCATAGGCGCCAGCATAAAACACAGGAAGCCTCCCATATTAAAAGGGAAGTGCCAAATGATGCTTCCACTCCAGTTGGAGAAAGGGTCTCCACAGGAAGTTCCTTTATGTCATGTGATGGACGGCGCGCCCAACCATCCTCCAGCTGGAGTGGAAGTGTACGACACTTCCAGACCTAAATATATTGAGGTTAATAGAGTCTCAACCAATTCAACATAGTTTGTGGCAGCCACAAAAATGAAGTTTCTAGAGTAAAACAACTATTTTCAAAGTAAGTACCACATAATTAAATAGGAAATAGCAATAATGCCTGAACTCTCCATAGAAGCCGAAATGACTTAATAGAGACTGTCATAATCTCGCTATATCATGAAAAGACTAGCTTGCTAAAAAAGACAATAATGGTAAAGTAGAGGGCAGTATGAAAAGAGAAAGGCTGCATCTCAGGCCCCTTCTACACTGTCATATAAAATCCAGATTATCTGCTTTGAACTGGATTATATGGCGGTGTAGATTTCTATCATCTAGTTCAAAGCAGATAACGTGGATTATCTGATTGGATAACCTGGATTATATGGCAGTGTAGAAGGTCCCTCAGATGTACAGATCCAATCAAGGAAACCACGACTGCTTTGAATTTGCAAAATCTGAGCAGGGCTGGTAATGGTAAGATGACTTGGCGGTCCCACATTCGAAGCTGGTTTTGATAGCAACTGTAGAAATGTTTTAAAATTAAATTATTGCAATGCAATGGTCACAACTAAGTAAAACTGAATTGAATATAGTCTCCTAATCAGTGTTGTGATTACATTTCAACTAGAAAAAAGCTTGCCCAGCGCTTGCAGGATGCTGAGGAACATGTAGAAGCTGTGAATTCAAAATGTGCTTCCCTTGAGAAGACAAAACAGAGGTTGCAGAACGAAGTGGAGGACCTAATGATTGATGTGGAGAGGTCCAATGCAGCTTGTGCAGCTCTAGATAAAAAACAGAAGAACTTTGATAAGGTTTGATATACAAGTTTTACTTTAATGAGCCATGATTTCATACAAATTAGAATGTTAATAAAGGTTGGAGATCACATTAACTCATTTCTCAGTGGCATGTTGCAGATTCTGTCAGACTGGAAACAGAAATATGAGGAAACACAGTCTGAACTGGAAGGTGCACAAAAGGAATCTCGCTCTCTCAGCACAGAGCTCTTTAAGATGAAGAATGCTTATGAGGAAACATTGGACCATCTGGAAACTCTGAAACGCGAGAACAAGAATCTTCAACGTAGGTCCAGCTACAAATTGAGTTTCCATTATCCACATTTTCTTGGGTTTGCAGAAGTAGGACTTCGGTTGCTTTATATGAAATTTATTTTTCTCTTAAGCAATTAATAAGACTCAGTCCAGCACTCCAGTTGTATTAAAATTTTCAATATTAATAGTTGGTAGAATGACATGTTGTACTATGTAGCTAACTGGGCAGGCTACTAATTTATTCTTCACTTGTTGATATTTTTAATAGAGGAGATTTCTGACCTTACGGAGCAAGTTGCTGAAAGTGGAAAAATTATCCATGAACTGGAAAAAGTGAAGAAGCAGATTGAACAAGAGAAAATTGATCTCCAGACTGCTCTAGAGGAAGCTGAGGTGAATATGCCATTGCAGAATTATTTTGAATTATTCAACATCACACAAAAACATCTACTATGTTTAACTACTATTCTATTAGTACCAGCTTACTAGAAACAAATTACTGTTTTTAATCCTGTTGAATATATTTTAAGGTAATGATTCTACAGTGTACTCATTTTTTAAAACTTTGGTTTTAAGGCCTCACTGGAACATGAGGAAGGTAAAATCCTCCGCATCCAATTGGAGCTCAACCAGGTGAAAGCTGATATTGATAGAAGAATTGCAGAGAAGGATGAAGAAATTGATCAGCTGAAGAGGAATCACCTGAGAGTAGTGGAGTCCATGCAGAGCACACTGGATGCTGAGATCAGGAGCAGAAATGATGCTCTGCGTCTTAAGAAGAAGATGGAGGGAGATCTGAATGAAATGGAAATCCAGTTGAGCCATGCCAACCGTCAAGCTGCTGAGACATTGAAGAACCTCAGAAACACACAAGGGATTCTCAAAGTACATCATTACTTTTATAATGAGACTACAGTTGTGATTCTTATTGTTCAAATAATTTGCTTACAAAAATATCTCCATATCCTTTTTAGGATACACAATTGCATTTGGATGATGCTCTGAGAAGCCAGGAAGACCTGAAGGAGCAAGTGGCCATGGTTGAACGCAGAGCTAACCTGATGCTGGCTGAGATTGAGGAGCTCCGGGCAGCTCTGGAACAGACAGAGAGGGGCAGGAAAGTGGCTGAACAGGAGCTTCTAGATGCCACTGAGCGCGTGCAACTCCTCCACACACAAGTAAGTTTTTATTTTGTATGTGTTTGTATAATCTCCAAAGTAGTATTAAGTTAATAGAAGGTAGCCATTATAGGCCATGATCCTATAAAACACTGGCAGGGCATAAAGCTATGAAGTTCTGAGAGGTTAGATGGTCAGGCTAGAAAAACAATGGGCTACACCGTAGAAAACACGTAGGAGCGAATAGGGTAGCAATGAAATCAAACAAGATTAGAAAAATAATTGTTCATTGCTTGCGCCATTAGCGGGATCTCCTAATGTTATTCTCCCGATTCGGGCTTCCCATCATCTCTTCCTGCCTTCCACTGGACTATCTCCCCACCCCAGCATCTTCATGAGCCAGCCTCCATCCCTTACTCAGTGCATCTCCAGGATAATCCTTCGGGGACACTTATGGGCATTTGCCTTGTTGATTTTTGCAATACTGTGAGTAGCGGCTCCACATGTGTGGAAGGTTTTACATCAACATCAATATTTGCTCTGTGTATTATTACTATGTATGTGATTAATGCTATTGTAAGCACACTATTATGAATATGTTGACTGACTTTATGTCTACTGATACTACAAATGAACAATTATTTTTCTAATCTTGTTTGATTTCATTGCTACCCTATTCGCTCCTACAGGTTAGATGGTCAGCCATATCAAGAGCAAGAACAATAACAGTGAGGGTATTCTGTACCCTCTCTTCCAAACAAAATGATGGCTGCCTGTTGCAATATGGCTTCCTGCTTGTTGTTGTCATGGCTGTTTCACTCATGTTCATCGCACATTGGACTTGAGTATGAAAGAGCCTGTGGGACATTCACAAACAAAATGCCTATAAAATCCCTGCATACCTCTGCCAACCAAACATGACAGAAACAACCTAAGTAACCAGTATCTATATTTAAAAAATGAAATAAAGGCATGTATGATAAATTGACTTTGCCAATATTCAATCAATTGAGACCTGATAAATCTTAAGGAGAGACAGATCTTGACCTCCAGAGCACTGTCTCTCATATTCTGTACGGAGGAGTGAAAAAAATAGTCAAATAAAGATAGGAAAGATAGGAAAGTCAAAAAGTCCTACTTGACCCTATAGCCTTGATCCTATAGCCTACTTGATCCTATAGCCCCGAGCCGAACGGGAGTGGCGATTGATAAGTCTAAATAAATAAATAAATAAATAAATAAATAAATAAATAAATAAATAAAGCCTATATTTACTAAACATAGAGAGGAGGGTATGGATGATCAAAAGGGACAATGTTAGTTTGAGTACATGGAATTAGACCTCATTCTGCTGATACTCTCTGGCCCTGACCAATTCATGAAATAGTGGGATGAAAACAAAATGATGGGCACAGCTAGCAGTTCCATTCTACCTTGTTTTTTGGCATAATAGAGAAGACTGGTAGGATGACTGCCGATGTCTTGGCATGTAGGTGTGGTCATGTATTTGATCCTTCCATATATATTGTGTTGACCATTTAGAACACGTGTCAAACACAAGACCCATGGTCTTAATCTGGCCCACCACATAATTTTATGTGGCCTGCATAATGCCAGATTAGAGATTCCATGCAGGCAATAATTTTTACATAAGATTTTGAAAACCTGTAACTTCTAGCAGAACATGTGTATAATGTCTTTGTGTTCTTGAAATGGCCCTTGTTTATTATCTATCGTGTATAACAACTATTGATAAACATATCTTCATGTTTTAGATGTTTCTATTCCCTAGGACCATAAATAAAATGATATAGTAAAGGTTCTCCAGATGGCTTCATAGTGATCTTCATGTGAAATTAGCCTGTATGAGCAAATTGCTCTGAGGATGGTGATGTCAATGTTAGCTGTCACAGTAATATAGGTTTCTTAATGCTTATGAGGACTGCAACAGGGGAACTGAGGTATTACATCACTGGCTGTTAATGAGGAATACATCTGTCCCCTTCCCTGTGGCATTTTTCAACCCAATATCAAAGTTTGTTGTTTTTTTCAACAGAATACTAGTCTAATCAACACCAAGAAGAAACTGGAAACTGATATTGCCCAAATTCAGAGTGAAGTGGAGGAGACAATTCAGGAAGCCCGCAATGCAGAAGAAAAAGCCAAGAAGGCAATCACTGATGTAAGTTGGAAGACGTTTCCTAATAAATTATTATCTTTTACAGCTACCATGCATGATTTTTTGAACTGGATGTTTCTTTTATTATTAGGCAGCCATGATGGCAGAGGAGTTAAAGAAGGAACAAGATACTAGTGCACATTTAGAAAGGATGAAGAAGAACCTGGACCAGACTGTGAAGGACCTTCAACACCGTCTCGATGAAGCAGAGCAGCTGGCACTGAAAGGCGGGAAGAAACAGATCCAGAAACTGGAGGCTAGAGTATGTATGCAGTACCTCATATAATTGAATCTCAAAGTAATTGTCCATGATTTTATGACTCTCTCTGATTTGTACCACTTTACCCACATGAGAAAAAAGCTGTGGTTTAGAAGAAATAATATTAAGAGATGATAATATTTTTTTAAATGAGATTGATGTTTTAGTCTTGGAAAGAGCATAAACATTCGGTCACTTACCTTAAAATAGTAATGGGAAATCTTCTCTTGTTCCATTTGTTTCTGGACTTCATCACATGGATTTCTGGCTTTGTCCTAGGATGCTTCCAGGCTGGAGCCAGCCAGAGCCCATCAAATGACACAAAGCCACTTCTGATGGGGCTCCTTTCTGGCTCCGTCTAGGAGTTATCCTAGGACGGAGCCCTGAGAACACAGGAGGCTTCCTGCGTTCTCATTATAGAATCATATAATCATAGCGATGGAAGAGACCTTGTGGGCCATCCAGTCCCAACCCCTTGCCAAGAAGCAGGAAAATCACACTCAAAGCACAGGGCCAGTGTGGTGGGAAGCAAGGAGGCAGCACTTTCCCCCATATGATGGGGAAGGTGGCGATGCAGGGTATGGTTTCCATAGATTCACCACGCTACCTAGCAAATTCCCCTGCTGTCACCTATGTTAGGGTCCTCATTGTGATGAGGTTCTTTGTGATGTTGACAGTAATCGCTCCAACCTCTATACTCATCAGCATATTTCACATTGAGGAAATAAATAGACAATAAACAGATTGTAAACAAAAAGTCAAATATATATATCAGCATACAAAAACTAACAAATGTCAGATTGATAATTATTTGAGGAAGCAGAGATACTTTGCCCCAAAGGTAGCCATAGAAATAGACTATAGATAAAAGAAAGAAGGGAAGTGTGAGAAAATTCCAGTTGATCAAGAGAGGGATGAAAAGGGTCAGAGACAATAAGAGTTTATCAATGATGGAAAGGGAAAATTCAACCATTCATTCAGTTCAGATAAGTTTTATGCCTGCATGAATACACATTCTCATTATTGTCAGGATATTAATTAAAGTGTAAATATCTTCGTTATTCTATGCCAGGTTCGTGAGCTGGAAGGTGAATGTGAGAGCGAACAGAGGCGTAGTGCAGAGGCTATCAAAGGTGTCCGGAAATATGAGAGAAGAGTGAAGGAAATGACCTATCAGGTGAGCCTTTTAACATTTTCAAATGGAGTGGGATCATGTATGTGAAAATTAATTCTCACCCTTCTTCAAATTCATTTTTGTAGGCTGAGGAAGACCGGAAGAATATACTCAGGCTTCAGGATCTGGTGGATAAACTACAACTTAAAGTGAAAGCATACAAGCGACAGTCTGAGGAATCTGTAAGTATCATGTGGCTAATCTAATTTGCTAATCTTTTTGTCAAATTTATGTTAAGTCTTTAAAAGTCATTTTAATTAATATTTATCTTTTTCATATTGACATAATGTCCAAACTATCTAATTCATTTTTATCTTCTCCATCTATATCTGAAGTTTTGTATTAAACTTAATCTGTTGTTATTATGAAGGGTTCTCAGTGATTTAATTAATTCTTGTCTCTTTGCATTCAATGTTTCAACAATTCTCCTTTAACATACAATGTCTTCTTATTACAGAACTTCGCTGTGTCCCATACTGTACTTATTGATTATGTGCCCTTATTTTCATTAAAGTAGTATTTCATTTGCTTTATAATATAATCCCTATTCTCTTTCTTTGTCTCATGATTAAATTGTTTTATTTCCATATACTGTTTTTCTGTTCATTATTCATTTCAAATTCTATAGTTAGTGGTGCATGATCTGATGCCAGATTATTAATTGAGACTGGCTACATGATGTACATAACTCCCTGGTTTCAGCAGCTTCACCAATTGCTGGTCCACTTCTCAGCACAATCAAAGGATTTTAAAAAAATCTATAAAGCCTTATATGGTTCAGGTCCAGTTTATTTGAAGGGCCATATTCTCCCTAATAGAACTGCCTATTTTTTTATTTTTTCTGGGGGGGGGGTGTTGCCCTTTTCTTTGCACTAGTACCCTCATAACCAGTGAGGGTGATGGGAACACTAGGGAAGGTATTCTCAGTCTGCCCAAACGCTGGAACACCAAGAGAAGTTAGATTGGCATCCTCCCTCTAAGTGAAAACAGGGCAATTTTTTTTGTTTCAATTTGATTTTAACAACAACAACTTTATTTTTATAATCCACCTCCATCTTCCCAAATGGACTCAGGCGACTTACATGGGGTCAGGCCCAACAGAGCAGTTAAAATATAATACATTAAAATGCATTTCAACAACAAAAAGCAGTATAAAGAAATAAAAACAACAACATTAAACATACATCAAAACCAACAACTAATAGCAAAGTTCAATGTCTCATTGTGGGTGGGCGGACTGGTGCCACAACATTAGAGGATAGAACTAATGTGTAAAGTGCAAATATCATATAGCAGCGATGAGGATAAGAACGATTTACCATTAATGACTGATTGTTTAGGCTGGATACACCTTGGACAATGTGCTGTATTTTACCTATATTTTGATGTGCTGTTGTGTTTTTAATTATTTTGGGGTTTTAAAATAATTTAATCTGTTTTTAACTTATTTATTTTTCAACATTTTAACTATTTTTTGAAATCTGTTGCAAACTGCCTTGAGTCCTGGACTGGGGAAAAGACATGAAAATGATGGTGATGATGATATGATAATGACTCAATCTATGTTGTTTACCAGGAGGAACAATCTAATGTGAACCTTTCCAAGTTCCGTAAGATGCAGCATGAGCTGGAAGAGGCCGAAGAGCGGGCTGACATTGCTGAGTCCCAGGTTAACAAACTCAGGGTGAAGACCCGAGAAGTGCATAAGAAGATTGTCGTAAGTGAAGAATAAGATGACTTGGAAGCTGTGAAGTGAATGAGGAGAAGCACAAAATGTGAAGCTCTTTGTTCCTTTGTGTATTTATAGTCTGTTTTTCCTCAGTGTTTAGAAAATAAAGTTGTAGAGCCCATTGCATATTAAAACAGGTGTGTGGTTTTTTTTTCTTTTAAAGGGGATCTATTAGGATATATGTAATTCTTGGTAATGAATTTAACATACAAATTTCAACAAAGCTTTCACCTACAACAACTATGCACTAGGAGATGATTTTTGCACTGCAATGCACATAATTTCTCATGACTGACATAGGTTGTTATGGGTCGATGGGAAATAGAAGTCAAGAACAGAAGGATAGCCACAGAGCTCTATCTGGTTATGAGAAAATGTTTGCAACCATATACAAATGGTTGAAAAAGTTATGTTTTTACCACATTTATTTATTTTCTTTATTAACTTCACTTATTTATTTTATTTATTAACTTCACCCCACCAACCATCTTGCAAAGGGATTCGGGGCAGCTTACATGAGGCCAAGCCCAATAATACATAATAACAACACAACAGCAATTATAAACCAATGCAATCAATAAAACTCAAAATAAGCAATAACAAACAATTTAAAACCATTTCAGGTGGGCCAAATGTGAAAATTATTTTTTTAAAAATAAATAAACATTGGATGCAGACAGTGTAGGCCAGGGATGCTCACACTTTTTCAGCATGCGAGCTACTTATAAAACAACCAAGTCAAAATGATCTACCTACCCACTACTCAGAGAGCCATAAAAGCAAAATATTTGGAAATTTATTTCAGTGAGAGCCATATAATATACTTTAAGATTGAATTCAACTAAATGTGAGCATAATAAGCCCCTGAATTTATTCATAATAATGATGATAATATTCATTCAGCCTCTGCTACTACTACTACTACTAATAATAATAATAGTAACAACAACAACAACAACAATAGGATCCTAGAGTAGAAGGAGACCTCCAAGGGCCATCCAGTCCAACCTCCTTCTGCCATAAGGGAAAAACAAAATCAAAGCATTCCTCACAGATGGCCATTCAGCCTCTGATAATAATAATAATAATAATAACAATAGGTTCCTAGAATAGACCTCCAAGGGCCATCCAGTCCAACTTCCTTCTGCACCTGGGCGGCGTCAGGAGCCTGCGAGGTGGGACTGAGCCTTCCTCCCGCCCTGCCTGCGATCTACCAGGACGCCCTACGCGATCTACCAATAGATTGCGATCTACCTAATGAGCACCCCTGGTGTAGGCTATGGCCTCTTTTCAAGCTACACACACACATGCACATACACCATTGATTGTGTAATCAGTAAATCATCATGAAATTGGAGGTTTCTTGGATTTGAATGGCTTAGTTGGCTTGGGTTTCTCTTTTGAGAAAGGACAAATGCACATAAATAACATATGTATCAGGATCTGTATTGTATAAGATTATGCCATTTTATGTCATAGCTTTTATCAAATATTTTGTCTTCAGTGGGCCTTCTAAATATGAGCCTGGGAAAAAGAACTGATGAGCTCAGGCCCTCTTGTTCCCTTCAAGTGGGGTTGAGGAGATAGTTAAGCCCCTATACATCAACAGGACTTATTCAGATTTAACTCTTTGCGCAGTTGTGAACTATGGGATCTAAAGGAATAGCTTGGCATTTGGTTAATCCCTAATGCTCAATTGCCAAGGATATAAAGGTTCAAGATGCAGAAACACGAGCGTGTTCTAAATAAGGCCTGTGCATCACCAGTAGTCTCAAAATGTCAAGTGCTAATGTAAGAATCTATTTAATCAACTTATGGATTTTCATATAGGCTTTCTAAAACATCTTTATTAGGGCTATGAAACCTCACATTAAATGGATTATGGGCTAAGAGTGCTTTCAAATCAGAATGAAATTGTACCTTGCATACCTTGTTCATAGGCTGTTAGAGGGGTTCAAGTATGGTTGTTTAACATTTTTAACCTTATCATGTTGAGGAAAAAAGAACCAACTAAAAAACTGGTAGAACTAAGAAACATGAAACATATCCAGCCCAAGGCATTTAGCCTATCAAGTTATTTTGGAACATGAAGCTGAAAATCCTCTTAACAATGACTCCTTGCTATTGGTAGTAAAAATAGAATAACTTAGATGTAGCATTGACATCCCAAATGTGCTGCCTGGCGACCTAAGCATGGTAAGTATTTCATGCATTTAAGCAGTAATTATCATATTATTTAGTACGCATGTGTGAAAGGGAACAATTCTAGACTGAGCATGCTAATGTGATGAAGGATGAGCACTGCTAGCAGCCAAATCTTGAAAAGTAGAAATTTGACAAAATTATTAATTGGGCAACCATGCAGGCCTTTGCATTTGCTGTTGCAAAAGGTGCATGTGGTTATTAGCACGGGTAGAAAGGAAGTAATTGTTATATTTATTATAGTGGAACCTCCTACAAAGTCAAGTACATCTGATCTTGGGATTTCAAGTATGTCTGATCTTGGGATTAAACACCCGGAAGCAGAATAAAATGACTGAGCTAAGCAAAATAAATGTTATGGTAGGGAGCCATTGAAGTAAATGCTGTATCCAGTTATGGCATCCAATCACTTTTCTACATTTAGTTGTTCATATCCTAAATATACTAAATTGCATTTGGATAGATAGCCAGAATGGTGCAGTGGTTTGAAAATTTGACTATGGCCTCATCTACACTGCCATGTAATGCAGTTTCAAACTGCACTATATGGCAGTATAGGCGGGGTCTATAACTCTGGAGAACAGGGGTTGGAAGCCCTCTGGGTGACTTTGTGCAACTCACACACACACAGCCCCAACAACTCCATGGTAAATTCACTTCAGGGATGCACATAGCAATTATATTAAACACCACTGCCATATTCAGTTCTTCTCCATGATGTGAACCAAATTCATGTTATTATACATTTGCCTGCCACTCAGTTGACCAAACACTATGATCAAAGCAAGGAAATACCTTAGTTGAAATAGTTGTGACATTAAGCACAAAAATTTACACTTATTATGAGGTTAAATGCAGTTCTGATCCACCTAGCATGCCCTATTTCCTAAGCATAGCCACAGCCTTCTGTTTGGTATACTTCTGACTTGGTGGGTAAAAACCTTTTGTACAGGTGATCTTAATGCTTTGGTGCCTGCTGCTGTATATTTATACTTTGCTGATATACTGTATATGATCCAGCAAACAGTAAATTGCCCCACACTGTACAGAGGATTCAACCTAGAGAGATGCAATTTTCTGCATTAGCCCTATGCTTTCTTTGATATGGAATTTCATCTTTTACTTGTATTGTTCCTTGTTTGTCACTGGACACTTGGCTCCCGCCCCCCCAAATTCTGAAATTAATCCAAATTAAATAGGTACAAATAAAAGGGGCAATAATTCTGAAATATGCAAGATCTGTCTTACACATGTTTCACATGATGCTTCTGTCATGGTTTAGTTACTTCAAAGGAATGGAGCAATGCAGGTAGTGTGGGAATGAACAGGAACCGCCCATTAAAAATCAAGAATTGTTATGTGCATTCACCACAATCCATAGTGCATACACTCACTTCAAATCATCTATCCCATGAAGCTTACAAACTGCGGAAGAAGCTCTAAATTATGATTAGGGGGTGATAAATGTTGTCATATTTGCTTGATAAAGAATGAGGTCAAAGAATAAAGAGGCATCCTTACAGTACCTGTCCTTATAGTCAATACATTGCCCATAGCTCGATGATACAGCGTTGGAAGAGCCAAAATCTATACTGTGAAGGCAAACCATAGAGAATAGTGCTGAATTGCCTTGATTTGTTTGTGGGGAAGGAAGCATTAAAGGGCAGCTTCGCTCTGCAGAGGAGAGCATGCATCTTTGTAGCAGCACGTGAACATCTCAGGCTCTTCATGTCTAATTGAAATTTTTTTCATTCTTTCGTCATGGTATCTTCTTCACAACAACCTTCAGATTCACATTGCTTCGTGGCCTCTTCACTTGAACTGTGTTAAAGAGCACATGCTCTTTATAACTAAAATTCTAATCATGTTCTAAAGGGTTTGTGAGCACAGTAGTCAGTCATCCAAAGTGGTAATCATAGAAGGGATGCCAAGTGTCCTAAGACTCCTTCTTCTCATCTGTCAGACTCAGCATGTCTATTTTTCAGAGTTTATAATGTCACGAAAGTGATTTTTCTACCGCAAATCAGACTTCTCACATACCAAGAATTTATGTAATACAATATCTGACAATGATTGTGTTTATGCTGGTATGCGTATGTGTGTGTGTGTGTGTTTGGCGTGGTAGCAGTAGAGTGGGCAGTTATTTGACTGCTGTATTGATAAAAAAAATTAAAAACTTGAATGAAACCAAATTTCCTATTTTTCAGAGGGAATTGTACTGTGTGAAGTACAGTACATTTAACAGGAAAATACCAAAAAGGAACAAGTTACCAAAACATATATAGAAATGATAGAAGTACATGTAGGAATGCAGTGACCCGCGTGTTTCCACTCTAAATATATCCCAGGATAATATGAGTAAGAATGATACTTGCAGTCAACAAACAGTGCCAAGACAATACTTTGCCAGACATATTTGACCGGTGACAGAGGAGGTGCTATTATCTGTGTTATGCTAACCATGAGCAGACCTTATAAAAGAGTTCCTGGGACCTGTCTTGTCTTTGATCTGCCTGTTCTTTGCATGCAGCTTCAAGGTAAGTTACAAAGAGAGCTGCAGGGATGGGCCAGAGGCCTGGAATTCAACACATCCTACGGCCATGTTGCTGCCTCTAGAGCTCTTTAATATCTGGATAACCTTTCATTCATTCACTTATCCTTGGAGCTTTATTGGGAGCGGCAAAAATTACTTATTATTTATTTTTATTTTGCAGTGTTTGCCATCCTCAAGTCTGCCTAGAGCTTCTTCCACAAGCTGAGGTAAGAATGAAATGCTAATATTAACCATCACATAGATATAGCTTAACCGCTGCTGGGAATGTATTTGAAATAGCTTCACCTTCTACGAACATTTGTAAAATACAGGGAAAATAATTCCAGAAAGGGAAGTTTTAGCACTTATACATTTAATAGTGAAAAAAATTAGAAAAATATAAGGTAGAATAATAAATAGCTTTAGACTTAGTGCTAAGAAAAATGTAACATTTTATTTTAAAATTTGAAATAGGACATGATCTTGTAAGGACTTTAAAAGAAGATGTAACCGTGACTTGGTACATCTAGTAGAATTAATGCAGAATTAATACATTGACACTACTTTAGCTTCCATGGCTCAATGCTATGTAACTATGGGAAATGTAGTTTTGCAAGCACCTCAACCCTCTTTGCCAAAGAGTGCTGGTGTCTCACCAAACTACAAATCCCAGGGTTCCATGGCATTGAATCATGGCAGTGAAAGTAGTATCAAACTTAGATGCAGCTTTAGTGATGAATGAAAGTGTATGCCTAATAAAGAACTGGCTCTAAGCTACTGATCGTTGCTCCCCCCAACAATCCTTCTAAACTTGTGACTCTCAGGCTATTTGAGGTGGGGGTGAGCATTTTTTCACTAATGTGCCATATTGGTAACCAGTTTCCAAGAAAGTTGTCACAGAGTACAACTCTCTTGGAAACAGTTAGTACAGGCATGGGCAAACTTTCTAACTTGGGGGCCACATGGTGGGCTGGAGTGGGGTGGGTGGGCCGGGAAGGAGGAGGTTCTTTCCAAGTCCCCTACCTGCCCTTTCCCCTCCCCTTCTCTTTGCTTTTGGAGGTAGAAAATGAAGGAAATACAGGAAATGTTTGGATTCCAAAAGGGTTAGTCTTGGTCAGGATGAGATGGTGGATGGGAGGGAAAAAAGTGTATCCCTTAGACGCCATATTGCCTACTGCTGATATAGAATCCTAGAGTTGGAAGAGACCCTCAAGGGCCATCCAGTTCAACCCTCTGCCATGTAGGAAGGCGTAATCAAAGCACTCCCGATAGATATCCTATGCAGACATGCCTCCAGAGAAGAAGACTCTACAACACTCCAAGGCAACCTATGCCACTCTCCAAGAAGTTCTTCCTAATATTTTCAGTCGAATCTCTTTCTCTGCCATTTGAAACTATTGCTTCCTTCTGTCCTGGTCTCTAGAATAGCAAAAAAAATCAGTTTTCCTCCTCAATTTCAAATCTTAAAACAGGGTTTTCATGTTCCCTCCCTACCTTCTGTTCCCCCAGGAGGAAAGGAGGATGGAAAAAAAGAAGGGAGGGAGGGAGGAAAGAGAGAAGGAAGGAAAAACAAAAAGGAAGGAAGGAAGGAAGGAGAAAGAGGGAGAGAGGGAAAGAGGGAGAAAAGAGGAAAGGAAAGACAAACGGGTGGAAGGGAAGGAAGGATGGAAGGAGAAAGAGGGAGGGAAGGAGGAAGGAAAAAGTGAAGGACGGAAGGATAGAATGGTGAGAGAGAGGAGGGCCTGATAAAAGAGAGAGGAGGGCCTGCATCTGGCCCCAGGGCCTGGGTTTGCCCATACCTGAGTTACCGTAGTAGTACCTTGCAAACATACACTGAGGCACAGGACACCACTTGGAGTATCATTGTTCTAAATGATGCTTCATATTTAGACATGCACTGAACATGGCATCCAACAACCTTTACTTTTACCCTCAATTTTCTGGTAAAAGAATCCGGAATAGGTAGAACACCAAAAACCACAGAGGACGGAATTTAAAATAAATAGCGTAAATGCTGATGAATTTAAGTTTGAGTTTAACTACTTTTCCCCAAAACAATGGAGTGGTTTCAAAAGAGCAAAGCTCAAAAAGAATAAACTTTGCAACTCTTTCCAAAGAAAGAAAATAAAAGAGAAGTAGTTTGCTTTTGCTACTACATTTACAAACTTGCTTCAATACTTTTTTCCACATCCTATCAGAATAGCATCCATATTATTAATTATGGAACGCATTTATTTCAATAAATTTCTTTTGTCAAAGATAAACAGATGTATTTGGAGCTAACATCATCAACTTAACCCAGCTCTCCTTTTTTCTTGACTCATGTTTAATTTTTCACAGTTCTGATTTGTCATTAAACCACATGATTATACCTATATTATGTTAATCTCACGGAGTATAGAATAGCAGTCAACCCATTTGTTTACCTGGTATTATTTACTAATTGGGAGTGATGCTCGGGAGGCAAACATCTTTTCCATCATATGTATTTGATTTTCCTAACTAAAAATGGCAGATATCAAACTTAGCACCTCATCAAATGGGAAACATTGCCCATTGTACAAAACTTTCTCTTCATCTGTGGCATGGAACCCTCTGGCTCCCATCTCACAATGTTGATCTATTTCCAATGGGGCTCCATGGCACACATGAAATGGAAGCATGGTAAGCCGCCATGATGGCAACACAGGAAGCTTCCTGTGTTGCATAAGCAACAATGGGGGAGGGGGGGATCTTCCCTCAATGAGATGTGGTGATGGCTGAGGTGGGCGATACGGGATGCGGAGCAATGGGTTCCCCATGTCCCAAGTTGGCACCTGCTTCGTTCGTCACAACGTATGGCAAATTCCATCCTTAATGTGATGAGATCCAGAAATCCTTGTGCTTATAAAGTATGTGTTTTAAAACTAAACTCAGTGACATACTGTTTCTGCTTTAGTTGAATTTATGATGATATGATAGGATGTAAAAGTTCTACAGAACAGTAAAAGGAATATACAAAGAGATTGCTTTTCAAAACCAAGCTTACAAACATCAGCAAGTAATCCCTGTTTTTGTGTAATACGGGGAAGTGTTACTGAAAGCAATATGAAAAAAACCCAGCATGCTTCCCACTAGAGGTGACTATACACTCAGAAAAGAATCTGAAACTCGTGTGTCCATACTATTTCCCATGCATATCAACTGAAAGGATACAAAATACACCCTGATTAATTCGTACATGTCAATCAGATTTTCTTCACTGAGTTGAATTGGGAAACTGTTGAGAGTGATGTGGTTTGTATGCATAGGGCTTCTGTTTATTTTTATTCATTTATTTCTTGTATTTTAAAATTGCTCTATAGCCCTACTGGTAATTCTTTGGCAGTGCATTATGGTTCCTTTCTTACAACGAATGGAGCTCTTCCTTGAAGGATACTCCTTTCACCAAAGAAAAAGAATTTTTGGATACAACACAGTGACCATCTGCATTAAAAAACAGATGCAGCAAAGGGTTGATGAAAGTTACAAGAAGAAAACTAAGTTTGTGTAATAGAAAGGCTTCAGTTTGTGTAAAAACCTGATCAACCTTTTCGTCCATTTAGTCTTTTCTGGTGAAGTACGTCTGATAAACCGCAGCCATGTCGTCAGACGCTGAGATGGCCGTTTTTGGGCCAGCTGCTTCTTACCTTCGAAAGTCAGAAAAGGAAAGAATTGAAGCCCAGAATAAACCTTTTGATGCCAAGAATGCGGTTTTTGTGGTGGAACCTAAGGAGTCCTATGTCAAAGGCACCGTCCAAAGCAGGGAAGGAGGGAAAGTCACAGTCAAGACTGAAAAAGGAGCTGTGAGTAAAATGTAATAAATGCAGCACAATATTTTTCACCTTTTTTTACTTTTTAAGATATAAACCATTCTACTCTTTATTTTCCAGTCTGTAACAGTAAAAGAAGATCAAATCTTTTCCATGAATCCTCCCAAATATGACAAAATTGAGGACATGGCCATGATGACCCACCTCCATGAACCTGCAGTGTTGTATAACCTCAAAGAGCGCTATGCAGCCTGGATGATCTATGTGAGTACAGCCCTTGTGTTCTTTTTATGTCTGATTTTGTTTTGTACTCAGCTGACATACTATTGTGGTTATAAATTAGATCTTAGATGTTTTAAAAAGTTATGTGGCAGCATACATTTCCATGAAATAAAACACTTACTGACAGGTAGGCAGGAAAGGGTTCATCCTGCAGTTTCTGTCCTTTAACCGGGCTTTAACACAACATTCCAACACTTCAATCTATTTCCTTTTGGCATAACTAGTTACAAAGGAATAGTTTGTTCTAATTAATTTAATTCTCCAATAACAAATGTGTAATATACTTTTCTGCCCTGTCTCCTCTTTGATTTCCTCCCTCATGCCATTTCCTGGGATGCCTTTGCTGCTCTCTCTGGGCCCATCCAGACAGGGCCCATAAGGTGGGAGCTCTCACAGTTTATGTCCAAACGACATAAAACTGAATTAATTTCGGACGAAGCAGGAAAACCCTGCTATGTCCTGAATTAATGTGATACTTCATTAGACCTGGGTCTTCCTGAAAAATCCAAGTCGAATGGAGTATGGCCCCTGTGGGAACTGATCCCTCGGTAGTCCTGGGACTACCGAGGGGTCAGTCCCCACAGCCCAATTCACTTATTTGGGCTCTGTGGGACTGGAGAAGCAAAAAAGGAACCATAACCCCCTTCCCATTTCCCCCCTGAAACCTTTAAAATAAAAGAAAAATTTAGCAGGTTGCCATTAGGCCTTTCTACATGCTTTTGGGAACATACCAATGCAGTGCGGGGTGTGTGTGTGTGTGTGGAATCGCTCCTGCTCCCCCCCCCCACTTTCTGGTTAACATACACCAGAATTGCTCTGATGCAGCCCAGTAGTGCCCCTAGAGCTTTTTGGCTTTCAACATAGACAGCCAGTCCCGGGAACTCGACAGGGGGAGTGTGTCCCTGTTGGTTCTGCTGGACCTCTCAGCGGCTTTCGATACCGTAGACCACAGTATCCTTCTGGGTCACCTTGCAGATATGGGGCTTGAGGGTACTGCATTGCAGTGGCTCCAATCCTTTCTGGAAGGTCGCACCCAGAAGGTGTTATTGGGTGACACCTGTTCGGCTCCGCAACCTTTGTCTTGTGGAGTCCCTCAGGGTTCAGTACTGTCCCCGATGTTATTTAACATCTACATGAAACCGCTGGGAGAGATCATTCGGAGTAAGGTGTTATCTGTACGCAGATGACGTCCAGATCTGTCACTCCTTCCCACCTGTCACCAAGGAGGCTGTCCAGACTTTGAACCGGTGCTTGGCTGCTGTGTCGGACTGGATGAGGGCTAGCAAATTGAAACTTAATCCAGACAAGACAGAGGTCCTCCTGGTCAGTCAAAAGGCCGAACAGGGCATAGGGTTACAGCCTGTGTTGGACGGGGTTACACTCCCCCTTAAGACGCAGGTTCGCAGCTTGGGAGTGATCCTGGATTCATCGCTGAGCCTGGAGCCCCAGGTCTCAGCGGTGGCCGGGGGAGCTTTTGCACAGTTAAGACTCGTGCGCCAGTTGCGCCCGTACCTTGGGAAGTCTGATCTGGCTACGGTCGTCCACGCTCTGGTCACATCCCGAATACGTGGGGCTGCCTTTGAAGACAGTTCGGAAATTACAACTAGTCCAACGGGCGGCAGCCAGACTACTAACTGGAGCTACACACAGGGAGCATACCACCCCCCTGTTGTGTCAGCTCCACTGGCTGCCGGTCCAATTCCGGGCTCAATTCAAAGTGCTGGTGTTGACCTTTAAAGCTCTATACGGTTCTGGCCCAGCTTACTTGTCCAAACGCATCTGCTGCTACGTCCCACCTCGTACTTTAAGATCATCCAGGGAGGCCCTGCTCTCGCTCCCGCCGGCTTCCCAGGTGCGGCTGTTGGGGATGAGGGAGAGGGCCTTCTCGGTGGTGGCTCCCCGTCTGTGGAATGTGCTCCCTAGCGACATACAATCAATTCCATCCCTCCTGACATTCAGGAAAAAAGTGAAAGCCTGGTTGTGGGACCAGGCGTTCGCATAGTAGCACAGGACTGAAATGGACATCCAAGTGCCACCTCTGTGTTGATGGAGGCAGGCAGGATTTTCCCCGGGTACTGGTTGTGGGGGGTCGGGAGCAGGTGAGGGTTTTGCCCTCCTTTCTGCTAGAGATCCCTGTGTACAACTGGTGGGCCACTGTGTGACACAGAATGCTGGACTAGATGGGCTGAGGCCCGATTCAGCATGGCTCTTCTTATGTTCTTATGTTCTTAGGACAGCACTTTAGTAGTTTTAATGGAAAGTTGGTGAATAGGGCTCAATGCTTTTATGGATGGAACACTGTTTTTAACATAGGTGAATGCATAGGATGTGTGAATATAATTATATTTTAATGTATTTTAGTGTCAAATGCTGGAGGGTTTTATATTGTGTTTTATACTGCAATTGTGATTTAGGCATCAAATTATGCCTTTTGGAAGCCGCTCTGAGTCCCCCCTCGGGGGTTGAGAAGAGCGGGGTAAAATGCCATAAATAAATAAATAAATAAATAAATAAGGGCGCATCAGAACCACTGCTACATTTGCATCACCACTAGCAAGGAACTTCTTGCCAGATTAGACAGCAGTGTCTCCATTGGAGTTGTAGACAGTGGATTAGGTCAGATCCAGACCAATCCAGGAGTCCACTACTCTTAAACTCTAGGATCATGAATAAATTTTGTGTTCTCTTGAGTCGCATTAACGGCTAGATGCAGCATGTCTGCTATGAATCCTGCCATGCATCATGTGGATCCAACACAGGAGCTGAACAGTAAATCCACATATTTTGGCTATGTAGATTAGATATGGCCCACTGTCCATTCTACAGTATCACAGCATCTTGTTTTCCACTCCAGTCTGTAGAGTTATAATGTCAGATAGGAGAATAAGGTTGAGAGCAAAAATCTTATGCTATTTCTCAGTTAATCCTTCAAGAAAGGAACAGGAACAAACTGGACCTGCAGTTTCCCCCTCAAAGTAAATGGAAACACACAATGATCAGTCCAAATACAGACAAACCCTTTGCATCATAATATTACTTCCTTCACTGATTCCCCATTCACCTAATCCAGTTTCTGAATCTAGATCGTATTGTCGAAGGCTTTCATAGCCGGAATCGCTGGGTTGCTGTGAGTTTTCCGGGCTGTATGGCCATGTTCCAGAAGCATTCTCTCCTGAGGTTTCGCCTGCATCTATGGCAGGTATCCTCAGAGGTTGTGAGGTCTGTTGGAAACTAGAAAAATTGGTTTTATATATCTGTGGAATGTCCAAAGTAGGAGAAAGAACTCTTGTCTGCTTGAGGTAGGCGTGTATGTTTCAATTGGCCACTTTGATAATCATTTATTTATTCATTTATTCATTCATTCATTTATTTATTTATTAACTCATACTTATGCGTCGCCACTCCCAAGGTGGCTCGGGGCAACTCACAGCATCAAAATCACACAGTTAAAACACGATAAAAACACAGTAAAATACAATAAAATGCAATAAAACCAGAAATATTGCGATAAAAACGCAGTCTCAACAAGGCCAGAACGCAGCATTAACATATGAGTGATGATGGTTTTGCACCCCTTCCGGAATGCCATCAGATCAGGGAGAGCCCTGATCTCGGGAGGCAGTGCATTCCACAGGGTGGGGGCGATTATCGAAAAGGCCCTCCGTCTAGTGGTGGTGAGATGGTACATTCTGAAGCTGGGAACTTCCAACAGTTGAATGGCCTAGTGGTTTCAAGGTCTGGCTTCTTATTGTCTGGGGGAATCCAGGCAGTAATCTGTATCCAGATTATTTGCTTTGAACTGGAAATATATAGCAGTGTAGACTCATATAATCCAGTTTGAAGCATCTGGATTCAGAAATTGGATTATATGGCACTGTCTGAGTGGAAATGTTTGCAATGTTAGGAACATTGAATGTTTCTCAACATTAAAGACAGCATACTAATACTAAGGCATACAAAATTTCTCTAAAAAAATAATGACATGTTATTTTAGAGAACTATTTTCTCCATCAAAATGACAAATTCTGGTTGCCTAAATTTTTCTCCTTAATATTTTTGAATATTAAGGAGAATCCTTTGTAAATATTTATTTTTTCTTTACAAACCCCTTTCCCTGACCTTTCTCTTCTAGAAGTTCAAAGGAATTAGTTGTATACGGTTTCCTCATTGTCTCAGAATACAATGATATTGATAAGTGTATAAATGAAACTTTAATGGCTTGATTCCTCTTCTTACAGACCTACTCTGGCCTCTTCTGTGTCACTGTCAACCCCTACAAGTGGCTGCCAGTGTACAACCCTGAGGTGGTATCTGCCTACAGGGGGAAGAAGCGACAAGAGGCTCCTCCCCATATCTTCTCCATCTCTGACAACGCGTATCAGTTCATGTTAACTGGTGAGTAGGTAGCATCTTTTGAAAAATTGATGTTTCTTCTAAGTTTCTTTTTGAGGAAAATGTAATGTAATATGTCTTTGTATCTGAGATCGTAAATGATTCAGAGTTTTAGAAATTAATGAGGCCATAAGTAAACTAGGAACGGGACAAATATTGGTTTCTTAGGATTTAATAAAAAATGCAAGTGATATGTACGTTTTGGGGTAGCTGGACGTATACATGATAGGATCCTACTACTGATAGGATGGAGCTAGGTCCTTCTCACTACATTCATATTTTAGAGTCTTTTATATGCTTCATGTGATTTTCAAGTGTAGCATTACTAACAGTAACCTTTTAAACCTTTTTTCAGATCGTGAGAACCAGTCTATTCTGATCACGTAAGTATTCTTTGCCTTGTCCTGTTGAAACAACTGAAACACAGTTTCACTAAGTAAAACCATTCATGAATCTTGTAGAACCTTAAAAACAAACAAGTCATATTTGACATACGTTTTTATGGATCACAGAAGAATATAATAACAAGATTTAACTCACTTCATAACTCCAGTGATGTGTGGATACCAAACAGCAGTTCTAATACTGACTTACAAAAATGAAAATTGTAAATCTCAGAGATTGCTAGTATAAAACTAATGTAAATTAAATAGATCCACAGTCTCCATTACACCCGTTAGCTCATGGTAGAGATGTGAGGCTGCATTCATTTATAAGGAGCCTTCTGGAAGCCACAGACTAAATGTGTCAAGAGTAGATATCTTCGCTGAACATTTTTTCTTCCCACAGCCACAATTCACACACGCAGTTTCATTCATGCACATCTATTTCACCACATAACACATCCATTCATGCCCCCAAACTCACAAAGATTTCTTTCCCCACATTACAATTTGCTACTTTATATATGTGTGACCCCTTCAAATGTTCCCACCATGGTGTACTTATGGTTGGAAAAGGCCTTCTATTGACTGCAATGCGACTCATGGTCAAATTGCAACATAGAAGGTAGTGGGCTCTCTTTTTTTGCTACAAATGGAGGAATAGAATGATCTCTTTTCTCCTTGTTATGATTGCCTCTCCCACCCATTGGAACCCTTCTACATTGACAGGCAGTGCAAAGCCAATCTGGCATCCCAGACACTGAATTGGCCCTGTATGCCAGCCTGCCAAGGGCTCAACCACCTCGACAGCAGCAGAGACTCCCTACTGCCCACCCATGCTGAACATGGTTTGGTGTTGCTGGCTGAAACCCTAAAGATCCCCTACCCCTGTGTAGCAGCTGTCCCAAGCTGTGACATACTACCTGCTTGGCCTGGCTGGCATCAGTCAGAGTGCTGCCCTGCAAAGAGAGCTAGGGAGGGGGAGGGGGAAATGGAATGACAAGTGTCCTCTGTCCCTCTTCACTCAGCACATGGGAGGTAGGGGATAATGATAGACGACTGCCATCCTATGTCCTTGGGTGTTTGAGCCAAGAGGAAAGTGAGATGGTGGTCAAGACAGCTGCAGCCAGTTCCAATTAGGAACCAGCACAGCTGTTTTTGACAGTACCGAGGTTGAGGGGAAATCCAAATCCTAGGTCAGGATTCAAGCTTTCCCTAGACCAAAACCCAGGCTAGACCACATTAAGGGGGCCTTGCAGTAGGTTCAGCTGTATTAGGCTTGTGTAGCATTTAACCATCATGGGCACAGCTGTCTTAACAGGATAAGCCCCTGGAAAAAGCCATGCATGGGCCCTGCCTACACAACCACTCACAGGAACACAAATTTAAATAATTGATAAAATAAAGCTATATTTATCAGTACCAAGTAATAAGTCTACAGTTATTTTTCCCCTCACTTTGCTTGCTTACACTTTTTCTAGCCCAGGGGTCCCCAAACTAAGACCTGCAGGCCTCCAAGGTTGTTTACCCAGCACCCACCCTAAACTTTAGGCTTTGGGTCATCCCTAAGTCTGAAACGACTTGAAGGCACACAACAACCACAATCATAATTAACTTGATTATCTCATTAGCTAAAATCAGGCCCACACTTCCATTTGAAATACTGGTCAGTTTATGTTGGTTAAACTTGTTCTTCATTTGAAATAAACAACATAAACAGCAGAGGCTTTGTGTCTGATGATGGAAATGTTGGCAATTGTTGTCCCTAGCCCTTAATTACCCCCAACAAATCCTAACAATACTCTGCTTCCACAACATTGCAAGCAATAAAGATGATAAAATGTCTCTTGTGAATACAGACATTCTAATTCTTCAGTATAATTCACATTGTTTTTCCTTTTTCTACTGGGTTTGAAAAAGTTTTGAATGTTGAAGCAGGTGATTTGGAAATTAGTGTTAAATTCTGGTCTGTGCCTAGATTAGCATGAAGCCCCTATCCTCATGGGGCCCCTAGGCAACTGCCCCGCATCCCCATGCTTTAAGACAGTGTTGATTATGAGGCTGATCTAATGACACAAAAACCTCAGTGGTTGGCATAGCCCCTAATTGGCTCCTTTTACCAAGGTAAGCTTGAGAAGTCTTACACCAAAAGCCTAGGTATTTCACAGGCACAGGAGAGAACAAGAACAGGCAGAATCTCCACAAGTATGCTTTACAGTAGTGATGGGAGTTGTGTGGCTATGCAAACACTGTTGGATTACAAGTTTCAGACATTCTAGCCATCACAGCAAATGGTCAAGAATGCTAGAAAGTGCAGTCCAACAACATTTGGAAATCGACTTGTATCTTAGGAGGATATAAATGTTATCGAAGAATCTCGATCATGAATGAATTTTCTGCAACAATTGGCTTTCTTTTCTTCTTTTTATCAACAGTGGAGAATCTGGTGCTGGAAAGACTGTGAACACGAAACGTGTCATTCAGTATTTTGCAACCATTGCAACCACAGGTGACAAGAAAAAGGAAGAAGCCCCAGCTAGCCAAAGTAAAATACAGGTAATTTTGTAGCCAAAACAAGAAGATAGTCTGTGATGATAGATGAGAAGAGATAAATCTATAATGTCTTTTTTACTGTAGGGAACACTTGAGGATCAAATCATCAGTGCAAACCCTTTGCTGGAAGCCTTTGGAAATGCCAAGACTGTGAGGAATGACAACTCCTCCCGTTTTGTGAGTGTAGTGCAAAACCTCTAAGCCTTTATTTTGGTTAAGGCTAAGACATTGATTAAGTATATGCAGAATTTGCCTCCTGAGGTTGTTATTTTTTTTTCTTAAAGGGTAAATTCATCAGAATTCATTTTGGTGCCACAGGCAAACTGTCTTCTGCTGACATTGAGACATGTAAGGGAGATTTCTTAAAATGTGTTATCCTTTCCATTCTTCTTTTTCCTGATTCCTGGACTAATTAGATTCCATTTCTTTGCCAGATCTGCTGGAGAAATCCAGAGTTACTTTCCAGCTAAAAGCCGAAAGGAGCTACCACATCTTTTATCAGATTATGTGCAACAAGAAGCCAGAACTGATTGGTAGGAAGAGCCATCTCTTTTTGCGGGTGG
The DNA here is from genome assembly GCA_030556195.1 of Anolis apletophallus. Classification (NCBI taxonomy): domain Eukaryota; kingdom Metazoa; phylum Chordata; class Lepidosauria; order Squamata; family Anolidae; genus Anolis; species Anolis apletophallus. The sequence goes on along the minus strand of JARBWK010000001.1, from coordinate 114,642,834 downwards.
AATAAGCTACTGGGATTATTTTTTTTTGCCAAAGTCTCCGTTGTGTTGTGGATGGAAATAAATTAATATTTGTGTTTCTCCTTATTCAGAAATGCTCTTGATCACTACCAACCCTTATGACTTCCAGTTTGTCAGCCAGGGGGAGATTACTGTTGCCAGCATTAATGATCAGGAAGAGCTGATGGCAACTGATGTAAGTAACTTATTGACTCCCATCAGTGGCTTGCCATTTCCTTTGTGTCCCTAGTACCCCCTTGGAACAACCACATCATGGGATAGGTGAAAAATATTTTCAATCACCATACCCCTAATTTCTAAAGGAAATAACTTGAGGTTTTAAAAGGGACTGAATGTAAGAAAAAGTCAAACGGAGTGATTCACCTAACCCACAGATAGGCTAATTGCATTCTCCAAGCTGTATTGGTCACTTGCACTCCTGTTTCCAGTAAATATACTGGACTGCCCTTCTGAGGGCCAAATAGAAAGGGTAAATGGGCTCTCTGGGAACCCCATGGACATTTTAAATAAGTTGCAGGGACCCTTTCACAGTTTTATGACAAAATGTGTCTGATTCCCCAAACCAAAATTTGACTCTTGGCCACTTCCTTTTTTATTTTTCTTCTGGTGCATTTTTTTTGCACCTGTGAAGCCCTTGGGTGATCACAGGACAGAAAACTGGCCTGGTCTAACTTTACATTTTATGTAGAAAATATAAAAGTTTTGGAGTGATGGTGGGCACCTCTTTTGATCAGAGGCGATTCACATCTCACTTGCCATGATGTATTGTTTTAATGGAGGAATATCAGGCGCCAGTAATTGTTGAAATGGTCTTCCAAAGTGTACACCTCCAAACAACATGTTAGTTAATAGGGAGATCTAGTTTTGGTTTAGCATTAGATTAAACATAATTTTGAAAACTGATTCAGTTTCCAGGATGCCATTGACATTTTGGGGAATAACAGCTGATAAAAATCCTATTATTGGCATAATGGTTCCCCAAATGTTATGTTTTCAAGTGAACTTAATGCACTAGTTTTGTTCAATATTTACTACTGATTCAATTGACAGGAAGCCATTGACATCTTGGGCTTCACTGCTGAAGAAAAGACAGCCATTTACAAGCTGACAGGAGCTGTGATGCACTACGGGAACATGAAGTTCAAGCAGAAGCAGCGTGAGGAGCAGGCTGAGCCAGATGGCACTGAAGGTAGTTACAAAATCCACTAATCTGTTTCATTGCAGTACACATTAGAGGTATGGAGGCCTATGACATAATATGTATAAGACACAGTCCATTTTGCAGTCCTTAAAGACATTCTAGTTTATTATTCCTATTTTTCTCATAAGAAAGACCTGGTAATGTGCCCACATCTTATTATCCCCATTAAACTTTTAGCATTTAAAGATTGAAATAAGAATACATTTGCATAATATAATATTAGGAATATTTTTATTTCAGGATTAGACTTTTATGTTCCTACTCTTTCCCCAGAGGCTTCAGTGCTGCATTTGTCATTCACTGACATAACATCTCTTCTGGTTCTGATTCCGCCCTGTTTCTGGAAGAGAGAGGAAGGAGAAAGGGATGTGGAGTAATTTGGGAGTAAATGTTGCCTAATATATATATTAAAAAATCAGGGGTTGAGACTGCCCAGGTCAGTTCGGAGGTGCAAGTAGATGATTACAATCCACACGTGCTCCTGCTCCAGATAAAGCCTTCAAACATTTTCTTTTATATCTGCCAATATTAAAATGCCAAAGAATGTAGAGTAGATTTAGATTTGGTGTTTGGCTTATGTCAAACCTTTGTAAAAACAAGTAAGTTATTTTACCTCTTATAAACCTGGGACTTGTGCCATTTCCAATATGCATTGATAATCCCCTTCTAGCCTAAACAGTATACACTGGGTTCATAATTTGTCATCTTCTCACCTTTGTTCTTAGTTGCTGACAAGGCAGCCTACCTTATGAACCTGAATTCAGCAGATCTGCTAAAAGCACTGTGCTACCCTAGGGTCAAGGTCGGCAATGAATATGTCACCAAAGGCCAAACTGTCCAGCAGGTAATGATCTATGAAATAAAACCTGATGTGTCAGTTAATCTCAATAAATGTTTCCTGGTCTCTTTTATATTATAGCTTTTGTAATTACTTATTCCAGGTTTACAACAATGTTGGCGCTTTGGCTAAAGCTGTCTTTGAGAAGATGTTCTTGTGGATGGTTGTTCGTATTAATCAGCAACTGGATACTAAGCAACCAAGGCAATATTTCATTGGAGTGCTGGACATTGCTGGCTTTGAGATCTTTGATGTAAGGAAATAAGAAAATGGAATCTTGGGTTCTCCACACGGCACTGCCAACTCTTATTTGGTTCATTTTTCTTTCTGGAAGGTTAGCTCAGAATAAGAGATGAGTCTACACAAGTTTCAAATCCATTACAGAAAAAATGCTGTAGTGACAGAGGCTAACAAAATATGTTAATCAAATGGTACGGCATTACCATGCATAATCTATATACTAATGTATAAGTCAACCTAATGTATAAGTCAAGGGCATGTTTTGGGGCCAAAATTATGGTCATTCTGAGGAGAGGAGAAAGCCCCAATACCACCTTGGGGGACCAGCTGCCCCTGACAGCCTCCCACCATTTTCCTACACATACATTCAAATAGGCCAGAAGCTCTGTCACAGTAGAGAGAGTAAATGGGTTTGGTGCTTCTTTTAGGTTCGCCCAGGATAGACTGGCCTTTCACCTTTTACCACTCAGAGAAGCAAATGGTTCCCTTTTTGATAAGAATTAAGGCACAGTGCTCACATTGATAAGTCAACCCACTTTTTTTGGCTTGATTTTAAGACCACATTTTCTAGACTTATACATGAGATTATAAGGTATTTTGTTTTATTTTCTTTAAAAAAATATTTATTGAAATTTCCAAGAATTTAAAATACAGGGGGGAAAAACATATCCAGACAACACACTGAAACACAAAGACAATAAGGCAAACCCTAACGAATACTATACAAAAACAGAAAATTGACAAGACATGAGTACTTCCATCCTTAGTATATACCCCTTATACATTTTTATATCATCTTAACGCTGGTGGCGTTAAAAGAAGCCCTAAGTAAAACCGATTATCTAAATTTATTACATGGTTATACAACCACTAAGTCATTAATTAACTAAATAATTTAATGTTCTACTTTATCATCCACTCTATCTTAAAAGGTTTTAAATATTCTATGAATGGAGACCAGTCGGTTTTCTTCATCTTCTCTTCTTCCGCAACCTCTTGCGTTAAAATGTCCATTTTCATGATTTCAAGGAGTTTGGCTATCAAGTCCTCAATTTTTGGTGGGTCTTCTTCTTTCCATTTCCTGGCCGCTGTGATATACAAGTAATTTTTCAGTTTTTAAAAACGAGTGTTAAGATTGAGTGCTACTGATTTGCGTGTTTAAAAAATGCTTTCTTGCTTTATTTTTCTAGTATAACAGCTTGGAGCAACTCTGCATCAACTTCACCAATGAGAAACTGCAACAGTTTTTCAACCACCACATGTTTGTGCTGGAGCAAGAGGAGTACAAGAAGGAAGGAATTGAATGGGAGTTCATTGACTTTGGAATGGATTTGGCTGCCTGCATTGAACTCATTGAGAAGGTATCTCTAAACTAAGTATTAATCTTGCATACAATTACTTGTCATTTAATAATGAAAGAATTGATTTTTCTCCATAGCAGATATATATGCAGTAATATATAGATTGCCAACAATACTTTCAAGGGGTTATCACAAAGAGATATACTTAGAAGAAAGCACTAATGGAATCACATTTACCTTTAAATAAATATGTCTACACATGTTTTAAAATGTAAATGCCAATGTGAAATGTGTACTGGTTGGTATTATTATTATTATTTTATTTCTTACCTGCCTCTCCTTGTGTCTTGAGGAGTGTTACAGTATAATTACAATTCATAAACATTGCAAAAATTCTATAAATACACATATTAAAATGTATTTCTATAAACAACTTCTGAATTGTCTCCTAATAAGATGCATATTTATTCCTAGCCCATGGGCATTTTCTCCATCCTGGAAGAAGAGTGCATGTTCCCCAAGGCAACAGACACCTCTTTCAAGAACAAGCTCTATGACCAGCATCTTGGCAAAAGCAACAACTTCCAGAAACCCAAGCCTGCCAAAGGCAAGGCAGAGGCCCACTTTGCCCTGGTGCACTATGCTGGCACTGTTGACTACAACATCACTGGCTGGCTCGACAAGAATAAGGACCCCCTCAATGAAACAGTTGTGGGGCTGTATCAGAAGTCTTCAATGAAGGTTTTGGCTTTACTGTTTGCTGATCGTCCTGCAGAAGGTAATTTTTCAATCACAGCTCTGTATAGAAGTTAAGACCATCAGTCGTCACAGCCCTTTAATGGAAATGCTGGCACAGTGCACGCTAGTACAGTTGATCCAGCAGAACAATTACTGAGTTCTTTTTCATTCTCTGAGAGTTCACTCAGAAAGTCTGTTCATTTTGTCTGGTCTTCACTCTAATACATCAAGATGACCATCAAGGCAGCAGGGCAAGGTGATATATGAAAACTCTCACCATTCGCTTTGACTTTTTCACTTTTTTCACAAGTAAAAATTATAACAACAATAAGGGAATATGCATCTGTTGTGTTTTACCCAACCAGTGGGACTACAGTTGCATTTACCCAAATATGCCTAGTGCAGAATAATACTTACTGTATATATGCCCTTTGCAAGGTAGGACACTTTCAATCTAAATCAGCACTTCCCGGCACTGTAATATTTAAATAAAATAGAAAGGGATTATTCTTTGGAAGAGTGAAGACTTTAATTTTGAGAATATTTTCTTTTATAGGCCGAAGATTGGATAATGGCTCAGGTTCTAGATATCAAATGTGAAGCACAGCATACTTTACACAATTGAAATCAAATGTTTCCTGATTATTATTGTAATATAGTTTATTATATAAAACCATACACCTCAATCTGTCAAGTTTTACAACTTCTCTGAAGTTTCTGTTATGCAGTACACTCAGCCCATGCTTCAGGATAACCCTGTTGCAAATACTGTAAATGATACTTCATTCTCATCCAGAGATGTAATGTAATATTCTCCCATAAGAATGCCTAACAATCTCCTTTAATCTGACTAAAGGTTATGTACGCTATTTCACAATGTACATATCAAGAAATGTTGTTTATGTGGGAGACTAACATATGTATAGGTTTTAATTGCAACATTTCCTTCTATTTTGCAGAAGGGAAGAAAGCTGCTAAAAAGAAGGGTTCTTCTTTCCAGACGGTGTCTGCTCTTTTCAGGGTACACGGAAATCTTCACTTTGGGTGTTCTATCCGTATAAACTCAGTAGAGCTACTGGGATATATATTAAAGGGGAGGACTGGATTTCGGTACAGAACATGTGCTTCATATGCAAAAGGTCCCATTTTCAATCCCTGGCATCTCCAAGGGTCGGTTTGGAAAAACCGTGGGGAGGCACCACCCATCAGGTTAGAGTCCATACATTCAACTAGATAGACCATTTTAAAGGTATAGGCAAATTTGGTTTTAAAATGCCACCAGAGTATTAAATTCAAATCTTAGATCAAAGGCATGCCAAAGGTATACTTTAGTGAAATTGATTCGTTCATATCTTGATTCTTCTGTAACTTCCTGTTACATAATAAAAATTAGGGACTCATTTTTCTTGAAATATAACTATCTGTAAATCAGATATTATTTTCTAATCCCACAGGAGAATTTAAACAAGCTAATGACCAATCTGAGAAGCACTCACCCACATTTTGTGCGCTGCCTCATCCCCAATGAAACTAAAACCCCAGGTGAGATAAAGAATCGCACTTTGATTTTTAAAATACAAACATCAGGCACCCATAGTGTGTTTTGTGGTAACCATGTTTTCTCTGATTTCCTAAGGTGCCATGGAACATGAGCTTGTATTGCACCAACTGAGGTGTAATGGAGTGCTGGAAGGTATCCGAATTTGCAGAAAGGGATTCCCTAGCAGGATCATTTATGGTGATTTCAAACAGAGGTTAGCAAGGCCTCATCATCCGAATGTATTCTAGTTATCTTTATTATTTCACCCTCCCGCCATCTAATACCTTGAATACTATTTCTGATTCTGTATCATAAAATTTTGTTTGAGTAACATGGATGTTTGGGAAGAACTTCAAACAAGAACAATGTAGCACATTAAGAATGTAAAGTGAAGAATTGTGGAGCTCGATCAGAATTCACATCAAGAGTTTCACAGCATATCTTCTCATTCCAGTCTTAAGTAAATTCAACAGCTATTTCAGTTAATAGCCCCCACAAAAGCAGTTGTTTAAAGTTGATAATAACTCTCTTTGAAGCCTGTTATATTTTGGCACTCTTCCTGTTTTAGATAATTAGTTGTTGGTGGTAATATTTCTTTCTTTAAACTTTTTTTTGACAAGATACTACAGTGGATGTGTTATTGGTCTAATTCAATAGAGCTCTTATTATAATTATAACTCCAAATGATATGTATTCCCATCTTTTGCTTTCTCTAACAGATACAGAGTACTAAATGCTAGTGCCATTCCAGAGGGGCAATTCATGGATAGCAAGAAGGCTTCTGAGAAGCTTCTTGGATCCATTGATGTTGACCATAGTCAGTATAAATTTGGACACACCAAGGTAAAATTACTCTCTATCAAAATGATGTAACATTTGAATTTGTTGAATGAGGAGTCAGTACTTTATAACATTTTATTTTTACAGGTGTTCTTCAAAGCTGGTCTTTTGGGTACTCTGGAGGAGATGAGAGATGACAAACTGGCCCAATTGATTACTCGTACACAAGCCGTGTGTCGTGGTTACTTATCAAGATTGGAGTTCCAGAAAATGATGCAACGAAGGTAACTGGATTTTTTTTTTTTATGGAGTTCCACAAAGAAAATGATCTACAATACTAAAATATTAAAACTGAATAGACAAATAACATTACACTATGTAACATTATTTTTGTTCCTGTGTTATAAATGTCATTTCCGAATTGGTGCTATCAAAAAAAAGAGAAAACATTTATTAAACTTTAAAAATGTTTTTGCATAACATCCTGCAGCACATTTTGCTATAGTTTTTAAAAAAATGAATATCTCATAGAGTCTCAATCAATTCAACATAGTTTGTGGCAGCCACAAAAATGAAGCATAACAATGACTTTCGAAGTAAACACCACATAATTATACAGGAAACAACACTTTCAAACCAGGAACAGAAAAAAATAAAATTTTGTTACATAGTGTAATCACTAGGCTTGGTTGATTTAAAAAATGGTTCAAAACTCGTTTTGATTCAGGATTGAATTCCGGAACTTTCAGAAATTTGCCAAAATATCCGAATCACTTTGTTAATGGCGGATGCGATTGCGCAATAGTGTATTTCAAGGCAATGCACAGCAATCAAAGAGAAAAACAAACAGTCCTAAGAGGTTTTGGGGCTTTTCAGCAGATTTCCCCAGTCAGGGAAGTATATTAGGCACTAGGCAGGAAAGACACTATGGGATTTCTAGTGTCTTCTTTGGCAACTCACAGCAAAAAACAAAGAAAAACAGAAACAGCCCTTTATCCCAGCCCTTCTTCCTTTCTGCTGACTTGCTTGCCCACCACCCCTGGGTCCCTTGGTGCTCTTCTTCCAACCTCCCTTCCCTTGGTCTTTGTTTTTTCTTTCTCTTTCCTCTTTCCCTTTCCCTTTCCCCCTTCTCCCTTCCCTTTCCCTCCTGCGAATGGCTCTCTGAGCCATGTGCTCCCCTTTATATGCAGCAATGGTGGCCAGTGCCAAAACCCCTCCCCAATACTTCTCCTCTGATTGGTTGCGAGGGCAGGCAATGAGCCTCCCAGCCTCCCAGCAGGCTAGAGGGCTGAAAATACGCTGAATGATTTCTGACTCACTTCCTGAGTTGTAACAAAAATGGCGGAGAAAGCTTTGGAAGGATAAAGGGACTTCCGGGTTTTTTAAATCGCTTTAAAAAGGTAACTTTAATGAAATTATTACGAGTAATGAACAATCCGACACGGCTCTATCCATGCCTAGTAATCACATTAACAAACACAACTGACTGTAATATAAAATACAGAACAGTTTACCATCATGTGCACCAGTAACAGGTAGTCATCCCAACTTCTTGGGTTCTGTACCTACATGATACAGTAGAGAGCAAACATTTTTACGTCAATGCCACATTTCATACATACATGTAAAATGTTGTAGAAGCCTGAAGTGCTATAAAGTCAAGTTTCTGATACGTCTGCTCACATCAATTTATTTTATGTTACTGTGACTCTATGGACTGTAAACACTATATGATGAGATCAATGCCAAGAATGCAAAATGAAGATTGAGCCTGACAATAATGTTACTGAAAGATGCTTATTTGACATACAGTAGATCTTCCTATTTTCATGTGTATCATCACAAACTGCTCCACTTTACCTGTTAGAAAAATAGCCAGACAGTTTAAGTTGAGTACAGCAGCAAAAGGATTTGAGAAGATTTTAAGAAACTCTGATTACATTGAGTTTATTCTAAATTTAAATCTTCTTTTATCATCTAGAGAGTCCATCTTTTCTATTCAGTACAATATCCGCTCATTCATGAATGTCAAAACCTGGCCATGGATGAAGCTGTACTTCAAGATAAAGCCTCTGCTGAAGAGTGCTGAGTCTGAGAAGGAGATGGCCAATATGAAAGAAGAGTTTGAGAAAACAAAAGAAGATCTTGCAAAATCAGAGGCCAAACGAAAGGAACTTGAAGAAAAAATGGTGTCCATGATGCAAGAGAAGAATGACTTGCAGCTCCAAGTCCAGTCTGTAAGCATTGGCAAGATCTTTTTGTTTCTGTTGTATTGATTTTATGAATGGTATTGGTTAGTTTTATGAAAGGAGTTGTTCCAATATTACAGGGAAAATGTAGTGAGTATATATTGGGCTATTAAGGTTTTTGAGGATATAGCATCAGGGGTATGGTGTCCCTGATGCAAGAGAACAATGACTTGAAGCTCCAAGTCCAGGCTGTAAGCAGTGACATCATAAAGTTTTGCTATATCAGCCCAATATCTGATATAATTTGAGAGCATTAAAAACAGCACGGAATATTTCACCAAAATTGTCTGATCTTAATTAAACTGCCCCTGATATAATTCCATATAACAAATATGAAAATCTATGTTGGTGACACTATACCAATGAATATTGAAGTAATTACTTTATTAGATTTATTAGGCTTATTAGGCCAAGCAAATGGGCATAAAATGTGCACAGATTATCTGAATCTAGATTTCGGCAATTATGGCAAACAGCTACTTTTGCTTTTATACAATAAAACTCTTATATTTTAAAGAAATTATACAATTGTAGGCAAATAATGTGCTGGCATAGGTAATACATTGTAACTTTGCTATGTAGTGTATAAACACAACTAATGGCTAAGAAACCCAAACCTTTGTCGGCAAATTAAATATTTTACATACTATTCAATACTAAGAGCTGATTCAAGAGCATGTTCCTTGTTATGACTAGACTGATTCCCTCTACTGAAATCAATGGCATCACACACTGAATTCTGCCTGACTGACCTTTCAATCGGAAAATAATCTAATGTTCTATTGCACACCTTTTCACTTTTAGGAATCTGATGGCTTGGCAGATGCTGAAGAGAGATGTGATCAGTTGATTAAGGCCAAAATTCAGCTGGAAGCTAAAATTAAGGAGTTGACTGAAAGGGCAGAAGATGAAGAGGAAATGAATGCTGAATTGACAGCCAAAAAGAGGAAACTAGAAGATGAATGCTCAGAGCTGAAGAAAGACATTGATGATCTTGAGCTAACGCTGGCTAAAGTTGAAAAGGAAAAACATGCTACAGAAAACAAGGTACTAAACTAAATCAACTGGTCAAACAGTCAAAATGCTGTATTGACATTGTATAGTATGATGATATCTCACCATGACACATTATCTTCCTGTTACTTCTAAAAGGTGAAAAATCTCACTGAGGAGATGGCAGTCTTGGATGAGACAATTGCCAAACTGACCAAGGAGAAGAAAGCTCTCCAAGAGGCTCACCAACAGACCCTGGATGATCTGCAGTCAGAGGAGGACAAAGTGAATACTCTGACCAAAGCCAAGACCAAACTGGAGCAGCAAGTGGATGATGTAAGCACAAGAAGAACACGGAGGAGCAGAGATCTGAGGTGAAAGTAGTGTTATCATGGCAGGGCCTTCATGATCTCTTTCTCTTCAGCTTGAAGGATCCCTGGAGCAAGAAAAGAAGCTTCGTATGGACCTTGAAAGAGCCAAGAGGAAGCTTGAAGGAGATCTGAAGCTGTCCCAGGAATCCTTAATGGATTTGGAAAATGATAAGCAACAGATGGATGAGAAGCTTAAGAAGTGAGTAAAGTCTTCCAGAAAAGGATCTTTTGAGTTCTTTATGCAAAACATTGTTCATAGATTTGGGAGTTAATACCTCATGTTTGTGACATGTAGGAAAGATTTTGAAATCAGCCAGCTCCAAAGCAAAATCGAAGATGAACAGGTCTTGGGTTCTCAGCTTCAGAAGAAAATCAAGGAGTTGCAGGCAAGTTAATATGACATGCCTCCTGTTTTTCCTGGGACAGTTAATTATCCTGGAACATGTTGTTGAGCATGTGTGGTTGTTGCTCCTTTTTCTCTAGGCTCGTATTGAAGAACTGGAGGAAGAAATTGAGGCTGAGCGGGCATCTCGGGCCAAAGCAGAAAAGCAACGGTCTGATCTCTCCAGGGAACTTGAAGAGATCAGTGAGCGTCTGGAGGAAGCTGGAGGAGCAACAGCAGCCCAGATTGAGATGAACAAGAAACGAGAGGCAGAATTCCAAAAAATGCGTCGGGACCTTGAAGAGGCCACCCTGCAACATGAAGCTACTTCGGTTGCCCTCCGCAAGAAGCATGCAGACAGTACAGCTGAACTTGGGGAGCAAATTGATAACCTCCAACGTGTCAAACAGAAGCTGGAGAAGGAAAAGAGTGAGCTGAAGATGGAGATTGATGACCTTGCTAGTAATATGGAAACTGTGTCAAAATCTAAGGTAAACATACCAGATGATACCTTGTTTTTTATTTGACACCAATGTTAAGTACTGAAAGCTATGTACAAACCAAATAAAATACATAGTGCAGTTGACAACCTTCTGGATTCGAATCAGAATATCAAGTTCTATATTGCAAACACACATTTAACTTGTATCTTTGAGATTTTAGATAGTTGTACTGCTGTATCTCCCTCCCCCTCCCTCCCTCCCTCCCTCCCTCCCTCCCTCCCTCCCTCCCTCCCTCCCTCCCTCCCTCCCTCTCTCTCTCTCTCCATAGCTTCTGATGGACATGCCTATTCTGCCGAGTGGTAGTATTTTATAATGAACTACCAGTTTTATTCATTTGTACTCTGTTTTTAATCTTTTAAAAACTTAATAACAAGTATTCTTTAAATATTTATGTGAACTAATCAGTCCAGGCAATCTTGTTAATCTAGACACATTCATACAAATTGACTATGTTCAGGTAACACAAATGTTTAGGAAAAGGATGAATCCTGATTTATTAGCTGTGATCACCTTACTAGTATGGAGTCCCAGTGACACAGTGGGTTGAACCCTTGTGCCGGCAGGACTGAAGACTGACAGGTCGGACGTTCAAATCCAGGGAGAGCATGGATGAGCTCCCTCTGTCAGCTCCACTTCCCATGCAGGGACAAGAGAGAAGTCTCCCACAAGGATGGTAAAACATCAAAACATCTAGGCGTCCCCTGGGCAACGTTCTTGCAGATGGCCAATTCTCTCACACCAGAAGTGACTTGCAGTTTCTCAAGTCGCTCCTGACACAGACAGACACACACACACACACACACACCCCTTACTGGCACACACTACGTATTAGCACTGGAAGCAAGTAAAGAAATATGTCAAGGTTATTGTAGTATTTGAGTGCTTTCTATTCTTTTGCAAATAAAGAAAAAATAAGACAAGATCAATCCTAGAACTGTTCTCTTTGTTGAGAGACAAACCAGAAAGCGGAAGGTGCAGTATGCAGAAGACATAACAAACCACAGAGTAAGAAACCATTTTTGTTAGTTTCCTTTATTATGACTTGAATATTAGGACTGCATTCACTAGTATGATGCCCAGTGCCACTCATAACAAGTCAAAGTTCACATTGTATGTCATCCAGACTCGCCTACCTCCCTACTCTAACTTTAGCATGGCACTGCAGGAAAAGGAGATCAGGAACCGTCAATCTCAAACTATCATTACTGAAATATTTTCAGAGTACCTAGATGTTGAAGCAGAAATACCATGAAGAGGTCAAATTTTAACTCCCCAAAAGTTTGTGTGTATTTTAAAGTTAGTATCCTTCTGTAAGTTCAAAATAATTCAGGAATATTCAATATTCAACTCTTCCTTTTGGACAACTCACCTGTAGGCAAATCTTGAGAAAATGTGCCGCACTTTAGAGGATCAGCTCAGTGAAATCAAAACGAAAGAAGAAGAGCACCAGCGCGCTATTAATGACTTGACTGCTCAAAGAGCTCGTCTGCAGACAGAAACAGGTAATATGCTAAAACAAATCATGGCATAAATCATAAAGACTGTAATCTTTAGCGGTCAGACAGGGCCCATAACGCAAGAGCTCCTGCAGTTTTACTGGAGACGTCCAAACAACATATCCTGAAAACCAAATTAATTCAGTACAAAGCAGGAAAACCCTGCTTTGTCCTGAATTAATTAGGCACTGGATTAGACCCGGGTCTTCCTGAAAGATCCGGAGCTAATCCAGTATGGGCTCTGTAGGAAACGTCCCCTCGGTACTCCTGGGACTACTGAGGGGGCAGTCTGCACAGCTCGCGTGCGTTTTCTGGGCTTAATTGCTCCTCACCCACCCCACCATTAACACGCACCAGGAGGACTCCAGGAACATGTTAATGGTGGCTGGGTAAGTTACTTTATTTTTAAAGGGGTTTGGGGGGATGAGGTTAGGGTGTCTGGGTGTTTTCCCAGAATGTTCCGGGAGGGCATGTAGACACTGAAAGCATGGGCTTTGCGGCCTGGTGTGGGGACAGAAGGCCGCCTTTACTGGGTTTTCTTAATCTTGGGTCAGCACGGATTTCTTCCCTATGTGGAACTGGCCTCAGTTAACCAGCACCCATGGGGATTGGTAGATGCGAGATAAATGTGGTTTCTGGTTGCCTGTGCATTACTATTAAAATAGGACTAACTAATACTATACCACATACTATTTCAAACCATAAACTCTGTATCAACTTGATATTCATATAGAAAAAAGCAATTAAAATCAAATTAAGATGAATAAAGACAAACTTAATGTAACATTTTTGTTGTATTATACATGTATTTAAATTTTTATTTAAAGTATTATTTCTTAGATTTTTTCTAGTTCTGCTTGCTTGAGTTCCAGTTAATTGTGAATGCACTGTACTTCTTACTTTGCCATTATTCAGATTGTGACTATTCATTATATTTGTATTATTTGATTAAATTAATTACTTTTTTCATTTTCCTAAGGCTTTTATTGATTGATTGATTGATTTATTCATTGATTCAATTTGATATACCGCTCTCTCTTACGCCCAGAGCAGTTCACAGGTTAAAACACATAAAAACATATAAAATACAATAAAACAGATTTAAAACCCCCAAATTAAAACATGTAGCAGCAGAACTACAGCAGCAGTAGAAGCATACTGACAGCGGCGCAGCGAGATGGTAGGTGGTGCAGCATTGATTTAGATGGCAAAAGCCTGTCTAAAGAGCCAGGTCTTTACAGCTCTGCAGAACGGCATTAAGTCCCGGATGGCTCGTGTCTCTTCGGGAAGAGAGTTCCACAAGGTTGGAGCTGCTACCACAAACGCTCTCTGCCGCGTGCTTGCCAGTCTACAAACTCTAATGCCTGGCACATCCAAAAGATTGAGCCCCTCTGAACGCAGTGATCTCCTGGGTACATAAGGGGTAAGCCACTCCCTCAGGTACACTGGCCCCAAACCATATAAGGCCTTGGAAGTTAGAACTAACACCTTGAAGGCGACCCGGAATTCAATTGAAAGCCAGTGCAGTTCGCGCAGGAGTGGAGTCACGTGGTCCGATCTTGATGCTCCTGAGAGCAGGCATGCTGCAGCGTTCTACACCAGCTTAAGTTTCCGGATCGCTGACAAGGATAGGCCAATGTACAGCGCATTACAGTAATCGAGCCTCGAGATGACCGTGGCTTGGATCACCGTGGCCAGGTCGCAGCGGGAGAGGTAAAGAGCCAGATGTCTTGCCTGACGCAGGTGGTAGAAGGCTATCTTGCAGGCGCAGGCAATCTGCGTCTCCATAGATAGCTGGGCGTCCAGCCGGACCCCTAGGCTCTTTACAGATGGTTGCGGACAAAGGGCCACACCGTCGAATGTCGGCCACTGGGTCTCTACTCCCTCCGGGCGGCCCAGCCACAAGATCTCCGTCTTCGCCGGGTTCACCTTCAACTTACTGGCTCGCAGCCATCCAGTTACGGCTTCTAGGCAGAGATGGAAAGTATCGGGTACAGAGACCACCCCGGGGTCCATCCTCAGAATGAGCTGGGTGTCATCAGTGTACTGATGACATTCCAGCCCAAAACTCCATAACAATTGGGCGAGTGGTCGCATGTAGATGTTAAATAACAGCAGGGAGAGAATGGCCCCCTGAGGAACTCCACAATGTAAGGGGGAGCCCTCGGAGACCACCCCTCCCCACTTCATTCGCTGCAAGCGGTTTTGGAGGAAGGAGGACAGCCAGTTTAAGGCTGTCCCTTCACCCCCGCCACCGCCAGGCCGTGTGTCAAAAGTTGGTAATCGACAGTATCAAACGCTGCCGTGAGGTCCAATAACACGAGCAGCGCCGATCCGCCTCAGTCCAAGTGGCAACGGAGTAGGTCTGTGATGGAGACCAGGACGGTCTCCGTCCCATGCCCAGAGCGGAAGCCGGACTGGAAGGGGTCTAGCCAGGTTGCATCATCCAGGAATGTCTGCAGCTGGTCCATTGCTGCCCTCTCAATTACCTTGCCCAGGTACGAAAGATTGGACACCGGGTGGTAATTGGAGGGAGCCGTGGGGTCTAACCCGTGCTTCTTCAGCAATGGACTAACCACCGCCTCTTTTAACTCCTCTGGAAAGGCTCCTTGCTCAAGGGAGCAATTGAGTATCTTCAACAGAGGGCCTCGTAACCCCTTCACGCAAGCTCGAATCAGCGTGGATGGGCACGGGTCGGTTTTGGGTAATGTAACCTGATCCTAAACTTATTTAGGCACAAACCCCATTTATATAACCAGGAACTACTTTAACTAAATGCATATTTTAAAAATAAAGTGGATTTTTAAATTTATTTATTTGTTCATTTATCATTTTGATTAATTCTCTCTTCTTCAGGTGAATTTTCACGCCAAATAGAGGAAAAGGATTCATTGATTTCTCAGCTGACAAGAGGAAAACAAGCATTTACTCAGCAGATTGAAGAACTGAAGAGACAGCTTGAGGAAGAGATAAAGGTCAGGATTTAAACATTTACATTTAAAAAATTCGATACTGTCGATTATGATCTTTTGACCCACCATCTGGCCAGGGCTGGGGTGAGGGGGACAGTTCTTAATTGGCTGTCCTCTTTCCTCCGGAACCGGCTCCAGCGAGTGAGAAGGGGCGAGGTTGTCTCAGGGGTGCCCCTCTTCATTGCGGGGTGCCTCAGGGGGGCAGTTCTCTCCCCTTTATTATTTAACATCTACGTCCGACCACTTGCTCGGTTGGTGCACAGTTTTGGGCTGGAGTGTCACCAATATGCGGATGACACCCAGCTCGTCCTGGGGATGGAAGGCCAGCCCGACTCCGTACCTGATAATTTTCATCGTTGCCTTGAAGCCATTACTGGATGGCTGCGAGCCAGTAGGTTGAAGGTGAATCCGGCTAAGACGGTGATCCTGTGGCTAGGCCGTCCGGGTACGAGTGAGATTCGGCTTCCAATCCTGGACGGGGCGACCCTTCGCCCGTCATCATCAGTTAAGAGTTTAGGAGTCATGCTTGACTCCCATCTGACGATGGAAAAACATATATCCACCGTCAGCGGAACAGCGTTCCATCATCTCCGGCAGGCGAGGAAGCTGGCTCCCTACTTGTCCCGCCACGACCTAGCCAGAGTGGTCCAAGCCACGGTCATCTCAAGACTGGACTACTGTAATGCTCTCTTCGTTGGCCTTCCTCTGTCGGTGATTCGGAAGCTTAAGCTGGTGCAGAACGCCACAGCCCGGCTAGTGGCAGGTCTTCCATCTCGCTGTCACATCACGCCGGTCCTGCGGGAACTGCACTGGCTTCCAATAGAGCACCGAATCACCTTCAAAGTGCTGGTTCTAACATTCAAGGCCTTGAACTGTCTGGGGCCGGTGTATCTAAGGGACCGCCTCTCCCCATATAGTCCTCCAAGACCACTGAGATCCAAATCATCGAACCTCCTGATGGTTCCAAGTCATACAGCCCTCCACTTGACCACAACTCGGAGGAGAGCTTTCAGCGTTATCGCCCCGGTGCTATGGAACGCTCTCCCTCCTGCCATTTGCGCGATCCCAACTCTACTGGCCTTTCGAAAGGCCTGTAAAACCCTTCTGTTTAGGCAGGCTTTTGGGTTGGAGCAATGCTAAGGCTCCACGATATGGCTAAAGGCTATGACTCCATGTAGTGGACAGGCGCCACTGTCTGATTTAATTGCGGATGTAATTCTCACATCCAATTATGTTTTAACTTGTGCCTGTATTGTTTTATTGTTTTATTCTGTTTTATTGTGTTTTATTGTGTTTTATTGTGTTTTAACTGATTAAGAACATAAGAACATAAGAAGAGCCATGCTGAATCGGGCCTCAGCCCATCTAGTCCAGCATTCTGTGTCACACAGTGGCCCACTAGTTGTACACGGGGATCTCTAGCAGAAAGGGGGGCAAAACCCTCACCTGCTCCCGACCCCCCACAACCAGTACCCGGGGAAAATCCTGCCTGCCTCCATCAACACAGAGGTGGCACTTGGATGTCCATTTCAGTAGCTACTGATTCCCTTGGTATCCATGAATCTGTCTAATCCTGCCTTGAAGCTGTCCAGGCTGACAGCTGTCACAACCTCCTCTGGAAGTGAGTTCCATAACCCAATGACCCTCTGGGTGAAGAAATATTTCCCTTTATTAGTCCTAACTTTCCTACCTTGGAGCTTTAGGGAGTGCCCCCTAGTCCTAGTATTGTGTGACAGAGAAAATATTTTTTCTTTGTTCACCTTTTCTATCCCATGCATGATTTTATACACTTCGATCAAGTCACCTCTTAAACGCCGTCTTTCAAGGCTGAAAAGACCAAGGCGTTGCAACCTGATTTCATAAGGGAGCTGCTCCATCCCTTGGATCATATTTGTTGCCCTTCTTTGTACCTTTTCCAGTTCCGTTATATCCTTTTTGAGGTGCGGTGACCAGAATTGTACACAGTACTCCAGATGTGGCCTCACCATAGATTTGTAGAGAGGCAATACAACATTTGCCGACCTATTTTCGATTCCCTTCCTGATCATGCCAAGCATAGAATTTGCTTTTTTCACTGCTGCAGCGCACTGGGTTGACATCTTCATTGAGCTGTCCACCAAAACCCCAAGATCCCTTTCCTGGTTTGTCTCAGAAAGCTTGGATCCCATGATTGTAATCGTTTTCATGATTGTGAGTCGCCCCGAGCCACTTGGAACGGGCGACCAAGAAATCCAAATAATAAATAAATAAATAAATAAATAAATATTATCTAAACAAGGTGTAATGGAAACGCTCCAACCCCCTGTAAAGACCATGCGTAGACAGCAACTTGATCCCACGAGGTTTATTGAAGGTATAACACTGTTGATGCCAGAACTGGCATCACAAGGAACAAACACTCCTTATATACAAACCACACCCCCATCACCTGTCCATCATACCCAAGGCCCAACCCCCCATGACTTGCAAGGTACATGAGAGATTGCATCATATTCTTCCTGAGATAGCAATATGCTAATCAATGCTACTCCTGTTGGTGTGGTGTGGCCTAAGGCTCATGTCCAGCTCTGTGCCTGTATCCAAGGCCACCACCTGATGAGGATTATCTCTGTTGGAAGGGTATGAGATAAGAGCACTACTCGCTCTGATCGACAGACCATTACAAAATGCTCCCCTCCCTCCCCCCTGTGAGGAAGAGGACTCAAAATTACCATACAACCCCAACGTCTCTATCCAAGCTCAACTCCAAACAAAACCACAACCAGCTCTCCTCATCCAAGATAAGAACCAATCCCATCACCCACAAAGCGAAGCGAATCCCCCTCAACTTTTTCCCACTCAACCTTACTCTGGGATAGAACCTTTCCATCTTCTACACATATCAATCTGGAACTCCCCCTCATTCAGGTAATCAGACATTTCCTACACAAAGGTCCAGCTTGTTCAAGGCCAATTTCCTACATTTAACCATTTCTTTTTTTTATTTAATGTTCTTTATTAAAGGTTTTTTTTCAGTACATGACATAAAAGAAAAAGCGATAGGTCAGAAAGAGAGAGAGGGGGGGATGGAAAAGAAGACCAATGGGGTTGGGGCGGGTGGGGAGGGGGGATAGGAGAGGTTGGATAAGGGGCTGGGAAAGAGGTAAATGCGGGGTAGGGGGTGAATAGAAAGAGGAAAAGAAAAAGAGAGATAGTTGAAAAGTGTCTTGGTGACTTCCAGTCCGGTCTGCAGGGTAAACAATAACTTGGCTTAAAGCTTTACTCGGAGCATGTGCTTCTTACACCACCTCTTCTTCTAGAAGTCTTTCTCTCTTTTTTATTAAATTTCTCTTTGGGGTTCACTTCCTGTAGATATGATTTCACTTGATTCCAGTTAATCCTACTTTCCGGGTTGCGGTCAGTCGCTCTGTTTTTTAAAATGTCCAAATCAATTAACTCTCTCACTTTGAGAAGCCAGTCCTCGACCTTCGGTGGGGAACCCTTTTTCCAGTTCTTAGCTATCTCAATTCGGGCTGCTGCTGCCAGGTAGAACAAAATTTTATCATTGTTGCTGTCTATCTCAAAATCCATTATGTTCAGTAAATAATAGTCCGGTTTTAGATCCATACTAAATCCTAAAATTTTAGTAACGTGGGAGTGTACTTCCCTCCAGAAAGACTTAATCCTCTTACAGGCCCACCAGCAGTGGAGGAATGTACCTCTCCTCTTCCCACATTTCCAACAGTTATCTTTTTGGTTTTTATAATATTTCGCCAGGCTTACTGGAGTATGGTACCAGTGGAAAAACATCTTGTACCAATTTTCGGTGATACTAGTGAACCCAGAGTACTTCAGTTTTCCTTTCCATATCTTTTCCCATTCTTTGAGAAGAATGGAATGTCCCAACTCTTGGGCCCACCTCACCATGGTCTCTTTAATGGTTTCTTCTTCCGTTTCCCACTCCAATAATTTATTATACAGAAGTGATATCTCCTTCCTCTCCACTTTCATCACTCTGTCCCATATTGTCTCCTGAACATCGAAGTCCTTCTGCAGGTCTTGCTTGAACTGTTCTGTCACCTGTGCGTATTGGAACCATGTGAGCTCCATCTCTTGCTCGCGTAGGCTTTCCAGCGATTTTAGCTGCCATCCCCTATGGGATCTGTAAATAAGCTGTTTATATGTTAACCACTTTCGTGCTGGTATCTCCTTCTTATGCTTAGCCTCTAGTGGTGAAATCCACATTGGAGTCTTTAGGTAGAAACGAGTTTTATACTTCTTCCAAATTTTGTTGAGGGCTGCTCTGAGATGATGATCTGTAAAGTTCTTTTCGATTGAGGCCTTGTCGTGCCAGAGGTAGGCATGCCACCCTCGTCGCACGTCAAAGCCTTCCAGTGCGAGGATTCTTTTTTTTCTTTCAGGGTGGCCCAGTCTCTTACCCAACTAAGTGCAGCCGCTTCATAGTACAGCTGCAAGTTGGGGAGTGCCAGGCCCCCTCTTTCTTTCTTATCGCACAGTAACTGATATTTAATCCTGGCTTTTTTACCGCCCCAAACAAATTTTAATATGTCCTTTTTCCATGATTTAAAGCAATACATCGTTCTAATTATCGGGATGTTCTGAAAAAGAAACATCATCCTGGGGAGGACACTCATCTTGATGGCTGAGATTCTGCCTGTCAGAGTTAAGTTTAGGTTTTCCAGCTCTCTAGTTTCTTTTAATGTTTTCCCAGGTCTTTTCGTAATTGTTCTTTAGTAACTGATTGTTACTTACTGTCAAGAAAATTCCTAGGTATCTTACTTTTTTGACAATCTCGTAGCTGGAGATTTCTCGTAGTTGTTCTCTTCTCGCATTGCTTATATTTTTAGTCAAAATTTTTGTCTTCTCCTTATTAATTTTGAGTCCCGCCACCCTGCCGAAATCTGTGATCTTCCTTGACCATTTGGCTATGGTTTCTAGCGGATCTTCAATGATACAAGCAATGTCGTCGGCATACGCCTTGACTTTAAATTCTTCTTTCTGAACGCGCAGACCTCTCAGTTCACCATCTTTCCTAATTGCATCAAGGAGCGGTTCCAAAATCATAATAAACAAAAGGGGTGAGAGTGGGCAGCCTTGTCTGGTACCTTTTGGAATGGTAGTCTCTCCGCAGGTTCTCCATTTATTAAAAGGCCCGCTTTCTGATTCGAATAGATAGCCTGGATTATATTTTTGAAATTGTAGCCCATGTCTTTCTCTATGATCATTTGCTTTAAGAAATTCCAATTGGTATTGTCGAACGCCTTCTCGGCGTCGACAAAGAGAAGTCCCACCTCTGTCTGGGGGTTCTTCTCATACACCTCTATAACATTGACCATGGCCCTGATGTTGTCCTTAAGATATCTTCCGGGTAAAAACCCCGCCTGATCCTCATGAATGATCTCTCTTAACAGATTTTTTAGCCTATTTGCTATCACCGAAGTGAATATCTTATAGTCATTGTTAAGAAGAGATATAGGCCTATAATTCTTGACCAGGCGCGGGTCTGTCCCTTTTTTGTGAATAAAAGTAATGTTCGCTTGTTTCCAGGAGTCTGGAATACTTGCCCTGTTCAAGGCGGTGTCCATCAATTTTTTCAGATACGGAATAATTTCCTCCTCAAAGACTTTATAGTATAAAGCTGTCAAACCATCAGGTCCCGGTGCCTTTATACTTTATAGTATAAAGCTGTCAAACCATCAGGTCCCGGTGTCCTCCCCTATTGGGCGATTAAGTTTTTCCCTTTGTAAGTCGGATATCTTGTCACTATGATGTGTGGATAAGTATTGGGTCACCTCACTCATATTGATTTGCTCCTCTTTGTACAAGGCTGAGTAAAACTCTTTGAACTGGACCGCAATTTCTTCCTGCGTAAATATTTGGGTGTCCCCCTTCATCAGGCACGAAATACATTGTTTCTGCCTTCTCTCAGTAAGTTTTTTTGCCAGGAGTTTCCCTGGTTTGTTCGCATTTAGGAGGTAATACATTTTGAGTCTTTTTAAATTCCTGGCCATTTGATCTATCTGGAGGGAGTTTATTTCTTTTTTGATCATCCCGATCTCCCATAGTAGCTTCTGGTTTTCCGGGCATGCTTTGAAAGTCTTTTCTTTCCTTGTTAGTTCTTCTTGGAGTTTATTTTCCTTTGCATGCCGTTCTTTATTTTTGCGTGCTCCCTGCTGTATAAAATTGCCACGCATCACGGCCTTACTTGCATCCCATAGAGTTTCTACTTTTATTTGGTCAATATTGTTTAACTCAAAGTATTCTTTGAGAAGTCCCTTATTGAGTTTAATCTCCCCTTCCGACCTGAGAAGGGTCTCGTTCAGTTTCCACCTTCTTATTGTTTTCTTGTGACGAATTGTCATTGTCAAGGGACAATGATCAGTATTGGTTCTTGGCCAGATTTTTATTTTGTCAGTTTTGATAGCTATTGATTTAGAAACCCATGCCATGTCTATTCTGGACCATGACTGATGGCGTCCCGAGTAGAAAGTGTAGTCCTTTACTGAAGGGCTTTTCTCTCCACACGTCTATCAGACTTAGGTCCTTTTTGAGGTTCAGAAAGGACACCGGAAGGACACCCTTGCCCCCTTGGCAAAAGGCACTCGGAAAAACTACAATTCCCTCTACTGCAATAGCAGGAGGTACTAATCAAACTACAATTCTCTATACAATTATACTTTAAACATCAAACCCTCACACAGGGGAAAACCCTCTGTGCCAAGCTTATCCAAACTCTTCCTTTAACAAACCAAAACCACACTCCAATCTAAATCTCTAGACAACCTTAACTCCATTAACAAGTCGAACCCCTTACACAGGACTAAGTCAACTGTGCTAAACCAATCACCCAAAAGAAATCCAATCCCCTTGCCCCCTTACCAAAAGGCACTCGGAAAAACTACAATTCCCTCTACTGCGATAGCAGGAGGTACTAACCAAACTACAATTCTCTATACAATTATACTCAGCAAGCAGTAACAAAGGCTACCAATCCCCCTGCAACCTAGCCCCTCTAAAGTCAGGAGACAAACCTTCACTCTAACAATCTACCAAGCCACGAGATGCAAGGAAACTATAAATCACATCACTAACAACCTCACAGTCTCAAGACGCAGGAACATAACCCCTCTGCGCACAACCAGCTCAGCCTTATCTACACAGGAATAAATCATCTGTGTCAAATTACACACATTATCAAAGTTAAATAACACAAACTCAAAACCTTACCTCCTAAATAATTCAATCCTCTTGCTTCTCTTCATGCCACACTTTGGCCAAAAAGGAACCAACAACACCGAAACTCCCCACGCAGGCAATTATCAACTGCGCACTAAGCCACTACTTATCTAAACCTAATATGATCTAACTCTGAACTCTCCCCACTAATACCAATCTATGGAACGTCAAACACCACAAAACCTGACTTCCTGGCAAATCCACCAGGAGTCCCTACCCCAACTTAAACCAAGTCTAAATCCTACTCTCCCCAAAATTCAACAAGCCATCACTCCATGTGGCAGGTATATCCTCCTCAGCTAAACAGAGGCAACTCTAACATTTCTAACAATAACTGCAACTTATACATCTAAACACAGCTAAAGACAGAGATACAGTATAATGCACTTGAGATAATTCTATCAATACACACAGTAATGTACACATTTAAAGCAAGAAATATCCCATCCAATATACAAATCCCCACAATACTAAAGCTTTCTATACTTACAAACCCCTCTGCAGGATTACATTAATAATCATAGGCTAAGCCTCAGCGTCATGCAAACCTGATCTCGGTACCATCATTCCGGGCCCAACTAAACATGGGATATCTCTTCAAGTAACACCACATCTTAATCCTGAAACCATCCCAACTCCAGCCCTTTTAAGGACACTTCCCCCATATAACAGTATTTCCCTCAATAAGCACATTACCACTAGGTCACTGATTTTCCCCAAAGTCCAAATTAACATGCTGGTTACTGGAACACTGGCCCACAGTTCATCCCCAAGGTTCAACTTGTTCCGAAGCCTGTCTTTCGACACAGCAAAGGTTTGCGCCCACAGTTCAGCCACCTTCCTCGAAAATCCTTGCTCAGGCCCAAACGAATTCCCACCCTCCGAGAGACCAAGTAACCCTGGGGTTTTATTCAAAACAAAACTAGCCAGCACCATCTCCAATCCAGCAGCTCCTCTCGAATTCAGGACCTCACTGCACTGGAAATCTTTATTCCGGACAGGATCAACCCACCCCCTCTCACCCGGCAAAGACTCCAACAACTGAACATTCCTAGTATCTTCCTTCAGGGGAACATCTGACGGTCGCCACCCGGTCGCTCCAGCCATCATGGGCCTCGCCAACTGCTCGCACCGGAAATCTCCGCTCCGCTGCACCATGGCCGACTCTCTCCCTCTTTCAAGAGGAAAAGCCTCAAACAGCAAGACCCTTCCTGCAGCTTTCTCCATTGCTGGACGCACCTCAGGGGCCTCTCTTACTGGATGAGAATTCCCATTCACATCTTCTCCATTCAGCAACTCCACAACTCCACTACTTCCCGTTGCGACCGGCTCCTCCTGGGGAACATCTGCCTGTTGACACTCGTCAGCAACCCACTCGATTGGCACTTCCACCGGTAAGGCCGCGTTCCATGGCTCTCCCTTCTCAGCCAACATCAAGGCAACGACGCTCTCCCCCTCAATAGCAACTTCACCTTTCCTCTCATCACTCTTGGGAAGCCAGCCATAAAGGATTCCGACCCACACAAAAGCAACGGCCAAAGGGAACATCTGGTTGTTTAAATTGCTCTCCTCGGAGGTCATCAAAACACTGAGAGCCAAGCCAGACACCTCTTCCTCTATAAGCTGAGAAACCTCCTGCCTCCCTTCCCCCTCACTGGCATTTTCACTTTCCAGAACGAGAGGCATTCCAGGCTTATCTTGCTGCCGCATTATCTCCTCAGCAGCTTTGCTCTCCTTCCACTTTTGGAAATCGCAAAACTTTCTCCACACCGTATTCCTCTGCCGTTTCTCTCTCAGGAAGCCTGGGTTCCAAAACAACCGACTGGGCCTCCTTCTCCAAGGCAAAGGTGCCTTCTTCCATTTTAGCAGGACACTCTCCAGCATCTTCAACCACCCACTCGATTCCACTCGGTAAGGCAGCCTCTGCAACTGGTTTAGCCCCACTTTCTGCTCCAGACATGCTCCATGCCTCCGGCTGGACCTTCTCCATTTCCGAAGCATCCTCATAACGTTCTTCCTCCTCTGCTGGGAAACATAACATAATCTCCTGAAACCTCCGGACCCTCTCCTCCAAAGCTTCCATTTTCCTCAGCAATACTCCCACGTCTTCCTGCCCACAATGCAGGGTTTTCTTTAACTCTTGCAGCTCGCAAAAACTTCTTTGTATCTCCTGGACCACCTCATTCCTGGTCCAATAAGAGGACTGAGCTTCCTCCTGCATGGCCCCTCCAACCACAAAGGCCACACTCTCTCGGTCCACCTGAGACCCCACCTGAGCCTCTGCTTCTCTGGGTTCTTCTCTGGATCCTGAGCCCACCTGAACGAACTCTTGCCAGTCCGCTTCTCTGAGCTCCTTTCCCCCTTCTTCTCCCAAGAAGGGGCGCCATCCGACGATTCCTCCATCACCCAGTGAGGAAGAAGCCCTGCAGGATCCTCAAGCCTGCTGCTGCTCCACCTCACTCGGGGCTCTCGAATCATCATGGCTCTTACCAGCTTTGGCAGGCTTATTTCGGCTACGTCTTCTACCACGGCGGCGCTGGCTCTTGGCCCCTGGTTCCTTCCGTCCAGTCCCATCCTCGTCAGAGGCTCCAGGCCCCCTGCTCCCCCCTCCGGAAACAATTAAGGTCTTGCTGGGGTACACACGTACGGCCTGGCAAACACCTGACGTTGCCATCTTCACGGGACCGTCCTTATCCCAAACGCCAGCCTTCCACCACTCACCACTCCTTCCTGCCGCAGCTTGTGAGCTCCTAGAGGCCTGGAATGGGGCCTCTTCTCTTCTTGGCCCCCCTCTGCCGCTTCCATAGGGAATAAGGGCTTCTGAAACCTCTCCGAAACCCTCCTCATATTCCCCCTCGCAGTCTTCTCCGGAATAGTCCCAATGGTACTCATCTTCATCCTCACTATCCCAGAAGTCAGCGGGACTCACCCATTCCACACCTGAATAGGGTCTCATCGCGGACCTTCCTCGACTGCTGAGCTCACTCTCTCACCCTCAGTGGAAAGCCTTCCACGATAGGTCTCTTTGCAGTTCTGGCATTCTGTAATGGAAATGCTCCAACCCCCTGTAAAGACCATGCGTAGACAGCAACTTGATCCCACGAGGTTTATTGAAGGTATAACACTGTTGATGCCAGAACTGGCATCACAAGGAACAAACACTCCTTATATACAAACCACACCCCCATCACCTGTCCATCATACCCAAGGCCCAACCCCCCATGACTTGCAAGGTACATGAGAGATTGCATCATATTCTTCCTGAGATAGCAATATGCTAATCAATGCTACTCCTGTTGGTGTGGTGTGGCCTAAGGCTCATGTCCAGCTCTGTGCCTGTATCCAAGGCCACCACCTGATGAGGATTATCTCTGTTGGAAGGGTATGAGATAAGAGCACTACTCGCTCTGATCGACAGACCATTACACAAGGTACTACTTTTTGATGTGGGAAAAATACTCTAGGAAGCTTTGAAAGAAACATGGCTTGAAAATCTATTATGATTGCTTTGAAGCATAAAGTTATTATGTAGATGCTTTAGTTCTCAGACTAAATTTTTCCCGTCCCTTCATCATTTTTTTGGCAAAAAAAGGCATATAATTTACTAGTCTTAACAAGTTAAACCTAAATTGGGTATAGGATTACAGGATTACAGATTAAGTATTATTGTTGTTAAAGACTTGGCTCCAACTCTAAAATTTGTTATACAACTTGAGTTTCTTAGTCAACTGTTTCTTCACTTCTCCAGGCTAAGAATGCATTGGCCCATGCCTTGCAATCTTCTCGCCATGATTGTGACTTGCTCCGAGAGCAATATGAAGAGGAACAAGAAGCCAAGGCTGAGCTCCAACGTGCCATGTCCAAGGCAAACAGTGAAGTCGCCCAGTGGAGGACCAAATATGAGACTGATGCCATTCAGCGCACTGAGGAACTTGAGGAAGCCAAGTATGTACAAAGCTGGTGAAAGAGAGAGGAGGGAGGTAGCTTGAAAAACTATACATGATAAAACATTGAAATGAAAAAAGTTTATGTATTTTGATAGAGAATATGTGAGGGGGTAGTAGTGGAGAACACTGTTAAAGTCAGTGAAGAAGGACAATTCACATACTGATTTTGCAACACATAGATTTCTTTGCATTTCAATGTATTATCATAGAAGGGCTGATGGTAATGTCTTGGAGAAAGCATGTTCCCCAAGTTTCTTCAAATTGTAGGTAATATTAGGTATCCATGATAAAGAATTGTTGTGTGTTCTCATTACAACTCACAATGGATGATACTTGAACAGTTGTATACATCTGAATCCCTAATGGATTTTATTATTTCATTCCAACAGGAAAAAGCTTGCTCAGCGTCTACAAGATGCCGAGGAACATGTAGAAGCTGTGAATTCCAAATGCGCTTCCCTTGAAAAGACAAAACAGAGGCTGCAGAATGAAGTGGAGGACCTGATGATTGATGTAGAAAGATCCAATGCAGCCTGCGCTGCTCTAGATAAGAAACAGAAGAACTTTGATAAGGTATTTTGGCAACAACAACAATGATTAGTAATTGTTGCATAAAGGCCTCAGAGCAAATAAATTAATTGTTTGATGGATTACAGATTCTGGCAGACTGGAAACAGAAATATGAGGAAACTCAGTCTGAATTAGAAGCTTCACAGAAGGAGTCTCGCTCACTCAGCACAGAACTCTTTAAGATGAAGAATTCTTATGAGGAATCCTTGGATCACCTGGAAACTCTGAAGCGCGAGAACAAGAATCTTCAACGTAGGTCCAGCTACAAATTGAGTTTCCCTTATCCAAAATACTTGAGAAGGAGGGATATCTGTATTTGCGTATACATGGTGAATGAGGGAAGGAGAGCGGGGTTCCATTGTTGGAAATTTGACAGGGGAAACTGAAAAGGGGAAAGAAGGGAAAGAACTCCACCTACACAAGATTCCACAAAAAAGCAGATGTCCTAGATGCTTTATTGCCTTTCAGCACACTTTCCGCCCCTTTAGCAAAGTAGCTGGGAATAGATGCTTTTCTCTGCTGCCCTGTGAGGTTTTTTTTTCATTCTCTCTGGGCTGCTCACATATGATTGCCAATGAGGTCTCTCTGCACTTGTCACCCATTTCCCAACAGCCACCCTACCATGTGCTGCAATTGTTCAGGCAAAAGGAAAGCAGATATTCTTCTGGGACGTCTGCTTTTTACAGGGGTCTTGTGTGAATGGAGCTCCATGACCTGCAATTCTTCCCACCTACTCTCCTCAAATTTCTGAAAGTGGTGGAGCAAGAGCTCCTTGAGGACAAACTCAGTGTGACTAGCCCTTTCCCCAAAAGCAGAAGTGGGAAGCTGGTGGCAAAAAGCTTTGGGTTTCAAAGTGAAATACTTTGGAGAAGGGAAATGGAACCTGTACTACTTTATAGTTAGACCTCAATCATTGATTCAGAGCTGACCAAAGATGACAAGCTGCTTAAGACAGAGCAGCAAATGACAACTCTTCTACCCATCCAATGTACATAATGTAATGCAGGCATTATTCAACCCACAAAGCCTCTGACAAAGCATCATTTTAGAAAGCCTTGTTATGTTTGCCAGGCCTATATCTTGTCTTATGGAAGTTAAAAAAATAAATTAAAATAAAACAGCACTTGCTTTAAGAGGATGTTGAAGGGGCACTAGAGAAACATAGTCCTTTGGTATCAGTCTGTAAGCAAGATAGAAGGGTATCCACCTTTCTCTCTGTAAACAGAAACACAGAGAGAAAGGAAGGGATGGGAGAGCATGTAATCCTGACTGAGATAAATAATGCTAATCACTAATACATGGTAATAACATTCATATAAATGCTATTCACCTTTTTATCTCTGTGTGATGCTAACAGAGGAGATATCTGACCTCACGGAACAGATTGCTGAAGCAGGAAAGGCTGTCCATGAATTGGAGAAAGTGAAGAAGCAGATTGAACAGGAGAAATCTGAAATACAGGCAGCTCTAGAAGAAGCTGAGGTAATCATGTAGTTATTTATAGGGGGGGGGGAGTATGCCACTGATTTGGTCATTTTGTGGTATGTAATAAAACAGGTGACTAGAGACATGAATAGAACAAAATATGAAGATCTTTGCTGGATTAGAAAGGAGATCTTTCTAGGCCATTAATCTGTTTCCCACTGGGAAGTCATAAATATGGCATGAAGTCAAAATCCCATTCTAGCTGTTACTTCATAGCATATATTAGCTGGAGGACGACTGATTCTAGCACCAACAATTCAATTTAGCAGTCATGACAAGCACACATTGCTAGACTTATATTATAAGCATATCTTCTTCCATTTAATGCATGTCACTTCTTAGGAAATTCCAAACAGCAGAGTTGTGGAGAAATACATCCATGTATCTGTCTTGGATATTCTACCAATTAATCCATTCAGAAACTTCAAACTTGTTTTAGAAAGCAGACAAATTGTCTCAGTTCACAATTCTATATAAATGTTTTGTTATTTGGCTATTTGGCTCAGTAATTTTATTAACGATTTGGTTTTAAGGCCTCACTGGAACATGAGGAAGGTAAAATCCTCCGCATCCAATTGGAGCTCAACCAGGTGAAGGCTGATATTGACAGAAGAATTGCAGAGAAAGATGAAGAAATTGATCAGCTGAAGAGGAATCACCTGAGAGTAGTGGAGTCCATGCAGAGCACACTGGATGCTGAGATCAGGAGCAGAAATGATGCTCTGCGTCTTAAGAAGAAGATGGAGGGAGATCTGAATGAAATGGAAATCCAGTTGAGCCATGCCAACCGTCAAGCTGCTGAGGCACAGAAGAACTTCAGAAACACACAAGGAATTCTTAAGGTATTTTAATTATTGTTATTATTGCTATTGTTATCATCATCATTTACATGTCGCTTTTTATCTCTTAAGAGAGATTCAAGGTACGTATATATAGGCACATCTATAATAAGAAATTTAAGGTGATTCTTACGATCAAAGAATTTCTTCGAAATATTTTCTCGGTGATCTTTTTCAGGACACACAACTGCATTTGGATGATGCCCTCCGAGGTCAAGAGGATCTCAAAGAACAAGTGGCCATGATTGAGCGCAGAGCTAACCTCATGCAGGCTGAGATCGAGGAGCTTCGGGCAGCTCTGGAACAGACAGAGAGGGGCAGGAAAGTGGCTGAACAGGAGCTTCTGGATGCAAGTGAGCGTGTGCAACTCCTCCACACACAGGTTAGTGTTGCTATTGCAGATTAAGGACCTCATCACATTAAGGCTGGGATTCACCACTCATTGTGACAAATTTGGCGAGGCTTGGCAGGAAGTGTGGGGAACCTATCATCCTGTGGCCTGCATTGCCTATCTTTCCCCTCCCCTCATCCCATGGGGGAAACATCGCCACCCAGTTTTCCCCATGACACCCAGTAGATTGATGTCATGTGATGGGAACTAGTGGGTTCTGTCTCTCAAGTGAAGTGGAAGTGTCATAGGAAAAGCATTTTTGCTCATCTGATGAGGTCATAAGAGAATGGCAGCTGCCAAGTAGCATTTGAGGGATGGAAGAGCTACTCGGAGCTGGAATCTTCATTGCAGGTTTAGGTGGGCAAATGTTCACATCTAAGTAGCTGCAACTGTGTCTAACAACATTATCCACCAGCTTACAAAAGCCATGACTTTTTTTCAAAATAGAATACCAGCTTGATTAACACCAAGAAAAAGTTGGAAACAGACATTGCCCAGATCCAGAGTGAAGTGGAAGAGACAATTCAGGAAGCCCGTAATGCAGAGGAGAAAGCCAAGAAGGCCATAACTGATGTGAGTTGGACAGACTTTCTTCAGAAACTACAATCCTCTTTGCAGCCAGCACACATAGCTTCATGACTTGGGATATTTTATGCTATTAATAGGCAGCCATGATGGCTGAAGAACTCAAGAAGGAGCAAGACACTAGTGCCCATCTGGAGAGGATGAAGAAGAACCTGGATCAGACTGTGAAGGATCTCCAGCACCGTCTGGATGAAGCAGAACAGTTAGCACTGAAGGGAGGGAAGAAGCAGCTGCAGAAACTGGAGCAGAGAGTAAGTCATCTGTTGTACACAACTTTTTTTTACTGTTTGTGTTATTCAGGTTACAATATAAGTGCTAACTATCCTTTTATTTTTCTTCAGGTGCGTGAGTTGGAAGGTGAAGTAGAGAATGAGCAGAAGCGCAGTGCTGAAGCTATAAAGGGTGTTCGTAAATATGAGAGGAGAGTAAAGGAACTCACCTACCAGGTGAGGATAGGACATTCCATGACTTTAGGCAAATTCAAGTGTTTACGGGTGAATTCGTAAAAGCAGTTTTATCCAACAAATTTACGCATACTGCTATTTACTTTTATTTATTCAGTCTGAGGAAGATCGGAAGAATGTTTTGAGGCTTCAGGATCTGGTGGACAAACTGCAGTTGAAAGTGAAAGCATACAAGAGGCAATCTGAGGAGACTGTACGTATAATTCTGAATCTTACACAGTCTGACATAGAATCATGAAAGCTGGTTTTACAGAGAATAAATCTTGAATTTGCATCCATGCACAGTGGTCAGACATGTGCAAAATAAATAGAAACTGTAAATAGATACTGCCGTGCATATCACAATATATAGACGTTTCTGCAATCGAATATGCACATGTGATTGCTGACTCAACAACTATGTCCCATAGGGTAGGAAAACTGCTTTTTAGGCAAATTCTCCTTATCTGAACCAATATATGTAGTACTAACATAGCCATGGCTCAATTTAAAATAACATTTAGGTCCAGATTTCAGTGGTAAAAATACTATGTTAGCTATGAAACAGTCCAGTTCTTTGTAGTGTTTTAACAGAGTGACTCTAAAGAATAAGAACTATTCAGGGAACCAACTTTTCTTATACAAACATGTTTTTCATGAAATGCTGTGGGTGTGCATCTTGCTTGTAAGAAATTTCTGTAATGGAGCAGTCATTATAATCTGTGCTATTTCCATTTTCTATTTTCAGCAGCTATATCCTGGTTTTTTAAACAATCAATCTGACCATGAGCCAAAACCAAGCAAATCCATGAGATACTTTGAAAATGTATTCAAACCATTTTTTAAAATATTTTGCCTCAAAAACAAAGTTTTTGGAACAATTATCTTTTGTTAATTGTTTTAACTACAAGGTTTTAATAAAGAAAACTTACACTGTAATTAATATGAGAAGTCTGAGCAAGTTGGACACAATTGTACTTATTTTTTTTTTTTTTTTAGAAAGATGCACTTCCCACCTTTCATTTGAGGAAGCCTGGCTGGGAAGTCCTCTGCATATTATAAAAATATCTATCATCTAAAATGGAAAAAAGGACTGATTTTGGAGTGTATAATGGGTTATGGGAAGGAACACACTTATGGATTCCTGATACCTGCACACACACACACACACACACACACACTCACACACACACACACACCCTTGTCATACATGTACATCCAGAAACAGAATTTGTAAAAGTTTGCATGAGAGCTCTTTAAGGGAGCAAGAAATCCGAACTTGTTCTCACATTTCATATATCCTAAAATTTATCCATAAACTTTAATATGAAAGTGAATCATGTTTTTCAACTGGCACAGAGCATCCCAAAGCAATTCACAGAAGGATTTCAAGGAATAGTCAAAGCAAAAAGAAAGCACAAATATTTACACTTGATTTTGAGAGTTCAAGAGAGGAAGTAAAAGAGGGAACGTACACTATATTTGTCCTTGAGATACTTAAAAAGTAATGGTGTGGTATTCATCCAGTAGTGCTTGCTCACATAACCTAGTAAATTGGATCAAGAAGTCTTAATAGGAACCACGTTTGTGTTTTCCCTGGAAATTTGAGTGAGATGCTTTGAATGGACACTCATATATAATTCTACACCAATTCTGGAAACAATTTTCTTGAAAGAAAAGAGAAAGACGATGTTTGTTTATCTTTGCTCATACTGCCTAAAAAATAATGTATACTATTTAATTGCTAATTTGCCAGCATACAGATTTTCTTTTTTCCATTTTTAGGAGGAACTATCCAATGTGAATCTTTCTAAGTTCCGCAAGATTCAGCATGAGCTGGAACAGGCTGAGGAGCGGGCTGACATTGCAGAGTCCCAAGTGAACAAACTCAGGGTAAAGAGCCGAGAAGTGCACAAGAAAGTTGTTATAAGTGAAGAATAAGGCGTCTTAGAAGATCCACAGTGACTGAAGAAAAACACAAAATGTGAAATTCTTTGTCACTTCCTCTGCATTGTTTCCCTTCAGTTTGTAGAAAATAAAGATTGTAGATTCCTTGGCAAACAAAAAAATGCCTTTGTGTTTTACTTGAATATATTATCCGGAACTTTAAAAATACAGACCTTAAATTATGTTCCTTATGTATTACATTCCTAATACAAACAAGTATTGGTGAGAAAGCTTCTGTTGAGAAACTTTTTCTCCATGATAACTTCTAGGAGTTAATTTTCCTTCTAGTGCATACATTTCACTCACTCCCTGTTGTCTCACCCTGTTCTTAATTATGAGTCATTTGTAAGTCAGATGTTTGTAACTCAGGAACTGCCTGTATAGAGACAGAATTTAGAATCAGTAGTTTCTTTAACACAACTGGGGTTGGTTCCTGAAGGCGATTAAATGCCATATGGTGATTTTGAGATACAGCTGAACACTTTTCCAATTCAATTCAACTAAACTAAAGTTCTAGTTCTAAAAAGGTCAGTTCAATCAAAGGCAAAAGCTCAAAGTTAAGCATTGAAAGGATAAAGGTCATTTATTTTCAAATATGTAGCCAACCATAAAAATCCATAAGGCTCTCAAAAGTCTTGTGTCTGGATTACTATAATAACTGAATATGGCAGGAGTCAGCATTTGTTTCTCCCTAGATAACCTCCAGGCACTGTCTTTGGCTTGCTGGAGTAAGAAAGATATCAGAATACCAGCTACTGTCACATTCCAACACCATTTTAATAAAACAATAGCCTGAAAGCATGTAGTTGGCTTAGCTTCTCATATCTGCAATGGGAAAGGTTCCAAGCATGCATGAGACATCAGACACCCTCACATGTCATTGAGTAACTTTAGCTAAGTATTTTGAATTAAATTTACTTGTGAATTTTCCGATCCTTGAGACACTGAGACACTCAAACAAGAACATAATCAACTGCC
Organism: Anolis apletophallus; assembly: GCA_030556195.1. Classification (NCBI taxonomy): domain Eukaryota; kingdom Metazoa; phylum Chordata; class Lepidosauria; order Squamata; family Anolidae; genus Anolis; species Anolis apletophallus. Next base: position 114,608,791 of record JARBWK010000001.1, on the reverse strand, counting down.
ACAATCAGTTCCCATTTCAAGATTTTTTGGTGGAAAATGTACAAAAGACAATTTTAGGACAGAAAAAGTTAAAGTTTTTCACAATTGAAAATTTCCCAAATTAGTCACAGAATGAAAAAATATGCTTGAAAATGCATAAAATTATTGTAGTCTTAGCCAGCACAGAGGAAACTACTGCAGTGATTTATTCTTGTGTGTAAGAATTAAATAATAGTATATCCCTATACAATAACTCTCTACTACTCTTGGAGTATGAAGATAAGATACTATAATGTTATCCTAACACATATGGAATAAGAAAATGTATGTCATTTGCTCCACACATGCATCAAGTAACACAAAACTCTTTTGGTTGAGAGGCAAGGAAAGGTCTAAGCATCAGTTCCTTTTGTTTCTGAGTGTCCAATAGCGGCAACAAAAGGGCATTTTCATCACAATGATGCCTTGTTTTATGTCAGATAAAATATAAAATCCAAATCTTACAGGTCAGCTGAAATATGGTTAGGATTGCCACCAGGATAAGTTTTGCTGCAATGGGCTGCTTTGTTCAGCTCAGCCTGTGTGTTGGGGAAGGAATATTATTCAGTGATAGGAGTATACCCTAATGAACAATTGCTGTTTTTCTGCAGGGAAACAGATGGAGTATGCATTGAAAGCTAGCAGGGTGCTGGCAATCACAGGCTATAATACCAAACTACCAGAATATCACTCTGTTGTTAGACCAAACAGATACGTTGAGAAGCCTATGCTGAAATACTAACTCACACAGCTGAATTTCCGATCCTCAGCTCCTAAAGCCTCAGAATGCTAAGCACTTCTGCAACTTAGGTTTGTGCCAAGCATGTGATTTAACCTCCTAAAGTTTCCCTAAGGTCTCATCACTCACACTCACATTTAGAGCTGCTGCTCGCAGATAGTATTATAGTTTTCAGACTTACTTTAGAGATGACAACCCTCTGTTGGAAAGCTTGCTGAAACAATAGTCCTCTGTTTAAATGCACCTGCTGTGTCAAGAGTGAACAATATCCATAAACATCCCCTAACTTTGGAGGACCACAGATTATTCTATTTTTATTTGAATGACCCCTTTCACTATTTTGAGGACACTCTCAAAATTTCATCAGGCCCCTCCACATGTGTTTCACACCCAGATAGTAGCAGTTAGCTCAGGCATGGCCCTCCAGGTGTTTTGGATTTCATCTCCCAGAAATCCCAGCCAGCTTACCAGCTGTTAGGAATTGTGGGAGTTGAAGTCCAAAACACCCGGAGGGATGAAATTTACCCATGCCTGAGCTAGCTGCACCCACATCAGTTGGAAAGTAAATCTCTGGGATTTACTGGAGCCATCTGAGGTACTGAACCTACTTGGACAATTGGGTTGGATAGTTCCTTTACAGCAGGGATTCTCAAACTTTTACAGTCATGGAGCCCTTTTTGAAGCAAAAGTTTCATGTGGAGCCCAATAAATGTTTCTATATATTATGCATTATATATAATGTATATATATCAGGCATGGGCAAACTTTTGGACCAAGGGGCTACATTGCATTTTAAAACATGACAGACAGGCTGGGACAGTGGCAGATAGATGGAGAGGATTTGTATGAACTAATTGGGGGGAATGAACAAATTTTAACCAACATAAATAAGGTGAGGAGGAGGGAGGGAGGGTCTAGGTGGCAAGGAAAAGAGCCTGGGCAGTGGGGGAGGTCAGAGGGAAAGAGTCTGTTCCCTAGGAGGAGGATGCTGTTGTTTAGGCAGCTCCAAACTTTAATTTCCCTGCATCTCTCAGGAGGAGGAGGAGAAAAGAGGAGGAGATGGGAAGAAGCATGGCACTGTGGAGCCCCGGGCCCTGACTATCCCTCGTGGAGCCCCAAGGGCTCCATTAAGTATAGTTTGAGAACCCCTGCTTTATAATATGTCCAAAATCCAGAGATCATTCACCACCACTCGTATATAGAAGTCACCAATAACAGCTATATTTCTTTCATTTTTCTTGTGCAGATCTTTGAGAATTTCATTTCACTTTAGCACATTCATTATAGAAGATGAAAATAACTTGAGGTGTACAAAATTTGGATATGTGAGAAAAAGTAACTGACAGATTTGCTCCATCCCTGGATGTCACCCGGACAGCACCCTGAACATAGCTTTCACACTATTTTCAGAAGTGCTGTATTTAAATTTAAATAAAAGTAATTATTTCTAAGGATGCACCTGCACATGCAAATCAGTGTCACTTTTATATTATAGGAAGGGGATGTATAAGTGCTATTTTACCAAAAAGGCAATAATGTAGGAGAAGTATCATAAGAATTCTGAGTTTGTGTATACATTGACAGGGAAAAACATGCATGGCAGTGTCATTCAGAGTCAGTGGGCAACTTCCTGTTTGATTGAGGTTGGCCCCTACTATTTCCAAAGCCAAAGAAGAGACTTCAGCAACAATATGGTGCTTCTACATGGGGACGGGGGTGCTCTCTGGTTTCCAGTGTTATTTCCTCTTTCTGTCTCCTAATAAAGCTAGTCTGATACATATTACTCTGTACACCAGCACCTTTGTTTTGGGACAGAGGAAAATGGAGAAGGGGGACACATAGTGTCTATGATGCTATTCCCAAGACCACAGATGTGCAAACTTACTATAATTTGCAGTATTTTATATTGGACAAGCTAGAATATTGAAATGTTAAGAGTTATTTGATTGTTAGTATTTGGTAATTTTTAAAATCTTTATGTGGTGATTGGCATGCAAGAATCTGACAAGTCACAACAAAAATACATGCAGTGGTGTCAATTTGTAATACTAATAATCTTTATTTATATCTTGCCCCCTTCTCCAAACAGGACTTACAAAAAGAAGTCACAGTACAAAATCCAAACAAAAATAGAATAAACACATAAACAACAATATAAAAAACAAAGCAAACTAAGATCTAAAAATAACAATATAATAAAATGCATAATTTAAAATTTTGCTGGATTATGTTGTAATTAATTTGTAATGATTAATAGCTAGGCTACTTTATAGATTAGTTTTCTAAAGTTGCCTGAGTGACAGACACCAACACGTCTACCATGTTCAGATTTCAATATTAATTTGAAATACAAATTTGCATTGTCAATTTATATTTAGAAGGATAGTGCAGAATTGAAACAGTGAAACTGTTAAGCAGATTTTAAATAGTAACAAATTTTAGCTCTACTTTACATTCACCAGCCTTCTCCTTTGCACAATAAAGTTGACATCCATTCAACTACAGTAAGTGTATCCAAATTCTTTGAATAATTGGATACCTTTCCATTGCTCCCGTAATAACATTAAGTCTCTATTATTTCTCTTCTGTAATTCTGACAGTATAAGGAACGTTTTTAGCATGTGTCTCCTAGTCTTTTCCACATGCTTCCTCCGCATTTTATACCCAATGATCTTAAACACTGGAGCAGTGATCCTACAATCTGTCATTAAATGAACTGCTCTAGACTCTATTAACTTTTTATATTCATAACTTTCATCATCTCCTCTTTTCTCATTTACCAAGATTCTTTATCTTCTAACTGTGTGTGTGCATGTGACCTGTTGACTTATGGCAACCTCATGAATTTCACAGGATTTCTTAGGCAAGGATTGATCAGAGTTGCTTATTCAAGTTCATTCCTCTGAAACATAGCCTATAGCACCTGGTATTTGTTGGCAGTGTCCCATCCAAGTACTCCAAGATCAGGCAAAATCTAGTGCCTATAGTTTAGAGTATTCCTAGGAAATCTCAATCAGTGCCGAAATGCTCTTCTAACTTCTTGCTCCTAAAGATTTCTCTTACAAAGAACAGGAAAAGTTTTCTCACTCTTCTTCAAACTTTTAATCCAGCCTGTTGATTCACAAATAACAGGAATTCTTTTTAATCGCTCCTTCTTCAGGGAGAATATATAGGCAACCACCCACTTCCCCCTCCCCTTGTCAAGTTATATATAGATTGATTCATGGAGCTGATCTGTCTAATTATATCTATTCACGTCAAATATGAATGGGAATCCTGATAGGAGTTAAGATTGCCAAAAGGGTTTTAACCTTAGGCAGAAGGGGCGGCTGCTGTGTATGCAAATCACTTCCTATATAAGTAGCCCTGGTTCCAACCTCTTACGTCCTTGCACCAACAGCTTGAAGGTAAGTGTGTGAGGAGCTTGAGTTTAAAAGGAGTTGGATCTTCCTCCAAATTCTTCCCAGCCTAGTGCATTCCTGCTGCCTTCTGTACTCATGAGCAGAGACTACCTATATCAATAAGGATTTATTGCTGGACCTGTCATAAAGGATCAATTATTTTTATTTTTCAGTATTGGCCAGCTCGACCCTGTACTGTTATTCACCTGATAACACACAAGGTAAGACCCCGATTTAGTTAATCCCTGAGCATAGCCAATACACACCAGGGAAGCATGTGCATGCAACTCAATAGGTAGATCAGAGAATAAAGATTCTGTCTATGCTGATGAGGTAAAGACTACTCTTAAATCCCATTTTTTCACGTGCCAGGAGCGACTTGAGAAACTGCAAGTAGCTTCTGGTGTGAGTGAATTGGCCATCTGCAAGGACGTTGCCCAGGAGACGTCCAGATGTTCTGCCATCCTGTGGGAGGCTTCTCTCAATTCCTCACATGAGAAGCTGGAGCTGACAGGCAGGAGCTCACCCCACTCCTCAGATTTGAACCACAGATTTTTGGTCAGCAGTCCTGCCAGCACAAGAGTTTAACCCATTGTGTCATCGAGGGCTCCTAATCAAGCTAACAACTGGATGTATTACTTGGTTCAATGCAGAACACAGATGTCCAGATTTCTTTTTTCCCCCTGTGGTGTCCTGGAATGCATTTGCACAATTAAGAGTAATCCTCCAGTTACACCCCTTCCTTGAGAAGTTGGATCTAGCTGTGGCAACACACACCTTCATTATGTATTGTAGCACACTCTACATGGGGCTGTCTTTGGGAACTCTTTGGAAACTTCAGTGGGTCCAAAATGCCACAGGTAGAATGACAACATAATCCCTTGTGGAAACGCCTCCAATTGCTAGTGGTTCATTTTTGACATACTGTAATTCAAAGTGCTGATCATGACCTATAAAGCCCCGTATGAAAGCCACCAGTCTCAAAGGAAGGCTTTCTTTCACTCAACCACTCACACAGGTCCATCTGCTGAGGACATGGGACTCTTTTCAGTCGCTGCTTCCACATCCAGAAATTACCATTCCATGGGAGGCTAGCCTGGTTCACTCAAACTTTTAACAAGCACATGTTTGCAGGGAAGGTGCTTCTGGAAGGGGGAATAGAAATGGATGCTCAAAATTGAACTATTTTATGCTTTTTATTAATATCTTATTCAGTTTCATTTATTATTTTAATTGTGTTTAAATATATTGTTATGCTGTTAGCTAATTTTGTTTTATTGATTGGGTCTCACACCTAGAGAAAGGTGGCATATAATTACATAAATAAGTAAATGGGCAAACTGCTTCATGGACTCTAGTTTGTGCTAGCAGGAGATAGGAATTAATATAGTTCCCTCAATGATACTGATACCCTTACTAACCCAGCCCTTCGTAAAAGAATGTCTGGAGCAACAAATCTCTCTTTATGGGAGAGATTGACAGACAACATCATGTTAAGCTTTTCCTTAAAATGTTATTACAGTAGACTCTCAGATAACTGGCACCTCCGGCGATTGGTAGATGCTGGATTAATGTTATTTCTGGTTGCTTGAGATTTACTATTAAAAATAAGTCTAACTAATACTATACTCCATGCTATACCATTCCATAAACTCTGTATTATCTTGATATTAACACTGAAATACAGTAATTAAAAAATTAAAAGCAACTAAAAACAAACTTAACTTTACCACAGTTTTACTATAGTATAGAAACAGCTTTGTGGATGCATTATTATTTCTTACATTCTGGTTTTTCTGGTTTCTTGAGAGTTCTAGTTGCTTGAGTCCCAGTTAACTGAGTCTTGTTGACTTCAAATATATGAGATAAAAATAGAACTGAAAAAAATTAAAATGACAATATTTGAATAATCAAACATACTATTATAATTTACTCATTAAAAAGTCTAACAAGCCTGAATCCTTACCCCCCTTTAACAGTAACCACTTATTTTATTTATTTATGAGAACAATTCATATTATGTTCTTCATTTGCTACAGCAATTCTCAGTGCAGTTTGCAAGAAATTAAAAGATTGTGCATCCCTCAAATTAAAATGATGGTTTGTTTATTTATTGATTTCAGTTATTTATAACCCGCCCTTCTCTACCCCCCGAAGGGGGACTCAGGGCAGCTGATAAAAGGCAACAAAATGATGCCACATATACATTGCATAAAAATAGCAAAATATCAAAATTACATTAAAACAGCTTAAAACCAATTAAATAACAATTGGCTACTCCTTGGGCATTAGCAGTTTATATTATCTAGTATCATGAATAATGAAACAAATCCCATGGAAATGAACTAATCTAAGATCTAGAATTCAGAAAGCATTATTATTATTATTATTATTATTACTATTACTACTACTAGTAGTAGTAGTAGTAGAAGTAGTAGTATTTGTAAGCTGCCTCTCCCCATGGCTCAAGCTGGGGTACAACAGTTAAAACATTCAGATAAAACACAATACCATACACACACACACACACACACACACACACAGAGTACACAGATTAAAACACGATACTAATAGACCGTAAATTTTATATTAATAGTTTAAAATTGACTAGGTAGCCCTACTGGAAGAGAGAGGTCTTTAATCGCAACTTAAATTCTGACCGCTTATTTAGCAGTCAAAGCTCTTCTGGCAGGTCATTCCACAGTCTCAGGAGAGCAAATAAAACCTCCTCAGGGTGATGGTTACCAATATGGTTTTGACTGGTTAAGTAAGCATCCCTCAGAGGACGCATGTGTACAGGGCAGATTCTACGGAACAAACACAAATTATGGACACATCTACACTAACCACTTATGTTGGTTTAGAACCAATTTGGGAGGAACCAGTCTTGTTTGGCAAGTGATTAGATTAACAGATCTGGAATTTGTTTGAGGCCAGGCGAATGATTACTCCCCTATTTTCAGGAGAGATTAGCACTACAGAGGCATAGGATGTTGGGGGGGGGGGGGAGAAAAGTGACGGTTAGAAGTGGAGGTAATCAGTTACTTCTCCCAGTGGGTCAATTAGCCCTCTGCTGGTCAGCCATGCTCTTGGGGCATTTTTGGCACGCACGCGCGCATACACACACACCGCTTTGAATTTTGTAAAACACCTTGCATTCTGCTAAGTCAATTTTGTTCTGTGATCTGGGTTATATTGAGATCTGCTGCAGCACATTAAAAGGCTTTTTTGACACTTTCCTGTGGCTTTCTCTAATGCACTGCAACCTCCTTAATCCGTGGTGGTGTGTTTTAGGGCCGCTGCATTGAATAATCAGTAATTCAGTTCAGGATGAAATTATAGGCCTTGAAGAAGTATCCCCACATTTACTGTACACAAAGTGATTGATATTTTTATTTGTTTCAGATTTTTTAATTGGCTGGGTTGCACATTATAACTCTCAGCCATGTCGTCAGATGCTGAGATGGCGGCCTTTGGGCCAGCTGCCCCTTACCTTCGAAAGTCAGAAAAGGAAAGAATTGAAGCTCAGAATAAGCCCTTTGATGCCAAGAACTCAGTTTTTGTGGTGGATCCTAAGGAGTCCTATGTCAAAGGCACCGTCCAGAGCAGGGAAGGAGGGAAAGTCACAGTCAAGACTGAAAAGGGAGACGTGAGTAAAATGTAATAAATATAGTACTATAATTTGTTTTCACCTTTCTACTTTGTAAGATATAAACTGTTCTACTCTTTCTTTTCCAGAGTGTAACAGTAAAAGATGATCAAGTCTTCTCCAGGAATCCCCCCAAATATGACAAAATTGAGGACATGGCCATGATGACTCACCTTCATGAACCTGCAGTCTTGTATAACCTCAAAGAGCGTTATGCAGCTTGGATGATCTATGTAAATATATTCTGAATTATCATTTGTCTACCCTTTTATAGAGCTAAATTTTAAGACATCAGTGTCCTGAATTTTGGAATTTAATTTTTTAATGATATTGTAAATATCAACAACAGGCAAACAATAATGTATTGATAAATTATGAAATGGTGATATCTTAATGTCACATCTCCAAAATTGCAAGTTGTGTTGATCCTTATCAACAAACCAGTTCTAGCAGTTCCCATTTCCACCAAGACTGGGTCTTTTCTTAATTTAATACATATTAATTTCCTATCCAAAACCAAGTCATCCCAGAATACTTTGGATTACAACAGCAATAGTTTTCATCAATACAGTGTTACTTGGATGATTCAGTCCTCTCATCTATAGCCTCAACTACTGTCAGAAACATAACTATAACTAAAATCAAAGGAAACAGGATAGCCTTAGGGTGGTGGCTGATAACATTGCCATCCTTGCAGATGAAAAAGTTAAAGTAGTTCAGTCCTGTGAACTCCTGTTGTACTACAGTTTGTTGACAGAATAAAATAAATTGTTCTGCTCTTCTTACAGACATACTCTGGCCTCTTCTGTGCCACTGTCAACCCCTACAAGTGGTTGCCAGTGTACAACCCCGAGGTGGTATCTGCCTACAGGGGCAAGAAACGTCAGGAGGCTCCTCCCCACATCTTCTCCATCTCTGATAACGCATATCAGTTCATGTTAACTGGTGAGTACAATAATTAATTTGAGAGAATTACGGTAATATATTCCCAGGAGAAGTGTCAATCTTTCTGGGACATATGAAACCCAGACAAGATAGCAAATAATTATATCAGCAATAAAGAGCTGTCTCAGAAAAAAGAAGTGCTAATTCAGCTTAATTCCTGCCCATGGAGTGATACTGACTTTACTTCTCACCAAAATATGGCAGAGGGTCAGCTCTGAAGGAAGAAAACAAACAAAAAATAATTCCTCCTGTGTTTTAATGTTAATTATTATTATGATTATTTGATTTCTTTACATGTATGTGTTTTTAAATTGATACTTGAGGCAACATCTATGAGGAAATTATTTATAATTAGCACAAACAAAAGTCAAGTTACAGCCAGCTGAAAAAGAATGATGGTCATAGGTCCATTATTTATAAAATGCTTTGAACACATAAACTTTGCAAATAAATGATAAAATCTAATCTAGTCCTTAGAGCAGAATGCCTATTCACACATTGCATATCTTGGTACCTCATCATATTGATGAAGTCCTATGGGGCGATTCACTAGATTCCATGGTGAATTGGTGGGGCAGCGGGGCAATCCCGGTGCCCCACTTTGCTGGCAGATATGCTTCCCATCACACGGAGGGAAGCATTACTGCACGGCTTTCCCCTGCGCTGGCCCCATTGTTCCAAATAGTAACCCTCCTATGTTCTGGGCACAGCATCATAGGACTCTTGCACCCCAGTTCATTGATGGAGCCTTGCTGGAAGTTAGCCTACATCATGGAATGGGCGTGGGGCTCCATCAATCAGCTGTCCTAGCACACTTGCACTTAATCATGTGATGAAGTTCCTATTCACATAAGTACTACTATTCCTTGGACATATGAAAAACATGCTGTATTCAATAGTTCATAAGATTGTTCTGTTTGCTTTCCAATTTCCATACCATGAATATCCATTCAACAATTTTGCAGAGCTAGTATGGTATATGAAAATGGGTGTTAAATTACAGGATGTGTGGAGCACTCCCAAAGATCTGCATCCTCAGCCATAAGATCCTAAACCCTCCAACCCTCTGTTTGTTTGGGGAATGAACTTTCCCCCTCTCAGTTAGTTATAAAGCTGTCTATGCCAGCCCTTGAGTGTCATATATGAAGGATGTGATCCTGCGGGTTCTCAAGGGAGTTTGAATCCAATGGCTCATGGTTCTCCTTCTACTTTTCACCCAATTACAGAGCTTTTTATATGCTTGCAATGGCAGAAACACCCCTGGTAGTAGCTCCATGAGCTTTTCTGGGATCAGTGTGAGACTTTAGACAACCGTATTCAAATAATCCCCACCTGCTTCAGTGAATAGTTTTGGGGTTTAAAATTGCTTTGTTTATCCTTTGTTCTTAATTACAGCCAAAGGATTGTCTCTCATTCACAATCTGTTAAAACACATAATGTTCACATGGTGGATCTTGTTTACTGTCACTACGGTAATTCTTTATTTACTACAGCAATGGATAGATTTCAGACCAGGGGGTATATAATGCCACTCCAGATACTTTCAGTGGGTGGAATCATTCCTAGTACCTCCAAAATTCCCAGGCCTGTTATTATTTTTTTGGCAGAAAGAAAGAAAAGAAAAACAAAGCTTGGATGCCTCTTCAGATCAAGTGCTGCAATTAATTTTGTAAACAGATGATGGGAACCTCCTACACTGTTTAACATAAACAATACATGTTTTAGAAAACATTTCAATGGGAGATACACAAATATGCACACTCTGGGGATGGGAGTACGAGACACTGATAGAAGAGAGTAGCATTTTGGGATTTTTGCTTAGCCCCGTGGCTGTTAAGCTACAAGATACTGCAGGTTTTCATATCATTCTCCATGCTGTCCAAGATCTAAATAAAGCTGCTTGGTGAGGTCATTTGGGGTTTTGGAGTTGTGTGCCATCAATATGTGGATGACGCCGATTTTTATTTCTCTGTATCATTAGAGTCAGCAGGCACTCAAAGCTGCTGGGAGCTATAATATGCTGGATGTGGGCCAATAAACTGGATAAAATGCAACCTGTATGGATTGGTGATTCTTAGGTCTGAAAATTAAACAAATAACCTGTCCTGGATGGAGCTATATTTCCCAAGCAGGTGCTCGGAAGTACTCTTGGTTCTCTTCTCTTACTGAAAATAATTGCACTTTCATTCTGAATTCACTGTTTAGAATGACATCTTAATCCCTGAAAGCCCTAGGATATTTGTAGTATTGCCTTTCCTTATAGATGCTTTCAAAAGAATGGAGGTCTGCTGGGGCAAGGGGCTTCTCTATGCCCCATGAGTGAGGTCAATATTGTATTTCATCTTGGCATAGTCACACTTTTCTTCTGCTGAAAAAAAGGTGTTGCGACTATTACACAGTGAAAAAATTATACAGTGAAAAAGCCCCATAGGAAAGGAGGTAGGCATGCGGGCAAGTGAAACTACCCCATTGGAACTACAGGACTTCCATAGTTTCAAGGAAAGAGGCCAGGGGCACAAGGGTGAATGAAGGATCTGACAATTAGGTGACACATCCGAAAATAATGGGGGGTTTGCAACTGGTATTAGGCAACGGTGACCAATATGCGATGGAATACGGTGTATATTGTGAGGAAATGGGAAAGGGTCTTCTCAGCTATGGCACTTCTTTTGAAGAATGCTCTCCTATTGGACTCCTGATTGACAAAATACTGGTTACCTTTAGATAACAAGGAAAAACATGAGCTTTATTAATTTCCTGCAAATACTGTGCAGAGGGTTTTCAAACAGTTTTAATCTTTTAAACCTATTTCAATTTGTTAATGTTTAACATGTTTTTAGTCTGCTTAAATTATCTTGTATTGTTTAAAATTGTTTTAACCTGTAAATATTTATTTTACCAGAGTCTCCTTGGGGAGAGAGTGCAGACTATAAAGTCTTAATTTTATTATATATTGCCGGGGTGCTATCTTGACATTTTTGATAGAAGGTAGGGTAGTTGGGTGTATTGGATTTTATTAAATGCCACTCTATGCTAAAAATTCTGAGTCAGCAATCCAAGATACACATTAATTTCTTCAGTCTTTATAAAATATGGCAATTGTTTTGCACAATTCATTCTAGTTTTCCTAATAGTAAAGAAAGAAACTACTTGGGCCACTGGAATTCAACCTAGATGAACTTTCATCTCTGATTACTCTGCAGTCAAGTATATCTTTTCAGGCATTAATGACTATATATGTGTTTTAAAATATACAGACAGATGATTAAGGTTTCCAAATTATGGGAATTGTATGTTTAATAAAATTCTGTACTATTGCTTAGAGCTCTGGTGGTAACAAATCAAACACACAGTCCCGACTTTATCCCAGCTATTTGTTATTTATCATAAAATAACTGTATCCAAACCATAATTATTTAAAAAATTATTACTTGCACTGAGGTCTCAATTGATTGAATTAGACTCAGTTTCAAAGGGTAGCCATAATATTCTAAATAGTCTCTGTACTAATATCTCTTTCCAGATCGTGAGAATCAGTCAGTCCTGATCACGTAAGTTTGTTTCTTTTATTGGGATCCATACTAAGTTTTCCACTGTGAAATATCACCTATTACCTTGCCGATTACATCCATTTCCATAGAAAAAGGCCAAAGTTCCACATCATCAGAAGAAATTATAATGAGAGAGCTCGATTGTCATAGTTAAATCTGAAAAAGTTACCTAAACTTACCATTATGGCCTGACAGAAACTCAATAAAAGAATTTCCGGGATAGTGCAGATGAGGAAACAGGAATGACATCTGAGGACCCTTCCACACAGCCACATAACCCAGCAGATCAAGGCAGAATAGCCCACAGTATCTGATTTGAACTGGAATATCTGAGTCTACACTGCCATATATCCCAGTTCAAAGCAGATATGAGATTTTATTCAGCTGTGTGGAAGGGGCCTGAGTTGCACAAAGCACATCAGGAACAGATAGCTGGAGGATCCCCTAGGGCTCTTCACAGCTGTTTATCTCAAGACATCACTTCCTAGTTTCCTGATCTGCAGTTCTCAAAATTCGTCAATTGAAGCACTGTCATGATGAAATGGTAAGGTGGAGCAGTCATTTTCAGTTGTTAACAACCATAAACACAAATCCACAGTTTATAATCTTAGAGAACAGGATGCCAGATAATCTTTGTTTTCCAAGAGAGAAATATTTCAATCACTTATTCATATGGATATATGAATAAGCCCCTCGGATATTGGACCAGTGCCTGGCCGCTGTGACGGTTTGGATGAGGAGGAATAAGCTGAGGATCAATTCCGATAAGACAGAGGTCCTCCAGGTCAGTTGCTCATCTGATCGGGGTATTAGGTGGCAACCTGTGCTGGACGGGGTTACACTCCCCCTGAAATCACAGGTCCGCAGTTTGGGGGTTCTCTTGGACTCAGAACTAACGCTTGATGCTCAGGTGTCGGCGGTGGCTGGGAGAGCCTTCGCACAGTTAAAACTCGTGCGCCAACTGCGACCATACCTCGTGTAGTCTGACTTGACTATGGTGGTCCACACCTTGGTTACCTCTAGACTGGATTACTGCAATGTGCTCTACGTTGGGCTTCCCTTGAAGATGGCCCGGAAATTCCAACTTGTCCAACGCTCGACTGCCAGATTAATAACTGGGGCAGGTTACAAGGAGCGGTCGACCCCCCTGTTCAAAGAGCTCCACTGGCTGCCGTTTACTTTCCGGGCCCAATTCAAGGTGCAGGTGATTACCTACAAAGCCCTTAACGGTTTGGGACCCGCCTACCTTTGTGATCAGCTCTCCTCCCATGAACCAGCTCGATCCCTTCGCTCCTCAGGGGAGGCCCTCCTTTCACCCCTGCCAGTCTCACAAACTCGGCTTGTGAGCACTAAGGAGAAAGCCTTCTCCTCTGTGGCCCCCCGCCTTTGGAATTCCCTCCCGGGAGAGATTAGGAATGCCCCCTCATTAGAATCCTTCAGGAAACAATTGAAAACCTGGTTTTTCCACCTGACCTTTGGAGATCAGGTCCCCAAATGTGAAACCTTTTCCCTATGTGACCCATTGTCTTTAGCCCTACTCCATTTATCTCCCCCGAGTTTTTTAAACATCCTATACAGTATGTTCATGTGGCGCGCCCTGTCGATTCTGTTTTTAGACTCACTTGTATTGTTGTGCTTTCACCAATGTATTTTATTGTGTTTATTGCTTCTATTTTGTTTATTGTTTTTTGATGTTGATATTTTTGTGATGTGTTGTTGGGCACGGCCCCATGTAAACCGCTCCGAGTCCCCTCCGGGAAGATGGATGCGGGCTACAAATAAAGTTTTATTATTTTTATTATTATTATATGTCCCTCTAGTTATTTAACCCACTGTGAAAAATGGGTGGTTATTGGCTACTAATCCTCTTTAATTACATATAGTGCTATGCTTTTGTCAACAGTGGAGAATCTGGTGCTGGAAAGACTGTGAACACGAAACGTGTCATTCAGTACTTTGCAACAATTGCAACCACAGGTAGTGACAAGAAAAAGGATGAAGCCCCAGTTGCCCAAAGTAAAATACAGGTATGTTTGTAGATAAAATGAAAAAAGACGAACCACTCATACAAGGCAACATTCAAGTATGTTTTTTTTCCACAAAAGGGTGACTTCTGTTTGACCGAAAACAATTTAACTGATATTTTCATTGCAGGGTACGCTTGAAGATCAAATCATCAGTGCCAATCCCTTGCTGGAGGCCTTTGGAAATGCCAAGACTGTGAGGAATGACAACTCTTCACGTTTTGTAAGTCTTTCATAATGTACTTTTGCTATGTATAATGTCTTCTCAGATTGTAACTTATAATAAGTGTCCAGTAAACCTTTGGGAAACCAGTCACTTATCATTTGTAAATGTATTCTTTTTCCTCTTTTAAAGGGTAAATTCATTAGAATTCATTTTGGTGCCACAGGCAAATTGTCTTCTGCTGACATTGAGACATGTAAGTAGTCTATATTTTCCTTCCTTCCTTCCCTCCTTCCTTCCCTTATTTGATGACTTCTGTTTCTTCTTTCTTCACAGATCTGCTGGAGAAGTCCAGAGTTACTTTCCAGCTAAAAGCTGAAAGAAGCTACCACATCTTTTATCAAATTATGTCCAACAAAAGACCAGAGTTGATTGGTATGAGCTTCTGCTTAGCAGAATATTTAATTGTGAAAATATTGCCATGAATTGTTTATATATTGAGTGAAAAAATCACTATACTTGTTTTTTCCCCTCTTTTCAGAGATGCTTCTCATTTCAACCAACCCTTATGACTTCAGTTATATCAGTCAAGGGGAAATCACTGTTGCTAGCATAGATGATCAGGAAGAGCTGATGGCTACAGATGTAAGTATAATTAATAGGTCAGATTTTGGCATACAATTGTGTGGCAACACAAAGAATATTAACTCACAAATCTTTATTCAATTGTCAGAGTGCCATTGACATCTTGGGCTTCACGGCTGATGAAAAAACAGCCATTTACAAATTGACAGGAGCTGTGATGCACTATGGAAACATGAAGTTCAAGCAGAAGCAGCGTGAGGAGCAGGCTGAGCCAGATGGCACTGAAGGTATTTGTACTATTTGGGATGGAAATATCAGCAAAAAGATTAACAGCCACAGTCCTCAGCTGCTCCTTCCTTCCATTTGAACAGCTGAAACACAGGAACAGAACTCAAAGCCTGCAATACTATTTGATAATAAACTGGAAACGAGTCCCATTTAATTCAGTGGGACCTGACACAGAACAAATGTGTATAGAATTGTCCTGTTAATCGTAAAATATCCTGCAACTATTTTTCTCTTATTTCCTGCAAGGCCTATCATAATGCTGTTTTCTTGCTAAGTCTATAAAATGTTTGTTTGTACATACCTTCTTCCAACATAAATAATAAAATGTATTTGCTCACCTTTGTTCTCAGTTGCGGACAAGGCAGCCTACCTCATGAACCTCAACTCAGCAGATCTATTGAAAGCTCTGTGTTACCCCAGAGTCAAGGTCGGCAATGAATATGTCACCAAAGGTCAAACTGTCCAGCAGGTAATGATGATCTTCATTACAAGGCTTGCAATGAATTATCACTTCATTTGCATGTTGATCAGAGTCTCTCTAAATACATTTTGTAGGTATACAACAGTGTTGGTGCGCTGGGGAAATCAGTCTTTGAGAAGATGTTCTTGTGGATGGTCATCCGTATCAACCAGCAGCTGGATACCAAGCAGCCCAGGCAGCATTTCATCGGGGTGTTGGATATTGCTGGCTTTGAAATCTTTGATGTAAGGAAATGGGGCCTTCATATTCATTGTATTAAACGAGATGTGGGAATTCTAGATGTTTTTAGCAGTTGAAGTATGCAAAGTTCAACCATGTTCTGAATGCAAAGGCATTGAAGGAGTGAAATTGTTTTCTAACTGCCAATAAGAATGATGACTGTCTGTGCCAGGCACAGAAATACCTGGCAGAGACAGGAAATTGTTGAAATGATTTGGCACAAAAGACATGGTGATGAATCTAAGGCATCTCTAGGCCCAGGGTAGAGTGTAAGGAGAGCACTAGTTAGTGCAAAAATTGTGAACTGAATGTGTATATTTAATCTTGACTGAAATTTTTAGAACTTAAGTATTTGGCAGGAACAGTATCAGCAATTAGCTAAGTTTGAAAAAAATGTAAAAAGGATGGGGGAAGTAACACTAAGGTTAAAGGAACTATGATTAAGAAGATTTCTAAAAACTGTGGTACCATTTTAAAATATGTTTGCATTGACCAGTTTAACAGCTTGGAGCAGCTCTGCATCAACTTCACCAATGAGAAACTGCAACAGTTTTTCAACCACCACATGTTTGTGCTGGAGCAAGAGGAGTACAAGAAAGAAGGAATTGAATGGGAGTTCATTGACTTTGGAATGGACTTGGCTGCCTGCATTGAACTCATTGAGAAGGTTCTTACTTTATTTTGTTTAACATGAATATACCATATGCGCAATCAGTCCTGAATTTAGAAACACACTGAAATCATCTTTAATTCTAAAAATAAGTAATATTTTTCAGATATTCACAAATTCCAATAATTATTAGAAAATTTACAATTATCTACATTTGTCAATCTTATTGTAGAGTTATGGTATTTGTTAGGTTCATAGTATTTGATTTTTTTAATGCTTACAGTGAAACATTTGCTTTTTCCCAGATTAATTTCATTTGCTAATCTTGTATCTGTTCGCTATCATTGTTTCTCTCCAGCCCATGGGCATTTTCTCCATCCTAGAAGAAGAGTGCATGTTCCCCAAGGCAACAGACACTTCTTTCAAGAACAAGCTCTATGACCAGCATTTGGGCAAGTGCAAGAACTTTGAAAAGCCCAAGCCAGGCAAAGGCAAAGCAGAGGCCCACTTTGCGCTGGTACACTATGCCGGCACTGTGGACTACAACATCAGTGGCTGGCTGGAGAAGAACAAGGACCCCTTGAATGAAACTGTCATCCAGCTCTACCAGAAATCATCTATGAAGACACTGGCATTACTCTTTGCTGATCGCCCCGCAGAAGGTGATTCTTGATCACAGCCCCACCCTGCCGTGCTACCACTGTTCTTGTATGAATCAGCTGTGCCCTGATTCGTTATGGTTTTATGGGATTGTAAGGAGTGGGATTGTTAACTGTTTTTATGAGATTTTATGATGTTTTAAATTTGTGTGTCTTACATGTTGGAAATCGCCCTGAGCTTCGGGAAGGGCGATCCATTAAATCGAAATAATAAATAAATAAATAAATAAACAGAAGCTAGGTCCATCAGCCATAACAGCCCTTTAACAGTTCCATAGAAGATAGCTATTTATTATATAATTTTATTAACTCCCCAATTCTGTTTAATTGCTCAAAGGATATCTAATTATTTTGTATTTTGATTTTTAAATGCTATTTAGAGGGCAGCGGCAAGAAAGCTGGAAAGAAGAAGGGTTCCTCTTTCCAGACTGTGTCTGCTCTCTTTAGGGTAAGTACAATTTCTTCTACTTGTGAAAGGGAAATATATTTATTTTAAATTGGTAAATGCTTATCCGGAAATACACCCAAATTATATAATAAAAACAAAGCCAAAGGGGGGAAAACTAGAAGCAGAGGTCTAAAGGATACTATTAGGAATAGTAAATATGACAACATGCAGAAGCCATCTGTAACTGAGCAGTGAGTATCAAGAATAGCATCCTGAGACTGCTTAGTTACAGATATCTTCAGTATGCCACTATATTCTTTCACATTAAGCTTTATAAGGCCTGCAAAAGTAATGATGCAAGGGTAGGGGTGTTCAACTGCAGAATCCCTAAAAAGATTCTAAAAATGTTATTAATTGTTCAAAGAGAAATTTATGTGTGAATGAGATATATTGAAGAGAATCATGAACATGACCTCAAGTCTCATATACGTTTTCTTGTCTAAAATGTGAATCTATTACTCACTTTAAAAATTATTTACGGAAGTTTTGTATTGAATTTCACTTTATTCATATGTAGAAATAACAAATCCTTCTGGTCCTACAGGAGAACTTAAACAAGCTGATGACCAATCTGAGGAGCACTCATCCTCACTTTGTGCGCTGCCTCATCCCCAATGAAACTAAAACTCCCGGTAATGCAAATTAGTACACTGTAATCAAAAGAAAAATGTAATATAGCACTGAACCCACTGAATCCTATCTTGTAATGCTAATTGTACTCTAATATCCACTAAGGTGCCATGGAACATGAGCTCGTATTGCACCAGCTGAGGTGTAATGGAGTGCTGGAAGGTATCAGAATTTGCAGAAAGGGATTCCCTAGCAGAATCATTTATGGTGACTTCAAACAAAGGTTAGTAGGCCTTGAAATATCCTATTATTATGCTTCTGAGCATTTAAAAATAAATGCATTGTTAAACAAATTTACTCAGATATCAGTTCATGGCCAGTTGTTATATTTCCTAATATTAATATTTAAAATATCTTACATACTTAAAAAAATTAAAGGATAAGTACATGTAGTTAAGTGAGTGAGGATAGGATGGGATACACACACACACACACACACACACACAATGCTGCCAAGCTGCCAAGCTGCCTTCAAATTAAATGGTCGATGTAGATGATTATTGATAGATTCATTAGTAACAGTATTTTACTCTTACTGCTGTCCCTGGCCTCTCCTGAAGCTCTAGCTTGCTATAAAATTAATGCAATACAAAAATTCAAAATAGGTCATTATAAACTGGATGATTAAATTCAATATAACTAATCATCCTCATGGTGAAACCACTTCCTTCTCTGCCAGTTTCACACAGGCCTAAGTGATCAGTCTAAATGTGCCAATTTTTGGATTTTCAGCTGAGTTCGGAGTTGGACGCAATGATCTTGTGGATCACTTGATGGGTAGTCAAGAGATATATGCTTTTGTTTGTCTGACCAAGGGTTGAGGGGTTTGTCACTGTCCTTCTCTGAGAGTGTGACTTCCCCAAGACCAGCTGGTGGCTTTAATGGCTGAATAGGGATTCAAACCTTGATCTGCCAGAGTAAGCAAACAAAATATTTAGGAAAGGTTCCCTGGACATGAGTTAGTATAGTTAAATTCCAAATTATCATCATCATCATCATCATTAAAACTGATAATAATAACTATGAATATCATTTGTTCCAATTGTTATTATGCTTTAATGAAATAAAAAAATTGTGGGCTTCTCTAAACAGATACAGAGTACTAAATGCAAGTGCCATCCCAGAAGGACAATTCATTGACAGCAAGAAGGCTTCTGAGAAACTTCTTGGGTCCATTGATGTTGATCACACCCAGTATAAATTTGGACACACCAAGGTAAAATTACTCTCTATCAAAATAATGTAACATTTGGATTTGTTGAATGAGGAGTCAGTACTTCATAATATTTTTTTGGACAGGTGTTCTTCAAAGCTGGTCTTTTGGGTACTCTGGAGGAGATGAGAGATGACAAACTGGCCCAATTGATTACAAGAACACAAGCTGTGTGTCGCGGCTATGTGATGAGACTGGAATTCAAGAAAATGATGGAACGGAGGTAGGGTGTTTCCTTATTGAGATTCTACATAGCAGTAACAAAGAACTGAGCTAATAGGTTAATTAACTATAAATCCCAAACCTTAGTTCCAACGTCCCAGTTAATTCTGGAATTAGTCTCAAGATTTATTTTCTCTTCCCTACAGAGAGTCCATCTTTTCTATTCAGTACAATGTCCGCTCATTCATGAATGTCAAAACCTGGCCATGGATGAAGCTGTACTTCAAGATAAAGCCTCTGCTGAAGAGTGCTGAGTCTGAGAAGGAGATGGCCAACATGAAAGAAGACTTTGAGAAAACAAAAGAAGACCTTGTAAAATCAGAGGCCAAACGAAAGGAACTTGAAGAAAAAATGGTGTCCCTGATGCAAGAGAAGAATGACTTGCAGCTCCAAGTCCAGTCTGTAAGAATTTTTGTGACATTATTTCCCTGTTCATCTGGGATCTGATCAATAAGAATACTGCATAGCTAAATATAGTCTTCACTTAAAATAATGGTCCATTTTCAAAACTGATAGTTGGTGACTTTCAGGTCAATGGGGTGGTTAATCCACTTTGGGTTTTTGTCTACCCTGAAAAGGTACTATCCAAGGTTTGGGCTCAGTGCTTTCTATTAAGTATGAACTAAAACCTGGAGTAGATTAATTGCCCCATTCAAATGAGAACCATCGGCTGCCAGTGACTGGGACCCACAATAAAGCACAAGGTGGTGGACGAAAAGGAAGAAGAAACATCAATATTCCCCATCCTTTATTTTTCCATTTTTCCTCTGGTATTTTTGTTTCTTCAGTTTCTGAACTTTTTCCTTTTGTTCTCTTTCTCCAATCTCACCTCAAGACATTTTTCCTCTTTTGTTTAATTTTACCACATCCAGTATCCCGTGTATCTTCCTTTTTCCGCCTCAGCTCCTCTCTTCCATTTCTTGGATAAAAGTGTCCAGATTATGTCATGAGTTCCTTCATTAAGATACCCCGACTTCCATCATTTCATAATGGCACAGCCATTGAAGGGAGGGATGGTCCTCCTGGAACCTGCAGCAGGGCATAATTCTCTGTATTGAAGTTGCTAGTTCCTACGAAAGTAGGCCAATCAAATCCATTGGGTGCATAGAAATATTGACTTCTTTTTTCAGCCATTGATTTGGTGGTTCTACTCTACCTTGTTATTACAAATCCTAGTCCAGACCCTGGTGGGATAAAGTGCTCTATATATTATGCTCTGCTAGAACATAAGAACTCCTGAAGGTTCTACAACCGTATCTGTCTTCCCCCTGCCTTAATGCATTTCTGGGGAGACTTGGGCTTGCAAAATAAGGTGATAGTAGCAGTGGGAGACCAAAATGGTAAAAGGTCTGAAAACCAAAATCTACGAGGAGCAGCTTATGGAGCTGGGTATGTTTAGTCTGGCGAAGAGAAGTTAAGAGATGACATGATAGCCATATTTAAATATTTGAAAGGATGTCATACTGAGGAGGGGGAAAGCTTGTTTACTACTGTACCAGAACAATTGATTTGATTTCCTTCCTGACAGTAAGAGATATTCAATAGTGGAATACAGTGCCACAGAGCATGATGAAATCTCCTTCTCTGGGGTTTTAAACAGAGGGTGGATGGTGATTGGTCAGGAGTGCGTTGATTGTGTATTGCGGCATTATGATATGGGGTTTGCCTGGACAGCTCTTGTCTCTTCCATCTGTTGTGAGTGCTTATTCAATATGGAGGCAGAGTTTAAGTTTCTAGTCAGGAGTCTGTTATCAGCCATGCTTCAAAGAATAATTCTTTTCCATGCGATATAGGAATGCAATTTAAATGACACCAAGAACTTCATTCTTTACTTAATGAAGACAAGGAATGAGAGCAAACAAATTTATTTTCAGTGTTATCTCTTAATAGGAATCTGATGGCTTGGCAGATGCTGAAGAGAGATGCGATCAGTTGATTAAAACCAAAATTCAGCTGGAAGCTAAAATTAAGGAGTTGACTGAAAGGGCAGAAGATGAAGAGGAAATGAATGCTGAATTGACAGCCAAAAAGAGGAAACTAGAAGATGAATGCTCAGAGCTGAAGAAAGACATTGATGATCTTGAGCTAACACTGGCTAAAGTTGAAAAGGAAAAACATGCTACAGAAAACAAGGTACTAAGCCAAATCAACTTGTCAAACAGTCAAAATGCTGCATTGACATTTATAGTGTGATGATATCTCACCATGACATATTATCTTCCTGTTACTTCTAAAAGGTGAAAAATCTCACTGAGGAGATGGCAGTCTTGGATGAGAGCATTGCTAAACTGACCAAGGAGAAGAAAGCCCTCCAAGAGGCCCACCAACAGACACTGGATGATCTGCAGGCAGAGGAGGATAAAGTGAATACTCTGACCAAGGCCAAGACCAAGCTGGAGCAGCAAGTGGACGATGTAAGCACAAGGAGAATATGGAGAAGCAGAGCTCGGAGGTGAAGGTAGTGTTATCATGGTAGGATCTTCATGATCTCTTTTTCTTCAGCTTGAAGGGTCCCTGGAGCAAGAGAAGAAGCTTCGTATGGACCTTGAGAGAGCTAAGAGGAAGCTTGAAGGAGATCTGAAACTGGCCCAGGAATCCACAATGGACTTGGAAAATGATAAGCAGCAGATGGATGAGAAACTTAAGAAGTAAGGTCTTACTGTATCTAGAAGATAACTTAATAATTATTTTGGCACACATTGTTCTTAACCATTATTATGAAAATTAATACTTTATGTTATGTTTTTAAAAGGAAAGAGTTTGAAATCAGCCAACTCCAAAGCAAAGTTGAAGATGAACAGGCCTTGGGCTCCCAGCTTCAGAAGAAGATCAAGGAGTTGCAGGCAAGTCAATCTAACACTTTTTTGCCCAGGACAATTAATTTTCCTGGAAGATGTTTTTTGAGCATGTGTGGTTGTTGCTCCTTTTTCTCTAGGCCCGTATTGAAGAACTGGAGGAAGAAATTGAGGCTGAGCGGGCATCTCGGGCCAAAGCAGAGAAGCAACGGGCTGATCTTTCCAGGGAACTTGAAGAGATCAGTGAGCGTCTGGAGGAAGCTGGAGGAGCAACAGCAGCCCAGATTGAGATGAACAAGAAACGGGAGGCAGAATTCCAGAAAATCCGCCGGGACCTTGAAGAGGCCACCCTGCAACATGAAGCTACTTCAGCTGCCCTCCGCAAGAAGCATGCAGACAGTACAGCTGAACTTGGGGAGCAAATTGATAATCTCCAACGTGTCAAACAGAAGCTGGAGAAGGAAAAGAGTGAGCTGAAGATGGAGATTGATGACCTTGCTAGCAACATGGAAACGGTGTCAAAAGCAAAGGTAAAAATATAATGGGATAAAATATAAAACTGTCTATGTCCATGTTATTTTTATTGTACATTTAATTTCGGCTTTGATTAATAGTACCTTTTCTTATGAATGCCGAGTAAATGTGTAAATCAGTTGCCTCAGTGGCATTTGCAACCGGCATTTGCAACTTCTGAAAGCTGAATAGTAAAAATGACATTTTCAAGCTTAGAGAACGATATTTTTTTAGCTTGAGATGAATGGTTCATTCTATTTCCAGTCCATATTTCTCCTATGTGTCCATTCCATTTTTTCATCAAACTGAATTTTTGGAAAATAGGTAGAATTCTTAATTTAATTGTTTCCACCAAAATACACATAATAATAATAATAATAATTTTGTATCTTACCCACCTGTTCTCATGGCTTAAGGTGGGTTACAACATAGTTAAAACACATAGCCATCATAAACATTAAAATCACATATTAAATGATTTTTTTCAAATACATATATTAAGCTAAACAGAACAAAGGTTAAAATATAATGAACACAAGATGCGAGTTTAAAATTCATGACTAAAACTATCTGGATAGGCCTGCCGGAAGACACAGGTCTTCAGATGAATTTTAAATTCTAACACTTCACTTGGCTATTAGAGCTCTTTTGATAGGTCATTCCACAGTCTTGGGGCAGCCAATGAAAAGGTCCTCTTGATGATGGTCGCCAGTCGGGTTCTGGCAGGCTGGAGTAGCCATTCTCCAGGAGACTTATTTGTTTGGATAGATTGTATATATATTTTAATATTTATTAATATTTATGTTAGACTAAAACATCTTACTTTTTTGAACTGAGAACTGTATTGTAAATTTTAGGAAATTGGAAAAAATATAAGTGTATTTTTGAGCCAATTAAAAAGGGAAATCATAAAATGTGATCTAGAAAATATGACTTAGATGAGTTTACAGTTTTTTAAAAAAATCACAGATTATTTACTATTATAGCATAGTTCCCAAATTCAAGCTCTTGGCAAAGTCAGTTATTGCCATGACAAGTATGGATTTGGTTTGAACATATCTGTAGATTTTTCTTTTTAGTGCAACTAAATGTGTTTGCCATAAATTTGAATTTATATATTATCCATTTTAAATAATTGTGTTTTGTTGATTTTTTTACAACAAATTGTTTGAAGACTATTTCATTGGTTTTTCTTAAAATGCCCATTTTAGTCAACTCTTGAGAAATTATCCCGCTCCTTGGAAGATCAACTCAGTGAGGTTAAAGCAAAAGAGGAAGAACACCAAAGGACAATTAATGACTTAAGTGCCCAAAGAGCTCGTCTGCAGACAGAAACAGGTTTGTACAGCAAAAGCATACTTGATCCACTTGAGATATGTGAAAGTCAAAAGAGGAAATTATGAATAATCTTAAAGGATATTCTTAATATGGTAAAACCTGACAGTAATGCAGCAGAAGCAATGCTGATATATGCAACATTGTTATCCGCCTCTCCTCATGGCTCAAGGCAGGGTATAACATAGCTAAAACATACAGAAAAAAACACAATACCCCCTTTTTATATATATATATATATATATATATATATATATATATATATATATATATACTGTATGTGTGTGTGTGTGTGTATACACACACACACAACCAAGATTAAAACACCAATTCACATAAAATATAAAGTTAAAATGCATAGTTTAAAATTGACTGGATGGGCTTTTCAGAACATATAGGTTTTTAATTGTGCCTTAAATATTGGCAGCCAATTTAGCTATTGAAGGTCTTCTAGCAGGTCATACCACAGTCTAGGGGTGAGCAATGAAAAGGTCCCCTGTGTGACCATTGCCAGTCAGGTTCTGACTGGTTGGAGCAAATGTCCTCCAGAGGACCTCAATATCCAAAGAGGTAGAATATACAGGATAAGGCAATCCTGTTGATAACCTGAACCCAAACCATGTAAGCCTTTAATGGTCAGAACCCTATGCTTTCTACTTTGCCTGGAGACTGATAGCTGTTAAAAACCATTACAATTTTGAAATATGCAGAGTAATACCCTTAATCAAACATTCATTTTAAATTTCATTTTGAGAAATTTTTTTGCCACTTTTTGATTTTTGCAGTCTATTGCAAACCATTTCTCAAAGAAACTAAAGGCCATTTTAAAAGTAATGAATACTTTTTACTAAGCTATTTAGTAACATCAGTGGGCTAGAAAGACTCCCTTCTAGAGCATAGCCATATAGCCCAAAAAACCTACAACACCCCAATCCCTTGCTTTTTCTATTACTTTTAAACAGTCCATCTGGTCCATCTTCAACTTTCTTCTACCATTTTAGTTTATGGTATTGACCTTCCTCTGTTCTGTTCTTAGGTGAATTGGCCCGCCAAGTGGAAGAAAAAGATTCTTTGGTTTCCCAGCTCTCACGAAGCAAACAAGGTTTCACCCAACAGATTGAAGAATTAAAGAGACAGCTTGAAGAAGAAATAAAGGTGCACAGTCATTTATAAATAGTGTTTTCCATATTGCACTTTTAAATATGCATGTGTGTAAGAACTTCTTATAAAATACAGCCAACAAGAAAAAGTCTGCTGTGAACAAGAAAAATACTGTAACTTTTAGTAGATTTAAGTACAAGGGAAATTTTGGATTGTAATCCAGAGCATATTTACTAGAGAGAGTAGTCCTATTGAAAACATGCATGAGGTTTCACACCTACACATCTAAAATAAGGACTTTAGAATCAGGGAAATCACAAACAAGAATATGATGAAGACATGGAAAGGGAACTACAACAAATGGGAAGCTTTGAACTTCACAGAAAGATTTCAGCAAATAACTTAACTTTTTCCTCACTTGTCCAGGCTAAGAATGCATTGGCCCATGGCTTGCAATCTGCTCGCCATGATTGTGACTTGCTCCGAGAGCAATATGAAGAGGAACAAGAAGCCAAGGCTGAGCTCCAACGTGCCATGTCCAAGGCAAACAGTGAAGTCGCCCAATGGAGGACCAAATATGAGACTGATGCCATTCAGCGCACTGAGGAGCTTGAGGAAGCCAAGTATGTGGACTCAAGCTGGACATAAGATATTGTAGCTAAGTAGACCTACCAGGTTGACACACAGGGTTTCAAAAATGGCAGGGAATCCGCTTCTGGAGATGGATGCCATGGACTGCTAAAAAGACAGATGAATGAATCCAAGAGCAAATCAAGCTTGAATCTGCCTAGAAGTCAAGATGACTAAATCAACATGCTTTGCCCATATTACCAGAAAATATGGTTCACTAGAAAAGACAATAATGCTTGGCAAGGTAGAAGGAAAGAAGGAAGACTGCATTTCAAATAGACCTCAACTCATGGTGACCTCATGAATGAGAGACCTCCAAGTCACGGAGTCTACAAGACCTGAGTAGGTCTGTTTCATGATAGGGTGACTTGGAAGTCTCTCATTGGTAAAGTTGCTATAAGCTGAAGTTGACAGCAGATATCAACAACCACACTTAATTATTGCCATGCTCAAGATAGAATAATCTTTCTTCCTTTCGGTTTACAAAACTATTTACCACCTATATATTTTTATGTTCTAACTAGGAAAAAACTTGCTCAGCGTCTGCAAGATGCTGAGGAACACGTAGAAGCTGTTAATTCCAAGTGTGCTTCCCTTGAGAAGACAAAACAAAGGTTGCAGAATGAAGTGGAGGACCTTATGATTGATGTGGAGAGGTCCAATTCGGCCTGTGCAGCTCTAGATAAGAAGCAGAAGAACTTTGATAAGGTATTTTTGGCAACAGCAGCAACAACAAAAACAATAATTAGGGTCTTTATTATGTTAAGACCGCATGTCCAATAAATTAATTGCTTGGCATTTTACAGATCTTGGCAGAATGGAAACAGAAATTTGAGGAAGCTCAGTCTGAATTAGAAGCTTCTCAGAAGGAGTCTCGCTCTCTCAGCACAGAACTCTTTAAGATGAAGAATTCTTATGAGGAATCATTGGATCACCTGGAAACTCTGAAGCGTGAGAACAAGAATCTCCAGCGTAAGTCTCCATTTTACTCTTTAAAGCAGCTTACTGTAAGCACAGCAATGAAAAGCTAAGAATACTAGAAACTGTAAACATGTCTTGCTTCCAAAGGAAAAGTCCAAGGATATAACCTTATATACTCCTTCTCTCCAGTGCTGGTACAGACACCAGTATGTTATTAGTACTGAGTGAAATACTGATAGTTCAACCTTGATGGATGACTTAAGAAGAGCCAAAATGTTCCTCTCTTCTCAGCTCACTTTTGTTTATCCTCACCCATGTAAATCTATTTTTATTTATTCTATTTTACAGAGGAGATATCTGACCTCACTGAACAGATTGCTGAGGGAGGAAAGGCTATCCATGAATTGGAAAAAGTGAAGAAGCAGATTGAACAGGAGAAATCAGAACTCCAGGCATCTCTAGAAGAAGCTGAGGTATACTTATTATCCTTAAGAGGAAACATATTATCCTTAACATGTGTATATATATATATATATATATATATATATATATATATATATATGAATGAAAGAACATTCTAAAAGTTAAAGGAATAGAAGCAAAATATAGTAGACAGCTAAATAAAAAAAACCTTGCTGATATTAATTATACTCTAAGGTTTAAGGGCTTGTGTGATATATATTTGAGTATTATTAATTCATTTTCCAAAGGCTTCTCTGGAACATGAGGAAGGCAAAATCCTCCGCATCCAATTGGAGCTCAACCAGGTGAAGGCTGATATTGACAGAAGAATTGCAGAGAAGGATGAAGAAATTGATCAGTTGAAGAGGAATCACCTGAGAGTAGTGGAGTCCATGCAGAGTACACTGGATGCTGAAGTCAGGAGCAGAAATGATGCCCTAAGGGTTAAGAAGAAGATGGAGGGAGATCTGAATGAAATGGAAATTCAGCTGAGCCATGCCAACCGCCAAGCTGCTGAGGCGATAAAGAATCTCAGGAATACACAAGGGCAGCTCAAGGTATAGAGAAAACTATTTCCAACAAGTGTCAGAAGAACACTGATATTGTAATGATGCCCATGACTGTATCTCATGACACTTTGTCTTAAAGGACACACAATTGCATTTGGATGATGCTGTGAGAAGCCAGGATGATCTGAAAGAACAGGTGGCCATGGTTGAGCGCAGAGCTAACCTGATGCAGGCAGAGATTGAGGAGCTTCGGGCAGCTCTGGAACAGACAGAGAGGGGCAGGAAAGTGGCTGAACAGGAGCTTCTGGATGCAAGTGAGCGTGTGCAACTCCTCCACACACAGGTATGTCTAAATCACTGTAATCACATCTACACTTAACATTTTATGGAATTAAATGCTAGCTTCAGACTGCAGCATAAAGACAACAAAGGACCTCATCGCATTGAGGTCATAATCCATGGGGTGGGGTGAGGATTCACCCTGCAACATGGTGAATCCATAGGGCATCACCCACTGTACCCCTTACCCCATCTCATGGCGAGAAGCGTCACTGCCCAGCTTCCCCCCATTGTTGTCTACGGAACATGGGAAGTCTCCCGTGTTCTGAGGGAAGTGTCCTACCACACTGTTGGGACGCTTCCTCCATAAAGCTCTGCTTAAAGCTGCCTGATATCATATGATGGCGTTCAGCAGGCTCCAAGGAGGGAGAATCCTGGCAGCATGGTAGGATGCCAATTCCTCATGTTATGAAGTTGAAAGTCCTATGAAAGTACATGAAAGAGAGTCCTTAATATGCACCAGTGCTCTATAGTTTGTGTATTCATCATCTTTATTTATATTTATTTATTTATGTTTCACTTTTATATTCCGCTCCTCCCAGCAGGCTCGGGGCGGATCACAGTAAAAACACACATAGGCGGCATGTTGCAGCAAATCAGCATGCGGCCGTTACAATCAATAAAAACATAAAAACATGAAGCCACATTTAAAACCAGTTACATAGTCAGGTATGAGTTGAGAGGACATACTTGGCTTCGTATGTAAATTAACTGCACAATGAAACTTCTTTTTCAATATCAATTTGAAACTGCATTAAATTATCAGTGTAGATGGGGCCTAAGATAGTAGGGGAATTGTTCAAAAGGGCAAAAGTTTAGCTTAAGAAATATGTATTTTTCTCCCTTATGCTCATAATGGTTGAAGAAACCAAATCTATAATGTGGTGACTTTTCGAGTCCTTGTGTAGATTATGACTAAAAACAGATCCCACAATGTTGTAAACTATATGGTTTTTGTTTCCTTTAAAACTTTTAACTAGCATTTGGAAATAAGGCAAGACAAAGAACACCAAGAAAATGTTTTAGAGAGTACTTCTTTGTTTAACTGTTCAAAATTAACATCTGAGAAGATGGTAGTTTTCTACACTCTAATGAAACCAGTCTTGATATTCAACTTTTACCTTTTTATGTAAAGCAAAAGACCACACATTCCCCACACACACATACCTAGGAAACTAGCTTGATCAACACTTTGGGACCACCAACAATCTTCTATGCTTTTTGCACAGAACACAAGCTTGATTAACACCAAGAAGAAGCTGGAAACAGATATTACACAGATTCAGAGTGAAGTGGAAGAGACTGTTCAGGAAGCCCGCAATGCAGAAGAGAAAGCCAAGAAGGCCATCACTGATGTGAGTTGGACAGACTTTCTTTAGAAACTATAATTCTGTTAACAACCAGGATGTGTAGCTTCCTGACTTGGATATTTAATTCTATTAATAGGCAGCTATGATGGCTGAGGAACTCAAGAAGGAGCAAGACACCAGTGCCCATCTGGAGAGGATGAAGAAGAACCTGGAACAGACTGTGAAGGATCTCCAGCACCGTCTGGATGAGGCAGAACAGCTAGCAATGAAGGGTGGCAAGAAGCAGCTGCAGAAACTAGAGCACAGAGTCAGTATTTTTCTTACTTCTGCAGTCTTTATCCATTTTCAGTGAGGAGATTTGTCTGAGTGCTAATTTTCAACTTATTCCCTCAGGTGCGGGAGCTGGAAGCTGAAGTAGAGAATGAGCAGAAGCGCAGTGCTGATGCTATCAAGGGTGTACGCAAATATGAGAGGCGTGTAAAGGAACTGACCTACCAGGTATGAGTGGTAAACATTTGCTTATAATTACCTGGCATTCATAGCATTTGCCCATAATAACAAAATCTACTAAAATTATTGCCACTGCAAATTGGAAATGAATGGTAGTAGGAAAATTGATATTTTTTCCAATCAAAATGTTATAATGGCTCTCTATACATAAGTTTCTTGCGCTTTGCTGCAAAATTAGTGTAGTTTTGAAAAGGGCAATGCAGTTTTCTTCCCAGTTTGTATTTCAAACTAAAAAATGCAACCCAACCACATCTCATGCTATCCTTCTGCAAGGACATATAAACCGTCATCATCATTACAATTCTATGATAATAGACAGCAAACTAATAAAAATGCATTGACCTTCTTCAAAATACTAATGGTTATCCATTTCCTTAAACCACCCTTTAATTCTGTTCTATGGATTCTCTGTGTCTCAAAATGTTATACATGTTTCTACTGTTTTGCCTTCTATGATGTGATACATTATTAATGAAAGTAAAACTAAAGAAAAGCTGTAAAATTACAGAAAATGAGTTTCTTCCCTAATTGTGCTTAATTTATTTAGTCTGAGGAAGATCGGAAGAATGTTCTGAGGCTTCAGGATCTGGTGGACAAACTGCAAATGAAAGTGAAAGCATACAAGAGGCAATCTGAGGAATCTGTAAGTAATGTGCTTAAGATGGAACAGTTCTTTTTGTTTCACATAAGATAATATGAAGTTACTATGGACCTCTTCACACCGAACACTTTTGCCTCATTTTGCCATTTTTAATCATGGCAAGGACGGGGCCTTCTGTGCACCATCACATGGCAGGCCACGCCCACTTTCCTCCTAAAGTGGAGGAAAAGAGCCAAAAGGGGCTTTCTCCTCCACTATGGGGAGGAAAGTGTAGTTTGGGTAGCTCCAATTGAGCTATCTGCACTTTCCTTCCTTTTTTGCTGTGTGATGGCAGAAAGTTGCCACCCTTTCTGCCATCTGATGAGGGGAGGGAAAGGATGCCAAATCATGCTCTCTTGTCTCCTCCATGTGATAAGGGGAGGAAGGAGGGCACACAGGGTACTATGAGCCACCTCACACACCTTTCTGTTTGCCAGAGATTGCTGGCACAATGGCACAACCCCAAAAGGCCATGTTGAAGGACAGGCAAATACATGACTAGGAATAGTGTAGCCAACTACAGGAAAAGAGATTCCACCTAAACTTCTGTACTGTGGTATTCACAACTCTGTTTCTGTTCTCAGGAGGAACAATCCAACGCAAACCTTTCCAAGTTCCGCAAGATTCAGCATGAGCTGGAAGAGGCCGAAGAGAGGGCTGACATTGCAGAGTCCCAGGTCAACAAATTGCGGGTGAAGTCCCGTGATGCTGGGAAGCAAGCCAAAAGTGAAGAATAAGCTTGCCGAGATACTTCAAGGTGACTGAAGGGATGCGCAAAATGTGAAGCTCTTTATCACTTTGATTTGTAGTTGTTCATTTCTCAATGTGTAGGTCCTAGGAAATAAAGATGGTAGAAACCTTTGCAAACATCAAAATGTGTACCTTTTTTGTGAGCTCTGCCCTACCTCATGCTATCTCCAGCTCTTCCTCATCTTGTTGCCATCTGGTTTCCAAACTGCTGAGTACGGCTGGAGCTGTAATCTTGCATCATTTGTCTGGGAATACATTTATGTGAATTCAGCTGGGTTCACTTTTGAGTAGCTATGTATAGCTTACATTTGCCGTCACTTATGAATGTAATAGCTGCTATTCATAGGTGAACATGCTTCCGCTTTATGAAATGCACAGCAAGGTTTTAGATCATCAGAATGAAACACAAGAATATAATAGGTGTATCAGACAAAAGGTCTTTTCGATTCAGTATTTCTTCTTCTAGTGCAGGGGTGCTCATTAGGTAGCTGGGGAGCTACTAGTAGATCTTCGGCCCTCTTCCAGGTGATCTTCGGGCCTCACCAGCCGGATGGGACGCTCCTGCCATGCGCGCGCACACCCTGCTCGCACGCGTGCTTCTGGTGCTGGCTTTTGCTCTCGCAGTGCTTCTTTCGCCTGCAGGGCATTGCAGGAAGAAGGAAGCATGAGGCGGGTCCTCTGGAGGGAGCGCCCTGCCTCTCTCTCGTCCGGAAGCAGCTGTGCAGCCTCTGTTGCCGGCGGGACAGGCAGGGAGGAGCACTCCCTCTGGATGCCCCGCCTCGTGCTTTCTCCTTCCTGCAATGCCCTGCAGGCAGAGGAAGCACTGCGCAGGTGGAAAACAGCAGCAGGAGCACGTGCGGTGGCAAGAGCGCACGGCGCGGGAGCGCGCGAGAGGACACGGCGGCGGGGGCAGGTAGATCTTTTGGACTTGGTTGTTTTAAGAGTAGCTCGCATGCTGAAAAAGTGTGAGCACCCCTGTTCTAGAGGCTAACAGGTGCTTCTGGAAATCCCATAAGCAATACATCTGTCTTACATTATTCAACTCTTTGCCCCCTCAGAATCAGTCCTGAGAGGCATATCAAGGGATTTATTTATTTATTGTTTTAAATGTCCATATACTATCTTTCAGAATCCAAATGCCAAAAGGCACCAGATTTCATCTGATCAAGGAAACAAAGCAATGTCACCCCTGAATAATACTTGGATATGAGTCCATCAATGAATACCAGGTGCTGTGGGCTATATTTCAGAGGACTTAACTGGCAAAACCACCTCTGAATACTTGTTGCTTAAGAAAACGCTAACTAAAATTAGAAATTAATTAAAAATTAATGACAACATCACAAAGCAATTAATCAAATGAAGCCTGAAGCTGATATGTTTTCAAAAATGTGTTTAACAAATAATAATGGGGCCATAAGTAATTGTATCAGGACAGGATGAAAATAGTTTGGAGAAAACATGGTTTTTTTATTTAAAAAAAATTGTAGTGCCAACCAAGACTTTGATGCATAGCTTCCAAATAAGTCTTCCAGAGATTCCATTTATCTGTTACTATTAACTGGCATTAAAAAGCGACAAAAAGTTGTGCTGCAACTGAGAAGGTTAAAAAAAACTCCCAAGAATTTAGCATCCAAAACAGTACTCCCTAATTTAAATAATATGTTTTAAATGTAATTATATTCGTTTAAAGCAATTAAACATGTGACCAATTTTCCCGCAACTCAGTGAAAAATAGGCCCCCTGCATTTGATGGGTTTGGTGTGGAAAATGGATGAAATCTAAGGAGAAATTTGAAACATTCCTGAGAATGAGAGTTTTGACTAGGAATATAATCCAACCTCAACCCATCTCTGACATGCAATACAGATTGATTATCCTTTATCTGTCCACCTGAGAGGCTGAAATAGTGACACTTTTGTTTTCTGATTGTTCAGCATACACAAAGTTTGTTTCAGGCAAAATATAATAATAATAATAATAATAATAATAATAAACAACTTTATTTATATCCTGACCCATCTCCCAGTATGGGACTCAGAGTGGCTAACAACATGAAAGGAAAATATTCAATGCCAACAAGTACATGCATACAGACTTAACTTAATAAAAAGGATTTACAACCTAGCCACATTCGATAATAAAAAATCATAATAAACAATACAGCACAATACCACACTAAACAGTGTCTACCTATAGTGTTAAAAGCTATATTCCTATTCCATTGCACATTGCTAAAAAGTCTTAAAAGCCTTAGAACTTTAGTTTAACCATCTGCTTCTCCATCTGCTTGGGAGCACAAAAAGTTTTTCACTGATTTTTGAAGGAGGGTAGCAACCGGGCCATTTTGATTTCCTTCAGAGGGAAGTTCCAGAGACACGAGGGCCTTTCTCTCATACTCATCAATTGGGTCTGAGATGGAGTCAAGAGCGTGAGGAGGGCCTCCCCTGATGATCGCAGTGTCCGGGCAGGTTCATACAAAGAGAGGTGGTTGGCCAAATAGTCTGGACTTGAATAGTTTAGGGCTTTAAAGATAATGACCAGCACTTTAAAATTTTCTCATTAGCAAACCAGGAGCCAGTGAAACTGCTGTAGCATGGGAGTTGTTTGCTCCCTGTATGGCACTCTGGTTAGTAATCTGTCATCTGAACTCTGCACCAGATGAAGCTTCCAAGCACTCTTCAAAGGCAGCCCCATGTTGTGTGTTACAGTAGTCCAGTCAAAATGTAACTAGAGCATGCACTACCGTGGCCAAATCTGGCATCTCAAGGCACAGGCACAGCTGGTGCATAAGTTTTAATAGTGCAATGGCACTCCTGGCCACTGCTGACACCTGTGGCTCCAAAACTCCAGATGATTCCACCCAGCGGTCTCATGTAGATATTAAATAGCATGGGTGACAGAATGGATCTCTGAGGGACCTCACAGGTCAAAGGCCATGGGGTCCCATATCCAAGGCCCCATCTACACAGTGATATAATCCAGTTTCAGAATATGATTATCTACATTGTTACTGAATTATATTGAAGTGTAGATACATATAATTCAGTTCAATGCAGTTCAGCCAGCATTATATGAGTCTACACTGATCATCATAATCCAGTTCAAACTGCATTATATGGCAGTGAAGAAGGGGTCTAAGATACCTTTATTTGAATAAACATATCCAAAGAGGTATCATAATATATTGGGGGGGGGGGTGGAATCTGTAATCTCAAACACTTCTGGCCACAAGCATTTTGGATAAAGGATGCTCAGACCTGTATATACACAGTACATTGTAGAGCCATTCTTTCCCAGCAAAACTTTCAAACACTGCAGGGTTGCTATACAGACAGTCCCTGCGTTACAAACATCCAATTTACAAATGATTCATAGTTAGAGAACAGGGGTGAGACAACAGGAAGTGAGAGAAATATACCCCTAGGAAGGAAAATTCCCCCTGAAAGAGTTTTTATGGGGAAAAGGTGTCTCAACTGAAGCTTTCTCACCACTCCTTTGTTTCTGTATGTGTGTGTGTGTATATATATATCTGCAGTACCACTTAAAAATTCATCTGTTTCAACTTACATATACATTCAACTTAAGAACAAACCTATAGAACCCGTCTTGTTCATTACTAGGGGACTAACTGTATAATATGCTTTATGTGTCAGGAGGGCTAAAGATTGCAGTTTCTAATCTTAAGGTTTCCAATCATTTATTAAAGTAATATTTGGTAGGAAAGATTTGGACCTAACTAGTAGGCATGAGAAAAAAGTTATGAAAATTAAAAGAAATCGTAAGTGATTCGTATGTAATGGGACTTTATAGTTTATACGCACCGCTGCCGCAATCCCGGAAGTAGCCTTTCTTTTACGACACTTTGCGGCGCCATTTTTGTATCTGGTACGTAAGTGTCGTAAGGGCGTCGTATGGCTTCTTTGCCCTTAGTAAGCGTGTTTTCTCATTGGCTAATGGAGACCAGGTGGTACCATCAAACCACCTTCTTTCCTTTAGCCAATCAGAGGCAAAGAAACACTTGGAGGGCGGGGTCAAGATCCTTTAAATAGCCGCACACCACGAGGCAGAGCTCATTCAGGTTTCGTTTTCGCAGCAGAGAAGAAAGGAGCGGAGAAAGTTCTTGCCAGTGCCTGCCTGCCACCTGTTAGCACGCTGCAGTGCTGCAGCTCTAGGCCGGGCCCTGGGAGAAAATAGAGGAGGAGGAGGAAGGAGAAAAGCAACTCGTCTCCTTTCTTTATTAACAGTAATATCCTATTCATCCAAAGCTTTATTAATATTCATTCAGCAAATTTTAGTGCCAAAGGCTGCCTGCCTGCCTGCCTGTGCTGTTGGTTTTTTCTTTTGGTTACCCTTGGCCATAACCAAGAGATTTCCTTCTTACATTTATTAACAGAAATATCCAGTATTCATCCAATGCTTTAATAATATTCATTCACCAAATTTTACTGGCAAAGGCTGTTTTCCTGCCTGCCTGCCTGCCTGCCTGTGCAGTGTGTATGTTCTTTGGGCTACCCTTGGCCATAAGCAAGAGATTTCCTTGTTACATTTATTATCAGTAATATCCAGTACTCATCCAATGCTTTAATAATATTCATTCACCAAATTTTACTGGCAAAGGCTGTTTTCCTGCCTGCCTGTGCAGTTTGTATGTTCTTTGGGCTACCCTTGGCCATAAGCAAGAGATTTCCTTGTTACATTTATTATCAGTAATATCCAGTATTCATCCAATGCTTTAATAATATT